>NW_027019809.1:4059475-4262953 GCF_013076305.1 Rhopilema esculentum | reverse complement strand
TTAACTAGCGATAGGGCAACTAAAAGAAAATTATGTTAACTTTAAGCAACACAAGGCATGACCTATTCAAACACAAAGTTAAGAATGTGACAAACAAGCAAAAATTAATGAACTTCTAAACTAATGCTCACAAACTGCTTCTCCTTATTCACAACAAGTTTGTTGTCCATGCTTAAACTACGTATTGGCCTTCTTCTTACCTTTCCACTCGAAATCTTTACAATTTGAGCCACGTTAAAAACTGCTCTGTTGGAACTGCACCCTGCCATTCCTCAATTGTGAAAAACAGCACTTTTTATTCAACGGAACTCTCCAAGGACCAATGGCTGATCTGCAAAACACAGAAAAAGTAAAAAGTGCAGCAATACCTCCAATTGGCATGGTACGAGTACGAGTCAATTGTCCAAGGAGAAGTTTCCACGATACAACACCAAACCTCAGTTTTTGGGCTTGATAAATACTGAATATTCTCGAAAAGGGGACTTTTTTAACAGCCATAAAAGCCTTCAAGTCCGGTCACATTCTGCCAGTTCTGGTCTAGTCCTTCTCCGGTCCAGAATTATCATACAACGTTAGGTGTCTCGAGGCAACTATAATTTGAACTGCCTAAGTAGAGTCCTTGTCTTTTACTTTATACTGTCTTGTAGGAATTGAGTGGCTCTAAAGCGAAAACAGGAGTCATCACCAATTAGCAATATATTTCATCACTTTCTGTGTCCCACCATTTTCCTTGTTTTGGCGCGTGGTAAGTTGATTTCAACAGCAGAAGAGACCACCTAAAGCGAGCACATCACTACTTTTTCCATAATGATCTTAGAGCCAGAAAAAGGGGACAAGCAGAATAAATTTGGTAGAGAAAGACAAGTTAATTTTTGCAAAATAAAACGACAAGTTGTTTGTTGAAATTTTCAGCAGGGTAGCTTTTCTACAATAAACGATTAATAAACGTAAAAATAACAGAGTTTATAGGAAAATACCTGCAATGGGAGGGAAGGCAATTTTTCCTAGGCATAAGGCCTAAGGTAGTCCACAATCATCAGAGATGGTCATCATAATTCTTGGCACCACTCTCTTGGATCTGCTAGTATCCTCTCTTGATACAGCAAAGTTGCCAAAGCTAAGGATCTATATGACAGGAATGGTCTTGAAATTTAAAAAAATATAGTATTGTGCTCTATCATCACAAAAATCTAGACAAATTTTTCTGTATGTTATAGGTCAATTAGATAAATGTTATAGGTCTTATTAACAGTATGTCAAGGTCTGATACTATGTTTTTTTCATTATTCATGTCTCCTGTTTCATCAGGAATTTAGTAACTTATTCTTCCAAACCCACTCTTTTTATTACTTATTTTTAAGAAGCATCGCTGAATCTTGAATGTTTTGCAATTCCTGCCACCCCTAAAATACACTCAATCAGTTCATTATTGCTGCAATGGCTCAAAACTCATGTTTTAACCCTCTTACAAGATCTTGAACATCGAACTCAAAGAATCTCACAGGATAAACAAGCTATTTTTTATGTCTTGTAAAAGATTCAACACTCGAACCAACGATTCACTTACATACAAGAGGATTACTGTACGGATTGTAAAAATGTTTGCTGTGCAGAAATCACTGCCGATGTTAAAGGTGCTTAAGTGCTTTCTATTCATTCCCGTAAATGGCTTACGGGTTTTTCTTGTTGTCTAATAATCAAGATCCCTGTTATAATCACGCACCGTTCAAATGTTTCTAGGGTTTTGGGTTTTAAAAATTGATGCACTGTATTGTAAGCAAAATGTGATCTTGTTTATGAGAGCAGGGAAATGGCTGTTTGTTTTGCAGAAGTAAAGGCAGTATTGTGGTAAAAACAAGACAGAGACTTGGTTGAAACCTGTCCATAAGAAACTAACATGGATTACTGAACAAGAAGTCGCGATATCATGTTTAACAAAAGTCAAAGCCTTAATAGTGGAACCTAACAATTTGTAATGAAAGGAAAACATATTTTTTTGGAATAGGAGGGGGTTAGATTTTAGAACAGTTTCTGCAAAAAGAAAATTACTTGTGTTGTTGTTGTAGCTATAGGTATTATATAGAGCTACTTTTGCAAAAATTAAGAGATAAGTTGCTAAGATAGTCAAACAGTGGTCAGGACTGAACACGATTTTAGCTCTCTCAACCTTTTGAAAAGGACGTCCTTTCCAAATTTGAATGTGTACTATCAAATAGAAAGAAATAATTAATAAGTCTGCCCTTGTTTGCTGATCATGATATCGACCATGAAAGTTTCTTTTACCTATTTGCACCTTAGGCTCAAGAGCACCTGCTAACAAAATTTTTAAAGACGCGGCAAAGTTTCGTTCTATCGATTGGAACACAATCGTATATTGTAAATCCTTTACAGTTTCTTGCAATGCAAAAAAGTATACATGCAGCAACAGAGATGCTTGCAGCAACGGAGACACTACCTAGGCACTGGGCATCGATGTGAAACAACTTACTATCGCATTTATGGAAGAACTATTTTTCGTTAGGCTTTGCAAATAATTTGCTTATATTTTACGATTCCCACAAAAACAAAACGTCCCAAAGTACAGATAATTTTTGGATAAAATACAATTTCTTAAAGAATTGGATTTTCCTTTGCCATAAATGAGTTTGTGATTGAATCAAATTCTTGATTTTCGTGGTATGTAAAGGCTCTTAGTGGGCTGAATTATAGCCTTATCAA
Organism: Rhopilema esculentum; assembly: GCF_013076305.1. Next base: position 4,260,235 of record NW_027019809.1, on the reverse strand, counting down.
AACAAGCACGATGTGCAAATCTGTGCCTAGGACATGACACCAGCATAGAAAATAACTGAATCTTGAGAGGTCTGGAGATCCTAAATAGTCAGGTAACGTGGAGATCCTAAATTGTCTCTGAAGCCTGCCGTTCAGTCTATGTCCGGGCCCAGGCCACAAAGTTTAACGTAGGGGAGGGGGAGGCTAACAAACGTGGGGGGAGGGTCAAGGCTTCTTTCGTCTTTTATTACAGCCTGGTAATCAACTTCTTTCATCTTTTATTACAGCCTGGTAATCAATTGTTTCCGAAAAAAGTGGGGAGGCTATGGCCACCCTGCCCCTCTCTCGGTGGCGTGGGCCTGCTGTGTAAAGTATCTGCAGTGCATGTTCCCATTTTCTTAACCTTACTGGATTATTTTATGCTTGCTTGCTTCAATGCCTTTCGTATTTTGTACAGTACTTGCTAAAAACACCTGAAGCCTCCAATAATTGGAGCCATACAGCTTTCTTCCTTTTTTCCGGAAATAATGGTAACATTTCAGGCAAATATCATCATTGACTTTCTAATATACCACGCCATTTTGTAGTCAACTGACATTGCTTAATTAAATAGGGTGGCTGAATTCTTCTTTGAAAGCCAACTTTAGTCTACCCAGATTGCCTTGCGTTTACACAAGATCTATAATGCATAGATCTGCTGAGTGGATCCGTCTTGGTCCCATCCCAACGAGGTTTCGTGTTTATCCCCATTCAGTACATTGATCCGATTCTATTTGATCTTTGATCATGAAAACGGCTTCTAAGATACACGATAAAATGCTGTTATTCCCTATTAAATGACACAGTCTTGATAAAAAACAAAGATTTATTCCCACAAGAGTTTTAATTCTCAGATACACCATTACCTTTATTTACAATCTGTTAGATAACTAAATCGAAAAACATAATAAGTTGAATCACTAACTATCACTAGCTATTATATAAAACGTAATATACACTGTACATGATCGGTGCACGATCTACGTGCGTTATTCTCTTGACTGGTTATGATATGCAATCGACGATCAAGAAAAAATGTACTGGCGTGATTGATTTCAGCAATCGAGCAATGATTCGGTTGATTATAATGATTTGATTAACCGATGACTGATCGCAATTCGCAATTGCCAAAGACCAGAGATATCTAGTGCTTCGTAAGGAGGAAGTGACAGCTAACTTTACAAGTTGAGAGCCCGAAAAAACGGCTCACCACATCTGAATACAGAAAATTCTTAAAATGTATTTACTTTGCTTAAATGTTGCACTTTACTTATTAAGACATCGTCTTGAATAAACAGGTTTATGAAACATTCTTAGATGTATCTTCAAGTTAAAGAGGTTGGAATTGTTAGGAGGTATGCATGGACTCCTACGGCACAAAAAATTGAATGTATGCTTATGAGTTATTAATGTATCAGATGTTGCGGCCTGAATCAATCCGAGCGACTGGTTAGTGTTTATGCATATCAGCTCCGCTCTGAAGATAAGCACACGTGGAAAAGACTAATAGGTCCTTTAAAATGTACAGTTAGCATGTATCAGGGGCTTGGTCGCCCACCGGGATTCGGGAAATTTCCCAATAGGCCCCTTAAAAAATTTCATATGGGCCTCTTGGATTTGTCTTTTTTAAAGCTTTCATCATTTGTTACATCAGATTTGGGAAAAAGCAAGTGAAGTAAGGCCCCAAGCGGCCTCCGCGACATTCATTTCCAACATATTATAAATGATGACAATCGGCATTAAAATTGATGTGTCCCTAAAAATCTTGATTTTCCCGGTCAATGAAAATTCCCATCACCCTCTTTGGGTGTATCGCGTTAAAATGGCAACTGTGAAATGAATCCTCGTTACATGGAAAATTCCAGCAATGTAGAAAAGGTTTCCAGCAATATAGGACGAGGTAGGGCGAGGTTGGGCGAGGTTGGGCGCAGTTGTGCGAGGTTTGGCAAGGTTTGAAAAATTTGACGGAAGGTTTCCGAGATGTGCAGGCAATAAACCCACTGATCGTGATGGTTTTTATCTAATCATTAAAGATTTTAACTGTACATTACAACATGACAGAACATATTTAATAACCAAGTATGTTATTTGGTCAGAAAAGCAAATGATGTTCTAGTCAATTTTGGTTTGCTTACAATCCATTCAAGTTTTGTTTTTTCGTTCATGTTATCAGCATGTTCACTGAATCACCTGATGCAACCTCTCTTCAGATCGCAACGAATCATGGAAGATAGAACATTAGGATTCTCAATAACCGATTGATAGCTATTGAGCAAGATTTTCGAAAGCCACTGGGTCCTCACATTGTAGACACGACTAAATTTATGACCTTGATCAAGATAGAATATTTTGCCACGATCTATGCGGCATCAAAGCACAGTTGTCATGGTAGATTAAAATGCTGCAAGCTACAGCTAGGCCTAGCTAAAGGCAGCGCTAAAACCACAGACGAGCTTTAACCTGGAATTATCTTGCAGATCAGTCGATTATCTACAGTTTCATTAGTTTTTCAGTCAATACAGGCTACCTCCACTTAAAATGGAGGGATTTGCCTAGCCAAAAATTTCTTAATTAAAGCCAAGAACCTTCGTTCCTACCCTGAAAGCTAACCCCTTAAAGATTATTTTGATAATAAGGATGCGACTAGATTAGTTATAAGTCCATGAATGCTTCACTTTTGAATCCCTAAATTACTGTCTTAGGGAAAATGGCGCCAAACCTCTTACGTCAATTCTTGATTTTTTTAAAAATGTGAAAATCAAGTTAGTTTACATTTTATTTCCCAAATCTGCAGAAGATCGGGACTATTTAAGGGAATTTGTGCTCCTCCATATTTCTATTTCAAATGGAAATCTTAGCTTACAATAAACATATGGTGTTTATAAGTAACAACCTCTATCCAGATGAGAAATTCTCCTTAAACAAACAGCGTGCATAATGCCTTTCCATCTGAAAAACATTCCAGTCTTTGTTTGGGTTTATGCAAACATGATAGAGCGGCTTAAAGCAAATTTCCAGCTTTGTAAATGAGCCCAAACGCCAAACACTATTTCTCTTTTGGTCTTGGATTAGGATTAAGGAAATCTACGAGGTGTGTTCTATAATCACAATGACCATTTGTGCTTTGATGAAATCACAAGCTGTATAAACGTCAATGCATATGATGATTGATGGTCTGGACTTCACTGTTTGTTTCTCTTACTTAGCAATGCCGTTCTGACATTAGGCAACGTATAAATCGGCGTGTAGCTCACTATGTCTCGTTAGTCAACTATGTACACAAACAATAGCTTTTGTGCACATTTACTGTAGAGAATGGCTTTTAAATAAGCAAACATTTTACAACATCCTAAAAGCTTTTTTGCCAGACACACTGAATAAGGGTCTGAACGCACAAGATGAAAAATATAATGAATGTATACTTTCATAACTGGGTCCGAAAACACAGCTGGGTACATCTTTTGCATTTTGTACTTTCGGATACTTATTCTAACGGTTCATACTCCAAGGACTGCCAGAAGAAAAAGCTTAAAGTATATTGTAAAGTGTTTGATTTTTCAAAGCTATTTGCCAATTTTGTACCGCCAAAATTTCTAAAAGTTGAGAAACTTTGAAGAATAAGTGCCACGTTGCCGATTAGAACATAAACAATAGCCCGTTGATTAATGCAAGCAATGAGAATTCAAGTGACCACCGAAATTCAGCGAGAAAATGCATCACTGCATTCAACATACAACGCGACCTTAAATAGTAGAAGTAGCATAACTACATCAAGCCCGCTATGATTTTTTTAAACAGTCTGAAATGACTCATACTTCATCATTATGGTGCTTATATAGAAGACTCTTTATTCCCAAAACTTCGGCCTGTATGTTCTTAGTCTGCAGTTCTTGTTCTGCAGGTTTAACTAATTAACGTTGAGCCCAGCAATATTACAAGTAAATATTTTATATGTACAATCAACAGAATGTTTAACATTCAAATTACAACCATTTTTGTTGGCCTAGCATTAAAAATGAAATACTCAAACGTTGCTTGAAACAGCAAAAAATCCAGAGCCCGTTTAATACATTTTAAATACAAGACAAGTTTTTGTTATTAAGATAAGATTAATTACCCTAAAACTACCATAGATTATGAAACGCCGTGAAAGTAAATTTCGTATTTTACGATACAAAACCTAGCTAACTTGACGGAAAAATTGTCAATAAGATAAGTTAAATACAAATAGGAACAGATGTTGTGGCTGAACTAAGATTCCCACCATGATTTAGCAGTCGCGTTATTTTAATGTTTCTCTGTAATGGTGGCATAACTTTACTATGGAAATGGATGTCCGATTAGCCGGAGACATTTACTGAAGCAGTAATGTTCGCAATTAATTTAGGCAACAGAGAAACGGCTTATCTCACAACGCAGAGAAACAATTTATCTCCGAACGCAATGTCTTTCACAGTTCCTGTTTGATCAAATATTGAATGCATCTTCGAAGGACTGAAAATGATCATTCATAGTGATGTCATCGTTCCAACCGTATAGATCAATCAAACAATTCTTTATTGTTTGAACATTGATGTCAATAAGTTGATCAACAGTTGGCTCATCAAATCAATACCCAGCTGATCTTACAGAGTGAGCTTTGAATTTAAATTTCAAGTTATTATATTGTCATTTCTGAAAGTTTTGTCATAGGCCGTTGGACGAAATCAGCTCCGTTGCCCATAAAAGTGATGATTACCCAGTAACATCATCCTAATTGGTTAGTTTATTTTAGGCATTATCTTTTTATATTTTTTAGATTAAAACACGACATCGTAAATACAGTGAGTAATCCATAGGTTCAGCTAAATCATAGCCTTGTGGATTGGTGGACTGTTAGCCTATGGTTTCCATTAGTTGAAACGTGGTCTTTCTTAGCCAGAAATGGTTTAGTCTGTGGCGCCATATCAACTAGGCCAGTTTCGGAGCCAGCCTTCTTTAGCGTTGTCAGATGCGTTCCAAACGAGGCGAAGATCTCCTTGGTGCATGTTTCATTTCCTTCTCCATTTGGTACTTGAGCAGTGTCGTGGCAATGCTTGCAAAAGAACGTAAAGAGGAAAGAAGCTCTGACAGTACGCCTGAAGTCTTGCTTATACAGGGTGTAGATGAACGGGTTAACACCGGAAGCAAGATAACGTGCTAGGACAAACGTTTCGATTACTTGGTTGGGAACATCAAGCACCATTTTCAGTCCGATCATCATTTTCAGATCCAACGCGAGCCGTATACTGAAGAAAGGCACACATAACACGATGAATACGAGATACATCATGAAATACATGAAAAGGATCTTCAATTCTTTGTTGACTGTGTTTCTTCTTGCCAGCAGATTGTCAGGTGCTTCACGAATCAGTTTCTTGCACATTAGAAACATTCTGACGTAGGCAACTGCAAGTAGAATGAGGGGAGCGAAAGCAAAAGTTACTGTGATTATAACAGTGTAGTAAAACAGGATTTTGTGATTTTTGCTCCAAATCCAAATAAACTGAACGACGGCTATGATGCATGATATTGACCAAGCTGAGATTATGAAATAACGAACTCTACGTGTTGTAACCAAACCTTTAAATTGAAGAGCGTAGAATATCGAAAGATAGCGCTCTGCTGCCAGCAAACAAAGATGAATCACACTGTTAACTGACAGTATGGTAATGGATACGTCTAGGCCTATGTTGTACTGTCTCATGAGCCCTCCGTAGAGGAAAACCTGTTGTTTCAAGTAAGGTAGCACCTGAAGCAGACTAGCAATGCCTGTAAGGAAATCATTTACAGCCAGGCTTAACAGCAAATTGTTAGCCGGCGTCCTCTTCAGCAGTTTCTTGTCGGACTTAAAAACGAAGAAAACCAACGTATTTGCAAGTATTATCCCACAAGCAAAACACAGCCATGTTACGTGATATTCAGGGTCAAATGTCAAGCCCCTTCGCCTTGGAATCGTGTTGTTGGTCAATGACATTGTATTGTTGATAATGCCACTCGAAATCAATCCGATAAGATCTGAATTATTCCAGGCAGCAGTGGTATTGCTCCATTTATGTAATGTGCTATTCAGGTTCATCACCATGCTTGATAAATCAGCTTGTGAGATGCTATCCTGGAGGTCCGACGTCTCTGTTCCGGCCATTTTCCACAATAACAATAGTCACCACAGAAATGCCCGATGCCTACAAAAATCTCTTAGGCAGAAAACGTTGAGATCTCGATCGTTTCTTTAAATCTAGCAAACAGCATGTCAGTTTTGAAAAGAATAACATTGAAACAGCAAATAGCGACGTGTTTAATGCATATTATAAGTTTTATGCGCCGACAAAAGAATATTCTGCTAAAATATTAATGCGGGTCACAGTTTTGAAGAATCTGTTTCACAGTTTTTTCCACACATTTATCCTCATCGGTAACTGTTCTGATTCTCCACTTTGTCCTCCAGTTCGTAGGGAAATGCAAATTAATTTGATTTGCAGGCTAAGAACCGTGGCTTCACAAGGCAGATGTGTTATTATGATGTTTTTGATCCCACCTTCACTCGTACCTGTCTTCCTTACCGTCTCGCAAATAATGACGACATAGAAGAAGTCAACACTTTCATGATTTGCTGCTTTCCGATATTGACATTTCAGTTGTCTTAGCACAACATGAGCAGCTTTGCGAAAGTTATCATCTAAATAAGCAGTATTTCGTCCGCAATCTAGCTTGTTATAGCTGTCGAATCTTCTTGTTGCGCTAAATGGAATTGATAAATAACCGAGTAATACAAAAATCTAAAAGAAGATTTGTCACGATTGAAGACAATTTTGTCAACAACTTTGCAGTCAGATTCTAGGCGGTTTATATCATGACCAAACGGTCTTCAGTTCGCACTGCCTCCAGTTTCTTCGCGCAGGAGTTTGCCCAGTTGAGAGATAAATATTAGTTCAGAGCGACAAGAATGCTGCGCTCTCCTTCCGTGCAGGCTGTGAGAAGCAGTCAAGGAGAATTATCTTTGCCAATCTTTAAAATCTCTGCTTTTTAGCACAAGTTGGCTCTGTATTTGGACAAACGGCCTTCGTTGCGCAAATCACCTGTTTTCGCTATTTGCAGATACAACAAAGCAGTAAGATTACTAAAATTGTACTTACATCGTTTGTATTTGATTTATAACCGTACTCAACAGGTTTGAAAAAGTAATGCTCCCATTTTTGCAATCACATCGCATTGATCCGGTGTATGTATCTTGGCTACTCTGATATTTGTTTTGGACCTTCCAGCACCTCATCAAGTTCAAGGACTACTGCATTTCATCCACACCCCCTTTTATCGGCAGCTGCCTTGCATTAATCCTTGAAATTACTGTTGCTGAAGAACATTATTCAAACTACAGCTCTATTGAATAATCAAATTAAAGAGCAAGCATTTTGCATACAGACTACGCAAAAGTGATGAACAATGACGACAAAATTCTTCTTAATTACACAGGCGATTGCAATGCCGACAGTACCCTTAACATATCGCTTACAATATTTTGAGGCACTGTTAATCCCTTTCAGAAGAAAATGTGTAATGCGTGTAGGATGTTTGTTCCATTCGTGCAGTATCACTTATCTGATAAAACTCATGCCTCTCATTTTTTATGAAAAATTAATACCAGATAATTAATTCTGCCCAGAAGCTATTTTGAGTCAGCAATGTTCGTTGAGGGATTACTGAAACTGGACAGACCAGCGGCGTTCTTTCAGATACCGGCCAATGTGATCCGCAAGTCTACTCAGCCATCAATTTATTCTATTTGGCGTTGGAACTGGGTCCTACAAAAAAAATAAAGTTACTTTTAATCCCTTGATATTCCTTGCTAAAAAGCTTGAAGTATTTCAATAAATTCAACTTTCCTTTCGATTGTGAGCTATTTCCTCAGATCATAAATGCACACACATTCGAGCTATTTTCTAGAGGCCAACGCATTGACACTGTAAATGTCGGAAGCAGATACAATTTGGTTATTGCTGCAACTGAATTAAGAAATTGTCAATGTGAGACGCTTTTTAAATTGTTTCACCATGTTGGTCGGAATGTACCAAACGGAACTCAGGTGTAATAAACATCATTGTAAAAATTAAACGTAATTGCAACCTTTTACAAATGTGTAGCTGCTTGTGCTTGTTTTAAGAAGCGTCCCTACTTGATAAGTATTAGCTCAAAAACAGCCTGATCTGGCTGGGGTGCTTTGTTGGTCATTTGCAGACATGTGACTTTCTTAAGTTTTGTCAGCTGACAAAATCCCAATTAACAATTGGAAAAATTCAAGCACTCAATCACACTTTCTCGAGTATCAATTATTTAAGGGGATAACGAGAATAAGTATGCAGTTGAAAAAGTTTTGACAGATGGTTGTTTCTTGAAATGTTCAAAATGAAACTCTGCCTCAAATTTTAATGAATTTTGGACAACATGAGGACAGAATGGTGCTTCCAAGAGCAGTCGGTGTTTGACATTCAGTACAAAATTGACAGCTGCGTCAACCTTAAAACTTGCAGCTTATGCTTATAGCATGGTAAAAGCACGAACAGATAATTACGTCGCTGTGCCTCTGAAATACTAAGCTTTCCAAAAGCTGTGGCTCGGTCTCGCGCATTGCCTCAGTCCCGTGCATTGCCTCGGTCCCGCGCATTGCCTCGGTCTCGCGCTTTGCCTCGTCATCAATCGATCAGCGACGTTCACTTTGATATTATACACACAGGCACAATGCGAAATTGAAGAAGATGCACAAATCGTTAAACTAGTCATTGAATAAGCATACTTATTTTGTAATTTTGCTGTTATATAGGTTTAATCAAGAATTTCATAAAGTTGCATTGCGGATTAGAAAATGGCGTGTAACCTTCATCAATGGGTGGTGGCCTAAGATTCACTTTAAGAGCCAGGACGCATTGAAAGTTTCATGGTTCAGGTCCTAAAATTCCTCTAAAATAGTGCTTCTGTAAGCGCTGCTATGTTCTGCAATTATTTTGTGAATTACGTATTATAGAAATTTACAAGATTCACTTTTGAAATAAGCTGTAGTAAGGAGCACTTTGCTCTTCAGTTCATCGTTATAATATATTTTTCACAGGTCTGACTTCACTTTAAGGGCAAGGCACAGGTTTTATGGATATATACACTTTTAAAACTGGATGATAATTCGTGATAATGCAAGGGGGCCTACAAAGACAACCAAATTCATATGCAAGCAAACACGGATATGATAAAGCCTCCACTTGAAAACCAGGGTAATAATAAAATGTAGTAAATAAGGAACACCGCAATGCGCCGAGAATAAACAACATCAAACACACGTAAATCAGTTATGGCTAATGTTTCATCCCGGCATACGGAGCTTCATCACTTATGCTTTGCTCTAGTGTTTTAAGCAAGATGGTGTTTTTGAGCTTCTATCGAAAAGGTAATGCAAATGAGGAAAAAAGGGGGTGTGTTCAAACCCACGCACTAATTATCTTTCAACTGCGCTGGTTTAATGGAACAGAGCTTGTCAAAATAAACTTAGAAAAATAGGACGTTGGCAGAAAACTTTCTACAAACAGGAGGGTTTGAATGAATTTCAATTTGCTCAAAGAAGATTTCAAAAATTGCTTGAAGTCACCTTATAAATATATTATAACCAAATAAGCTTTTGGCATCGTAAAACATGAAATGCAGGCATCCTAACGCAGGAACAAAAATTTTTATATCTCCTTTCGATTTATTTCGATTTATTTCTCATGTAGTTTATTCAATCATAAAAATCGTTTGTTAATACTGTGATTTTTGTATTTGTCTAGTGCTAGGAGGTAGACATGATATATTGCTCCTCCTGGCCGTTCTTGTAATGTAGTATAGTAGTTTCCGTTCGGTATAGTTTTAGGTGATTTTGTTTGTAACTTTTTATATCGAATAAAAAAAATTGAAATGTTTCCAGTAAATTTGGAAAGAAAAATGTTTCCGTAGTAGGGTCACTATTATTGCTTCGATGTGATACGGGTATCTAAAAAGTCGGAAAGATGACTATTGAAGGCAGACAAATCAGATTGAATCTAGGTAAGTTTCAGGGCTCGGCTTCAGACGTTAAGGAATAGAACAATATGTAAGACTCGTGTTTTCAAATATCAGTATCTAACCAAGCAAGTGTCATGTTTATTGAGCGTCTGATTGCTCCATCATGGGCTCCGCCGCAGGTTAGAAAAGGGGGACCTAGGGAGATTTAAACAATCATAACAAAATATTTTTAAAAAAGCTCTATTGTTTTGCAAAAAAGTGGGGGGAGGGGGGGGGGGCATTGCCCCGGCCCTTCTTTGTCGGGAGGTCCTGTCCATTCATTCTGTCATTACATTTGAGATGATTTTGCGCCTTTAAAAATCGAAGTATTCTTTTTTAGTGGAGAGGGGAAACCAACAGCAATTTGCAAAACAAGAGCTAACAAAGCGAGGCTTTAACAGAAGGAAGCTTTAACAGGTGCTTTGCACGGTTACAGGAACAGCTTCAAAGTACCTTGAGTACAAAGCGCAAATCAGTTGGAGATGTATAGAGTCATTCAAGCCTCGTTAAGAGAAAAAACCTCCTTTCTGGCATAGCGGAACTCCAGTCAAGAAAAGCTATGAAGGATAACGATGGTTGTGGGATAGTTAGAAAAAACACTTCAATGTCAAATTTTAGGACATTTGTTGGGATGAAAGTTTATTATATATTATATCCTATTTATTATATTCATAAATAATAATATCAAAATAGAAAGTGAGCAAATAGGAACAAAAATTGAAGCAAGTTTAGAAAAATTATTAGCTTTTGATGTTCTTATTATCTTAGCAAGCAAAATTGGCGAAAAGTCTCCATATAGATTTCAACTTGAGAACGAACTTTACCCGCAAAAAGATCGTCCGCGGTCAGTCTGCATTGTGAAGTAGATAATACAAGAATCTGTTTGATCGGCAGAATTGATCTTTCTGTTATAAAGCGGCTTTTATCAATGACTTTAAAATAATTCGAATAAGCATTAATGAAACTGTACTTTAAAAATTTCCGACAGAAGGACGGCTTTCCTACGAGGGTGGCACCCCTTAGCACCGTTGTCGGCAAAACCTTGACTGGTCTATCTCCCCAATGATTTGAAATCCCTAAAGGACCAATGTGACGAGTATTCAAGCAGATTTTCTCCAGAATCTTTTAAAAAAACAATTAAAAACCGTCTCGTTTTTCCTCCATGATGGACAAAATTAAGAACCGGCCAAAATAGACTGCTATCACTCCAAACTACAATCTTTCAAATTTTAAAGAAAAAGCAGAAATCAACGATCTTGTTTCAAAATCTTTCAATCTTTCCAGGGTACAATAAAACGTAAGATAGGTGAACGGAAGGTTCATATCCAAGCGTAGATAAAAGAAGACGCAGGTGGAAGGAGGTGCGTTTGATTTGTGTCTTGTTCAGACTGACATGTTTGGTCTGTCCCTTTTTTGATTGACATGTTTGTATGGTTGCTTTTAACGATCATAAACAACTCAACCTCAACTAAGCTGAAGGCATAAACAATACGTATACGGATAACAAAGCTCTAAATGTGTAACGTCTATTGCTTGGAGGGTGACTTAAATATAATCAATAGAGAAAAGACAACACTTTTAGTTGTTTCAATTGACTATTGTCTAAAAAAGTTCCAAACGAAAAACGAAATATTCAGACCAGTTTAGTTGTTCATAGCTTGCAAGTGTCCAGCAAAGTAAAAAGCCTGCAAGCCAGGATTCAAGCAAGTTTCAAACAACCACACAGGTGAGCAAGTCACAAGATGTCAATACTGCAAAGAACCAGCAAACAGGCCAGTAAACAAAACGAACACAAGGAAACACACCTGAAAGAATGTAATAAAAGGAAACATATAGGTATGCAAACCTAAATGTTGAGAACTGCGCGGATATTTGCAAGAACTCGACTAAATAAATTGAAATACGAGGGAATAAATCTGCAACGACGAAGTTGAAAAAGGAAGGTAGCAAACAAACTAGAAAACTTACAACATACCAACAGACATGTTTGCAAACATGCGATAGAAACAAAAAACAAGCGATTCTGAAAGGTTTTCCTGGCCAGAACAGGTTTTCAAACAAGCGCACAAGCAAGCAGGTTGCAAGCTGACAAAAATGGGAAGAAACATGTCTGCAAAGACACAGCGAAACGAGCATGTGCAGTGGAATAAGCAAACAGGCAAGCAAACCAGGAGGTGGACACCGATGCAAAGAAATAGGTTTGCACAAATGTAAGTTAATAAACTGAAATGCAAAAAAATCTGCAAGGAATTAACTTGCAAAAGAGAGGGTCAAACAAACTGAGAAGCCTTCATCAATGCAAACAAACATGCTTTCAAATATGTAAGTAAATAGACACAAACACAAGCAAGCACATATACAAGAACGTAATTAGGAAAGGAAGAGGGCAAACAAATTGGGAAGCCTACAACAATGCAAACAAACATGCTTGCAAACACGCAAGCAAATAAACACAAACGCAAGGAAACACATCTACAAAGACGTCACTAGCAAAGGAAGAGGGATAATAAACTGAGAAGCCTGCAACAATGCAAACATTCATGTTTGCAAACACGCCAGTAAACAGACACAAACGCAAGGAAATACATCTGTAAGAATGTAATGGAAGAAGCACTTAGACAAGGAGACAAAGAGGCAAATAGCTACGGAGGTGAAATTGCTGCCAGACAAAGTAGAAATGCAAGAGAAGTTCAAAAGAAGCATAACTGGATAAAGCTATTCGAAGGTTGGAGCAGTAAGCAAGACAGCTGATACAGCCATGCAAACACAACTAAGCAAGCAGAAAATTTAGAACCAAAGAAAGGTCAGTGTTACTGGCAAACGCATTTACTGTTACTTTCAGCAAAATATAATTGAGTGAACAAGGAGGCCGGCATGCGAGCATTTAGATAAGGAAGAATATTTAAGAGTAAACACAGACAACCACGGATAAAGTAACTAAACAGGTATCTTTGCAAACAAGCAAACATCACCACAGCCACAAACGAAAGCTTGCAAATTGACATCTACGGAAGTAAGTGAGCAAGTTAGCCTTGCCTCAAGTGAACAAACGTGGATATTTACCTGAAGGGAAGCAAACAGACGCGGTAACGAACAAGCAAACATGCCACTATTTGGCAACATAATGATGCGGTAAACCAGTAAACAGGAGAACCATTTAAAGCTGGTGGCTTTAAACAGGTGGCAAGGGAGCTAGGTCGGAAGCTTTAAAATTTATTCAAGCACATTCGATGTCAGAAGAATATCGTTTTAGGAAACGACTTCAAACACATTGTCTGGTCAAGAACTTTCACACACGTCTACCTAGAGAAAAACAGAGTGTCTACCCAGAGGATTTCGTTAAACAGAACGTCTACCCAGAAGATTTCTTTTAACACAATGTCTATCAAGAAGATTAATTCAAATACCATATTGTCAGAAAACGTTCTAACACACAATGTTTATCTCTTGAAAAATAGAAAATTGGCTGCTAAAAAAACTACTGACTGAGCTAGAGATAACTGCAATAAAACGATTTTTTTAATTACCATGATTTTATGGATGATGTCTATGCTTTATCATATGTCTATGTTCTATGGATTAAATCTGACCGTTGCAGATTTGCCAAAGAAAATTGGCGTGCTCAAGGATGTGCCCAGAGATCAGAGCCACACCCTATTTTGATGCAATTAATCAGGTTTCCAAAGTTAAATCCCATAAACAACTAAAAACGGAGCTATTTTTCCTGAACTGCATGTGACAAAAGCATTAATTGTGCTTGCATGTATCATTAGACACATGGGTGCATGTGACAAAAGCTTGAAATAAAAGACAATGAACAGTTGAAGTACACCTTGTAAGAGACATAAAGACAAATGCATGTATCAGCATTTAAGTAGCCCATGCCGTCAGGATTTATCAAGCCACTATAATGAATATGTAATGTCTACAACAATTTCAGTTTCTTAGTACCCGGTTGCATCCTTGATTCGACTGGCTTACAACTCTGAAGGTATTTCTGGATGGCTTGCAACGGTCAGAACTTTTTTTATTAGCTTGCTTTCAACACGTCGAATGGCTGATTGCATCTAGCTTTCGCAAGAAATGTCGCTATTGACAATCGAGTCTAGGGATCAGAAGTTGCAGAAGGAACTGTCCTTGCTAAAATGATATTGATAGAAAAAAGTAAGTCGAGTTTACTAAATATGGAACATTGTTAAGCTTTAGTGTGGAAATGCAAACAAATCTGACAGTTGCAACTACAGCGGTCACAGCAGTTTGGATCCGCCCCTGCTAACATATAATATTGTTCCAAAATAAATCAGCTTCTCCCTCTAACTGTTTGTCACATGGTCACCACATAAGTTTACAAGAAGAAAATAATACAAGCTCTCCGGCAAAAATACTATAAGACAAGCCATGCATTTTGCTCCAAAACAAAATATACATTGATGGCAGTTTCATCTAAACTTTCAATGCTTGCTACGTGAAAATAAGGCATATTTCCGAAGTTGCGTCAACAAAGGGGAAAATAGCAAAAACAATCTCATACAAATAGGTCATACCGCTTGGAAAAAGTTTCCTTGACAAGAAAACATAAATCAAAGTGTTTAAGAAGAATTCTCCTTGTCTTGAAAGGGTATGTTCCAGTGATTGGGATAAATTGACAATCTCCGTTGTGCTTATGTCTCAGTCTTTGCAAAAGTTGCGAATATCAGCGATTTTTGAATGCTGAACTTTGTCGTTATTGTTAGAAACAACTTTTGAAGGAGTGTTTACTATATTGAACTCGAGCAAAAGTTTTCGGTAAAAGCGTATTACATTGACGATTATCTATGAGACAAAAATGTGAGCACATTACTACTTTTCGTCAAAATGTTGCATTTTCAAATGGAAAGCTTGGTATATGTAATTGCGAAATTACTAAACATTGTTTTATCCTTCTCGATTGCTATAAACCTTACTCTCTGGAACAGAAGCTAAAGCGCTAGAAGGCGCTTAAGATGAGTTGCGCATCTGTGACCATAAGATAAAGCAATCAGCGATCTGGTTTGTTAAAGTAACACGAAAGAATTTCACAACAACTGGGATATTTGTGAATTCTACCAGCTCTTTCACAACTGCAATTGAGAGCACCTGCATCATGAATGCAAATGATAATAGCATTTGAAGTCTGATGTAGCAAAAGATACTTGATGCCACGTGTCTGGTATGAAATTTGATCCAAATCATGAGAATGCTACATATGCCAACAAATCTCAAAATGAAGCCAAAATTACGTAATTGGAGCGTTTCGAAATGCACGTAAAACCTTGTCTATACCACAAGAGGCTGTGTTGATTATAAAACATCGAAAAAGTTTCAGAAGTTGCCTATTTTAGCAATTGATGTGTAAAGTAGCATGAAATAGCAATTAAAAAAGGGTATTTATTAAGAATTTTCTTTAGAGATGCATTGGGAAAGAATAAAAGAGTTAAAAAACTGAAAAAAAACAACATACGATTTCACAAAGCTACTCAAAGCTACATACAATCTCAAGCTGTTATTCGAAGCTGCAAACTATCTTGATGTAATGCTCTGAGTTTCAAAGCTAGTGTTATTGTTGGTTTGAGATCAATGGATATTTCCACTAAAATAGCAAGGTTGGAACTTGAACTTGAGAAAGCATTTTTTGACAATTCAACAATTATCTGAATCTTTCTAGAAGCCTAGTTTTGAGAGTTATACTCCAATACCTGCCACCTATTCTCCAACCTTCTTCTGAGGGATTATCCTTAACCGTGGAAATTAGAGAGTCTGACTAGCAGTCTCTCAAAGTCAAAGAGATCAAGCTACAAAGCAGGAGACTATCTTATCAAGATTCAGATTGTCAGGAAAGACGTAGTTTGGCGAAGACTAATTATGTAGTAGTGTTGATTCATTGAAAATTAAGAGTGTTTCAATACAGCATATTCCATAATCTTGTAAAGACTGTCAAACAACCTCATTCTACAGAGATTTTAGGTACTGATAGCAAAACTCCGGCAGAAAAAATTAGGTGGAAAATGCTACCAGGACAAATCCCATGATTTTCTGTAAGCTTCAAACACTGACGAATGCTGACCTTATGAGAAGATAAACCTACTTTTAAATAATGCAAAATGTGGTGCATGTGTTTTCGTGTACTAAAACTTTCTTTTCATCACAAAAGTAAGCTGGGAACATTTTCAACAAGTTGAAAGACGCAAAGCAGTTTGACCCGATGGATGTTTGCCAGGTGTGCATGTTTAGATATTTTCAATGAATGGTATTAGCCAGTGTTTGGTGGGCATGCAAAACTAAGCCCTAGCATAGAAAAACAGCCAACAGACAATGGAATTTAGCAATAAATGATAGTGTAGGATAAATGCTTATGATCGTGTTGTACTGACTGTTCTTGAATATGTATATAGCGTAGGTACATACAAAGTAGCCTTGAAAAGAAAAGCTTTGAACTGTGAATATTGAATAGCAATCAATGTATTTGAATCGGTTTTAATCCTATGTTTTTTAGCAACCAGCATGAATACGAGTAAACTGTAGTGCTGGCTAGCTATAGAAAACATTAAAGATGCAGCCTTTTTGAATTAAAGGAAAACACACAAGACAAGAAGAACATTTTCATTCCGTGTAAATACTCAAACTCAAGACGCTTTATCCTCTTTGTAGCTGAAGCATATTTAAAGTCGAAAAGATCATAAGCACCTAAAAAATCTGCATTTTACATTAAGGCACAACATGCATCACAAGCCAAGGGGATCCAAAGCATGTTGTTGGGTATGAGTTTACATGTTAAACAATGAATCTTTTATCGAATAAATCATGACAGCAGATTAACAAGATTCTCATCTCTCCCCTGGCTAGAATGACATAACCTCCTTGGCCAAAATCTGCCTTGAAAAAGTTAGATCAGAACATGGTCTAAATGCATTTTCACAAATTTTTCTAGACCCTGTCAAGAATAAAATAGACACTCATAGATTGCATTAAGTGAACCAGCATTAAGTGAACCATCAAGAGCATAGAATCAGCAAAGAGCAGGACCAGCACAAAATTAATCTTCACAAAAAGGACCAGTACACATTTTAAAAGCACAAAATAGACCTACAGACAATTGAACAGCACCCAAATGAATCAGTACACAATGGGGCACAGTGCCGTCGGAGCGAAATTCATATTGGGGGGGGGGGGGCGGCCCATTGTATTCTTTTTAATTTAGTATTCTGTTATAAAGGAAATATACTACAGTTTGAAAAGCATAGCCCCCCCCCCCTCCAGCTCCTCCGGTTCCGATGGGCCTGGGACAGCAAAATGGTCCAGCAGAAAGTAAACAAGCACATAAAAGGTCAAAAAACGGAGCAGCACAAAATGAAACAAAAAAATGGCGGAATACAAAATGAACTGGCAAAAAGCAGACCGCCACAAAATATCAGCACAAAATTGAGTGGCACACCAAAGGGACCAGCACAAAATGGACCAGGGTGAGCTAGCACAAATTGGAACAGCACAAAACGGAACAGCACAAAATGAAACAAAAAAAATGGCGGAACACAAAATGAACTGGCAGAAAGCAGACCGCCACAAAATATCAGCACAAAATTGAATGGCACACCAAAGGGACCAGCACAAAATGGACCAGAGTGAACTAGCACAAAATGAAACAGCACAAAACGGAACAGCACAAAATGAAACAACATAAAATGGCGGAACACAGAATGAACTGGCAGAAAGCAGACCGCCACAAAATATCAGCACAAAATTGAATGGCACACCAAAGGGTCCAGCAGAAAATGGACCAGGGCGAACAAGCACAAAACGGAACAGCACAAAATGGAACAGCACAAAATGGAACAGCACAAAATGAAACAGCACAAAACGGAACAGCACAAAACGGAGCAGCACAAATTTGACCAGCACAAAATTGACCAGCACAAAATTGACAAACAAATAATGTTCAATTTTGAAAGTATATAGTTTATTTACATCAAATGTACATCACTATAGACTTTTCCAGCAAGACAATGAGGTTGTAAGATGAGGAGGGAATTTCAAATGATGCTATTTGCTCATAATCAATAGGCAAACAAAATTTGGGAAAAGCATAAAACTTCTAGCATATAGGGCATATTTCAGAAACCTTTTCTTCTACGAAGCAATACCCCTTTAATGTAGATAGAATATAATTATCAATTCTCGACGCATAGAATTGGTATAAATGAAATGCAAAAACTACGCAATTGCTGATTCATAATTTGTTTTCTAGATATATAACGATCCAACGATTGATTGGCAGTTAGCATGTTTTTACTAGAGTAAAAAAAGTTTACAGAAAGATTAAAGCAGTTAACTTTTGTTTAATGTGTTTGTTGATAGATTTTTCCAGTGTGAACTTAAGGTTATCAACTAATCAATAGGTAGAAACAACAGAAAAGCCTATTTTAGCAAGTAGCGATATGGCAAAGCTCCATATTAAAGGAAAACTCTACGTATCATTTCATGGTCTACAATTAATGAAGAGCAGAGACTAAAATGATGCATCGCATGGATAAAATTTATGGTGTTTGAAACCAAATCCAATCACACAAAGAGATTTTTCAAACCAGCAGTGCATAGAATCCAGGTGATTATCATTCTATATGCACACCAAGTAATGAAATGAAGATTTTGAACAAAATCCATTTACAGTTTCCATATTAAGAGCTTATTATTGGATGGACAATGGAATTCTACTACAATTATCAGATATTGTAATTGAGGTTAGTGAAGCTACTTTAATTATTTAGGTTTATTTAGGGAGGGGTCATGTTTGATATAAAACAACTTGAACTTAGTTGGTGAAAGAATGGTAATAAGCATCTGATCAGAACATTCGCAGATCAACAATAAAAAGTGCGAGACCAAATGTTGAAAAACTATATGTTGAAAACACTAGCTAAAATGGTTTAATAGCACGATTGGACATGTTGACTGCTTAAAGAATGCTTTCCATTGCATTTACTCGTTTAGATTACTTTGCAACACGCAATACTTTGAGTGTCATTCATTGTGAAAAGCATTGTTAAGCTATTAAGACTATTAAGTATTGTCCAACTGTGTACTTGCAAATTATGACCGATACAACGAATATTTTGATGGTTGTATAAGATTTAGACTTGACATAAAGTGCTTTAAAATTGCTTAGAAAATCAAGCTCACAATGACGTACCACAAGAGTCACGTCTAAGACTATTTCTATTCATGTCATGCATCACTGTTTTAAGAGGATTGTCAAGAACAGTGCCGCTGCCATCTTTGCTAGCAAATATAATACAACAGCTTCTTACCGTGACAATGAAGCTTAGGAAACCTGTTTAGCCGAATATCTTTACTGACAATAAAAACTGCCACAGACAAAATACGGTTATCTGATATGTATGTAGATCACCATAGAAAACAGTAAATAACGGATTATGTTTAATTCTAGTAGCGAGAGCTGGATAGGTGATAAGGGCTTTTACATTGATACAAACGCTTAGACGGGCAGAAAACGATTATTACGTTGAGAGATAGCATGGTACTGAGAAGGGTCACAAAGTCAGGTCGGTGCCGTGTTTAAGTACAAACGTGCGGGTTTAAGAAGGTCTATGACGATGCTGACTAAAGTTACAAAAAAAATAAAATTTGTGTTTGTTAAAGATATGAGCTGTTGTGTGGAACATTGGTATTAATCGAATGTCCCAAAAAGTAGAGGATATCTTCTGGCAGGTATAGACTGGTTTTCGAATATACTTGAATTTTTAGCAAACATGTCATACCTTAGAATAGCTACAAATCCTTTCTTTCTATCTCTCTTGAACTTATAGAGGCAAATGTCACAGCGCAGTTGAAGAAAGCTATACAAAAGTACAGTTTTGCTCAAAACTAATTTTAAGTCCGAGGCTTTAGAAAAGTACGGAGGCGTAATTTCTCTGCTGAAGCCTCAAGCTTAGTTCATCATGTAGATGATCTTTTAATAGGATTTTTTGTGTCCCAAGTTAGCAGGCAAATTGATATAAGCAGCAAGGCGTGCACTGTACCCATTGTTAAACTGATGGAAGACAAATGCCATAATACACAATTTCAGATACTCAATTCACCATTTCGCAAAAAATTTATGGTATTCATAAAACCAAAAAACCACAGTAGAAACTTTGTTTGATATTTGAATAAATTAGCACAAATGCCGATGTAGGTAGATTATGGAAATTTTAGCAATGTTTTGTGACATTACGAGCACGATAAAATCAAGGAGCAGCTGTAGACACGACTCGCTGTTTGGCAGGTGCGAGAATGTTCGTTGCAAACTACTCAAAAGTCTCATCAAATATACATAGTTCACTGTGCGTCGATTATAAGATACAAGCAAATAAAGAATATGGGTTAGGCTGTGCTAATCTATGGGGACTCAACATTTTTGGTTTACGAGGATGAGAGCCAAATAAAAAGATACAAGCCAACACTGGGCTATCTGTTCTAGTATTGAATTAGATTCTTTACGTAGGAATTCTATATACGCTAAAAGAATGTCATCACTAGTCGCTAAAGCTGGCTAGATCTTGATAACATACAACCTAACTGTGCACCTACAATAACTATTGAAATTAGCAACAGTAAACAGGAGTTTTATGGAATAGTTTAAAGAGCCGGTCATCCGTTTGAGCCTAAATCTCCAAATGTTTAGTGAGGTAATTATAGCTCGGAATAATAAGAACAAAGAAAAGACCAATGTTAAAGAATGAAGGATATGACGTTAAGTGTTCGTTAAAAGTGCTCCGCTTCCATGTGTTTACAGAGCTAAGCGATCTTGTTTTATGGAAAAAATAATCACGCGATCAGATTATAGTCAATAAAAATGAAATTAATTACGGTCTTATTGATCAAGCTGTCTTTCATTGTATTCGATAATAAGACAGAGTGATTCCATTTTTCGGTAAAAAGACAGATGGGCTAAGTAAAAGTACGTAGAATGCGTGGAAGATAAACAGTTTATCGAGTATTTATCGCAGTGCATTCGAGCTAAGGGTCCTGTTCACTGGCTTATACAAGATTATCATAGGGAATTCGGTGCCATTAAGAGAATTTGAGGAAAATATGGACTCATTCAAGATCTGTTTCAGTGTTTTCTGAGGCTGTTTTTTTTAATTAAAGGTCTTTATGTGTTGAAAAAACATGAACGATAAAGGAGAGCGGTAATAAAGTCAGGCTAAGTTAGAGAAAGCTAGAATATTAAGCTTCGTCAAGATCTGTTATTCAAAATGCATGAATACACAGACATGTTGCTTTTGTCGGTAAATGATGAATCGTTGTAACTATTCCAAAAAGGACCTTGTTCACAGTAGTGATTATCGCTTGCTTACTGTAGAGAAGACAACAGCTTTGAATTGGGAGTAGATAGTTTACTGTTCGCAGTAGATTTAAGTCTACAGATCAAACTGAGGCCCAATGACGAAGAGGTGATCATAAGCTTCCTAAACATCTAAACTTCCTTTCTCTTCTTATACAGCAAATGTATCGATATTGTCGATACGGACATTTGAAAGAGCTGGCACGTTCAAAAAGTTAGTGCTGCTGTTAAAAGCAACTTGCTATGCGATATTTGATGTTTAGCCAACAGAATCCTAGTCAAAAATTTGTATCGATGTGTCAGATATTCATTGCTGCAGGGAACCTTTTTTGACTGATTAAAAGCAAACAGACGTAGCTGGTTTGTATAAAACACCGATACACTGAGTTTGTTTGTCGGAATCAGTCACTTGACCCAATCCAAGATACAACCTATAGAGCGTATTATGCGCAGTTCAGGTATCAATTTTTGCGTATTTGCAACTAGAATTGATGAATGAATAGGGCTTTAAAAAGGAGACGCTAGAAAACGCCAGGAAGAATCGACAAGTTCCTTCGTAGGAGTCCAACCAAATCTTTCTAGGAGCATAATAACAAAATGAAGCAAATCTTTCATACCTGTTGTTTATAACAAATCTACTTACGAGGAAATAGAACGGGCTTTCAAATAAGGCAGAAGTGTTCGTATATCTGATTATCAAAAATACACAGAAAGCAAACTTTCATTGTGGAAGATGAAGTTATCAATTTTGGATTATCGACTACTTTCATTGGACTCACCGGGCTTGATCATTGTCACGTATTTCTTCATAACGAATGTTTGCATAGTCTATTGCGATTCCATGGCAAGAAATTTGAACCATTTGTGAATATCCGTATTCAAGCTAAGCGGAAATTGTACTATTTTGGGGATTATAAGATTTTCCAGGTGACTGCATTTTAACCAAAATAAATCAATTTAAGCCAAATGGAATGCTAAAGAAAGCTAGAAGTGACTGTTAAATGAATCGTAAGAAACACTTTTTCGAATCAGAAGATCATTCTGGCCAGGCAGCAACCTGAAGAAACCGACAAATAAACCTTGCAGATAAAAGGTTCAGGCCGGATCTTATTGATGGTCTTTTCTCAAACAAACAAATTGATTTATTGTTAAAAAGCCATTTCACAATCGTTTTCAGCTGATCTGGTACACAGGAAGCAAAATCTGATAGTTCGATTTCATAAATAACTTACCAGTGAAGCTCAAATGACCTCGTCTGTTCCGGCTACCATAGTATTCTTCTGAAAACATACAGTTTCGCCAAGATATCACCATCAATATTGCACAAAGCTTCCGGAAAAGCTTTAAAAGAAGAAACCTTCCATTAAGAAACAATTGGATAGATTTGGATACTTCTATGGAGCCTTCTTGTACCGCAGTTAGTGCCTTGTTGGCACATTTGCCGGCAAACTGTGTCTTTAAAGTTGTAGCAATGGTCACCTCAGAAGACAAGTCTCGTATGCAGCCGTTCCTGATACAGCTCTCCTGCTACTGCCCGCTTTCTGAGCAAGTTCGATCATCTGTAGGTGACGGATGCAGTGCAGCTGACTGCAACGAGATTGGTCAATTCAGAAATATGCGTCATGAATAATTCAGGCCATGCAAATATCGATTGTGCAGTTAGCCAAGAATTCACCTGTGTTCGAAAAAAAAACTCTAAATTTTTGGTTCAGCTGGCCTCGTTTAGTTACAACCAAAACTGTCACCGAATATCAAATGATTCAGTATTCGCTACACAGATAAAAAAGCTGCTCAATGTTTAATACAATGATATTATGCGATCAACTATTAGCCCTGAGATGAACTGCAAATCAAGGAAAGCGCACAGGCCCAAAACAATAGAGGAATTTAAAAAATAAGTTTTGTATTTAAGCAAAAGCGCACAATAATTAATTAACTGCTTAGTTCTTCAACTTATTTAATCCAATATGACAAAATATGCTTTCCCACGAAAACAAAGCTCCAAAAAGGATTTAAAGACTGAAATAGATTCAAATTATTGTAAGCATGTTATTTAAGCGCAATCATCAGTTTCTATCTATAGGATCGGGCGGTTTTGAGTTAAAAAATAAATGGTTTCGGCCGTACTTCAAAACGCTATTGACTTCAAAACACTGCAGACGAAACTTAGTGAATCTTTCATGCGGAAATTTGAGCTTATAAAGTAAACAAATGCACAATGAGTTTTAGAGTAACAGTTTCTTCTGTAACAAGACTAAAGATACTAACTTCCGTGTTTGCTGCGTCTAATTTCTTCATCTCCTATATGCAAAAAGGTGTAAAATAAGCAATTAGCCGCTGAAGGACACGATTCGATTCAACTGTTATGACGTATTTGATTACAGACGTTGACGATCAGTGACTTCCAGTTTTTGCTGTCATCAGCTTTTCGAATTAAAGTCCAAGCGTTCTTCCTTTTTGTCAGCAGCTTCAAACAATCCAAAAAGGTTTTTCTTTGCCTTCCCCTGCCTTTTTGAATTGAAGTCCCAGCGTTTTTCTTATTGGTCAGCAACTTCAAACAATCCATGAGTGTTATTCTTTGCATTCCCCTGTGTCTTTTACCTTCAACTTTTCCCATGAAAGGTGAAATTCTAAACGTTTCTTTCTTGAAGGACACGATAGAAACGTTGAAGAACATAAACTACATAGCAATATTAGAGATAAACAGAAAATAAATCAAAGGTAAACAATTATCGTTTTTATAAATCTTACGGGTTGGAGAGGAACGGCAGGGGTAGCAAGGGCAATGTGTTCAACCTTATCAGCAAAAGGGGTTTCTCATCGACGACAATTTAATTGTTTGGTTTTAGGCCGTATTAATTACATGGGGCTATTTTTGTCGAATGCATGTCTGTTTTTTGGAAATTAATCTTTATTAGTTGGTGTCCTTAAACGGACACTTGCTGTAAATAGCCTGAATTTTAGACATGTGAACTTAAGAACGTCAGTCTTAAACTTGTACATGTTCTAAATAACTATCAGTCAAACAGCTGCAAATTGCTACAAGGCAATTACATACGGCTATACCATTTTTACGTAAAACTTTTACCTGGCCTCATACTTTGTAGCTGTTTGTTCGAGCATTTAAGTATTGCAAGTCTCTATATACCATTTTTGGTGTGCTCCTATTAGCTTTCATCTCTTTGGAAGATGAGATTCAATGCTATTTTAATGCCTTCAACATAGCAACTAATTATGGGGAAAAAATTGAGCTAGATTTGTAAATATCGTGAAAAAGCTAATCAATTTTGACATAGCTTGTTGTCACTGTTTCATTAAAGATATTTTTGAAGGACTTGAGAAACAGTAACACATGTTCCATTGCATTACCAATCACACCAACAGTGATAGTGCAATACTTACATAATTTAGCATTAATCATCATTCGAATTTAGAGATGTTAGTGAAATCTTATCTGGAATTACACACGAAACCTGCAAAATATGAAAAAAATCAAGTAATTATATTCGGCAAACAATACGAGTATTGATGTTGAAACAAAATGAATCAAAAAGATAGGTGCTTAATCTGTTATTACCTAAATTTTGTTAGTTCAAGCATAACTTTATAATGCCGATCTCTATCGTTATCTGACTGAATTTATAAAATCTCATTTTTGAAAATGCGCGTCACTAGCGTATTTAGTCTACCAAATTACAAACATCGATTGGTAGCAATTCTACGAATACGTAGTCTTTCTCATAGTCAAGCAAATTTATCAATTATGGTGTAAATTAAATAAATCTTGAATAGCTGTGGGTATAAGTGTCCTGTTAAAAATATGTCCAGACAGACAGAATACACCGAAAAAAGTGCTAGTTGGTGAAAAGCCTGGCTATAATATTGAAGAGATTGCAACGTCCCAGTTTTTGCCGGAATCCCCCCCCCCGTTTTTAAAAATTCCTCCTGCTTTCCCTTCTTGAGGGCATGCTCTCCCGTCTGTCCTCAGCTTGACTTTGAGAAATTTGATTTATGACAGTTTGGTCATAAATTCTTCAAATAAGGTAACAAAAAGTACTATCCTGGGTCAAGGCTGTAGTGATAGGGGGGCATAGGGACTGAGCCCCAATTGCTAACGCCAATAAATACCAAATGTCTTCTTATGCTATTATTTTTAATTATGCTATTCTTCTTAAGCAACATTTTGCGCAAAAGCCCCCTTTTTTGACAGCCCTTGATCCCATCGTTATTCTTTTCGATTTTTGGCTCACTTTGCTTCTAGTCTCCACTACCATTACAAACCTTTGCTAACACTAACAGCAACTTGAAAGGTCTTTTGTTCCATTCAAAAGTGACACAGAATGTTCTTGCCATTCATGCAGCATCGCTAAAAAGAGGAAAGAGTCGAATGCAGCAAAACGAATGATAAATGATCACAACGTAACTAGTGATGTATTTCTTACTACAAAATCGAGTACAAAACGAAATGTCTACACTTGATATCTCAACTGGCGTTATTGCTGTTTTTGAGTTGGATACAAGGTATATATTGCGAAAAACAGTCTCGTCTCTTCAAGATCCATGCTCTCAGGTTTTTACAACAGGCCTCCCCAATCATTTAACGGCTGTGATGTCACAGTTTCATGCTCATCAAAGGACAGTTATCAATAGATAGATAATATAGATAAAGACAAGTTAGCAAACCAAAATTGAAAACATTTCCAAAGCTAAATACATTTTATCAATTAAGCAAGTGCGAAATTAAAGGCATATATAACTGGGACCGTTAAAATGTGGGGAGAGATAAACAGGAGACAGCACAAGTAACGATTGAGTTATACTCTAGAAAATATACACAATAACAAACTACCAAAATGGTAAGATCTTACAAGAAGGAAAATAGCAAACGCTTGAAAGTTAAAATTATTAAAAATCGGTCGTAGCTAGCTGCTATAGCCCCCTAAATTTATGCAAATTCCTGGTTTCCAGTGAACAATCTCTTTTGCCCCTTTTAGTCCTCAGCAATGGTGTCCCTAATAAATCTTTCCGTTTTTACGGTACTGCTAAAACCTACAATCAAACACCAAAATAAAGTATTGCTCAAATGTTTTGGTCAAATGAATTCCTTTGCGAACAATCCTTAAATCAAATAATGTTTATACTATTTTTGATATTAGCCAACCAAAGAGTTTTAACTGTAAAATGACTAACTGCATCAATAAAAATAGGTGTCAATACAATTTGAGCTAAAGATAGCATTTCGATGAAAGGCGACAAGCAAAATTGTTTTTCATTGCAGTTACATGTTCTTTAGCACATTAAAGGCCTGTCGATGTCGTGAAAATCACACACGTGTAAATTCAGGTCATGTTGCAAGCTACAAAATATCACAGTTCTACTTTCGAATAGAAAAACAACGTGTTATGTTGAATGTGCAGGTGTTTACTCCTTGCTGGGTTTTTATATTTGGAAAAACAAAATATATGTTTATGGCTGCCATCCCTGCTAAACGTACACGTGCACCAAATTTCTAAATATTTTCTGTTGCATCAGTTTTCTGATATTTATGATATTTAACTCCATTACACTCTTTTTTTTATAAGAAACAGTGAATTTAAGTTCAGGCTGACTGTTCTTAATTTTTTCGAAAATCTGAGGCTGAATTGTTCTTAATTTGTTCTTAAATTACGAGGGCGTTAGCAGTGCTATTGCTAGCTTTTTGCTCTAAGGAGGTGTTCAGGCCTCATTTGCCAACAAAGTGAGTGAGACAGCCTTAATTTGCTGACAAATTTGAATATTCGCCGAAAAAGCACCCACACATCGCTAAAAATCCTCGATTTTGAGAAAAAACGTTGTTCAAGATTGCATTTGGCAGAAGCTCAGCCTCAGCTTGTTCTTAATTTGGTCTTAACTTTTGACCAGTTTTGAGGCTCGTGTTCTTATAAAATTGTTCTTATAAAAAAAAGAGTGTATTTATGATAAATCAATATGTTTTTGGGGAAAAAGGGATGCGGTGTCAATCGTTTCTACCACAAACAGCAAATGTTTACAGCTAACACTTTGTCAGGGGTTGTTGCTTGAAATGTAATAGTAAGCAATGGTAATGATAGAGTCACATGAAATTTTTGACGAGGCTTATCGAGATTTCCTTGAGAATATCACTGACATCGCCGATTTTACATTGATAGTTTATTCATAAGTAATTAGCGATCAAGCGACTATTTCATGATAACTTACTTTATTTTGGATCAAACTTTTGGACAACAGCCTTATCATATAAATCCGGGTAAGCCGCTAATTATTTTGAAATGAAATCGGTTTATCCTACGAATATTTCCAGCCCAACTTTTATAGATAAATTGCGGTCATATTGTGTTTGCTTAAAAATTTTAGTGAATGATTGATCGATTCAAAGCTTGGTCAGGCAGGCTGAAACCTCTTTTCCGGGATCCTGGCTGAAGAAGATCAGAACCAATGCTTCCCGGCTAGCCCATATATCAAATGATAGCAAGTTGTGTTTCAATACAATTCGATAAGAAAGCCGAGATCCCGGTAAACCTGGCCCGCCCTTCGGGATTCGTCAAGCTGGGATTCTTTATACAATATGCCATCTGTTAAAAAAAATGTTCCAAATCACAACACGGAAAAATATTTGGCTCAATACTCAAGCAGGAATTGCGCAACCATTCAAAGAACTTAAAGCGCATAATCTGCAACTTTTTTGTTTACAAGAATAAAACCGGTTTTTGGATCAAAATTATGTATAAGAATCAAGAGAATGCGTATATGTTTGATTAAAGATACCGTGGTTGCTGGAGACAGGTAGAGAAAATTCATACTTATGTTCTTTCTATTTTCAGTATCGTAATGCCATGTCAAAAATTGAAATGCAGCATTATGACGGATGTTCTATACAAAATTAAAGCCTTGGTTAGTAGGCGAAGCAAAAAAAGGTGATGAATGCGCGATGGTTTTGGAAATCTGTTCATGTACAGCGGGGAGTGTCACCATCGTGCGTAAAATCTGATTTCCAACAGATTAAAGAGAGAGTTAATGCACGTTTGACGCGCAGCTCCCTAAAATTCGATGAATTATTTAGCATTCTTTGAAAATCAAAAGATATTGTTTGCATGAAAATGGTTGCAAATGCAGTAGGTAGCTACTGTAGTTGAGAAAAAACCACATCTTGCCTCAAGTCCTTCAGAAAGAGTAAAAAATGGACTACGTGTTAATTTAAGGCGAAGTTTATTCCCAAGATGATTTATACCGATGGACGAGGAGACATCAGAAAAAAGGTGAAGCTTAAGACGCCATAATCGAAATCATTGCCACTTTTGGGATAAAAAAGGATTTATATATATCTAAAAAAGACAGTTTCATAAACAAGAAGATCTTATTGTTATCAATGAAAATTTTCCTTTTTGTAGACGACTTGATAGCTGCAGATATCCTTAAATTTTTAATCATTTATGCAAAGTGACACATAAGTTCCAAATCTTTTAGCAGATGCTATCGTGTTCCATTAACTTTATACGGCCCAGCGTCCCAGCACGGGGAGTTGATTACGCGGGAGAAGTTGTCTGGGACGAGTGACAGATCACAAGTCGAGCCTACCCTCAATTTGACCATACATTCTTCAGCAGTGCGGCCAAAGTTGCTCTGAATACTTACCCACCCAACTCACCTATTGCGACTTAACATTTCGGAGTGATTGTTAAAGGAAAATATTTTACTTCTCGACCGAGGAACAGCTTTGTCGAATTTTGGTCTGAAATATTAAGAGTAATATTAAAAAAACTAGCGCTTTATAAAATCTACCTTGATTTCGTCCTAAATAAATTCTATTAAAAGCTATTTATTGCAAGACAATTTTAAACATGTGTGCGATAACTATTTTAAACTTGCATCTAACATCAAACGGTAGTAAGAATAGGAAGTCAGCCGCATTTTGATACTGCATCTTCTGCTTAAGTCACCGCAACTTCTGCCTAGTACCGCCTTTCCATCGAAAACACTTTGGTCGTGAAAGATGCAATCATCTGCATTCATTTTGACAGTAATTGAATTTGCGGAAACTAAAATAAATCTGTCTTTAAGACTTTAAGTAGACTACATAGTTAACGTTAAATTATTGCCTCTGTGCCAAATTATCTCAACTTAGGAGTTTTCAAAATGTGTAATCAAAATAAGTCTACCGGAATTGTAACCATTATCTTATCAAAAATATGACACGAGACATTGTCTCCATTGGCTGAGACACAATTGTCTTATCGCAACCTCTACCTAGTTATACAGCATGATATCATTGTAACTTAATAACTTAAATTGCGGATCTAACGTGAAAATAACAATTTCAAATAGATTAAGTAGCAGCAGGCTAAAAATACGCGCTTGTGGCAAACCAGTGACTAAGTTGTTTTACGATGATAGATTCATCTTGATATTTGTAGATAAATAAGATTAAAAAGGCGACTGTTTACCTGTCTGCTGAAGGGTAATAACTGCCGCCTGAGACTAAAGGTCGGTTCTACAAAATAACTCTCAGCTCATTGAAATTCAGGCATGAGCGCGTTAGCTGTGGTGATAATTGATGAAAGAGACTTTTTAATGAACGTCTGTTGACGCATTTTGATGGGATGATTATCACATCTATTTTTTGCAAACAGGAAATGATGGGGGTCTCCTCTTTTAAACTACGGTCTTTGACATGCATAAGTACAGCGAATCCAAAAATAATTTAGGCCAAATTGATCAGAGCACGTGCGTCTAAAAGGAATTGGAAACTGCTCGAGTGAAACCACTGTGCGCTGCTCCAGGATTTCGCCGATTTGCAGGAAGGCGAAAAGTGTTCGCATGTTTTTCTCTGTGTATAATTTGATTGGTAAACCGCTGGTGATCAAGTGGCTATAAGGCTTTTTTTCCTGTGTGAAATGCCTTTAAACTACTTCCTTATGAAATGAATGCGCAAAATGAAGAAGCTATCTACATTGAATGGACTTCAAGCTAGATTAATATTTTTTCATTAGCAAGTTTAGAACTAGAAAGAACGGTGATTGACAGGGAAAAAATTGGCTTAATTGGTGTGAAATGTGTGCATCTGATCTTTTAGCATTACTCACTTCAACAGAAGTTTTTTCAAAAGAAATATTCTTACATTTTTGACGTTTCCGAAACAGCTGAATTCTTCTTTTCTTGGAGAAGCTTCTTCTTTATTGCACCATAAGGTTAAACTTGCTGCTGTTATCGCTAGCATCACAGCACGATTCAAGTTCACATGCAAAAACAAAATCGGTGTTACATGTCATTGCTATCATGCATTCTCAAACTCGGATTCTCGGTGAAACCATTTCTTTGGCTTACAAGTTGAAGAGCCTTATGGTCTATTGCTGCTTCAGCGTGAACACCATGTTTTAACTCCTTCAATGTTTTAATATTTTAAAGGAGTAGCTTTTGGCTTTTCGAAAAAACTGCCTGCTGGTCGCTCAAAGCCATCTTTGATTCTCTTTACTGAATATTCACTTGTGCTTTCTCGATTCTTTTTTGGCGCGGTACTATAGCGCACCAGCTTCTATATAAAGCAATTAAAATCGCACTAAGAATCCAAAAAGGAGTTTATCTTCCAGTCTTTCTCATCTCAAGCTCATTTTCAAACAAAAAAGCAAAATCAGAGCAAAAATGGCCTTTGAATGTCGGAAGACA
Organism: Rhopilema esculentum; assembly: GCF_013076305.1. Next base: position 4,229,100 of record NW_027019809.1, on the reverse strand, counting down.
AAGCTGTTAGAAAGCATGTTGATCAAAGCCACTCAGGATTTAATCACAGCTTTTCTGCTACGGAATAAATACATTCATTACTTTTGCTATAACTTATCTCTACCAACTTCCCTTTACAATCTACCTCTCGTGGTGGGCAAAAAAATTAATAGCCAATGATTTCGTTAAAGATGTAAAACAGCAACAACAACAGCAACAGCAACAACGATAGAAGCCAAAATTGGAAGAGAAACTTCATTGATTGTGAAGGACAGAAGTTATGGTTTTTGAATGTAGTCATGATTTACTTTCTAACGAGAATATCTTCAGGCAATGCTTTTATGTTCCTTTTACAAAAAGTTGCCAATAAAAAGATTTTGTTACAAAGAAGATCAGCGCTCCATTGCTATTAGACAGCCTGCCCGCACGATAATCTTTGAACAAATCCGTGACCCCTCCAAATCCGTGACCCCTCCTTCTCTTTCTTCACACCAATGAATCCAGGACGTTTCGCATCATTTCGTATCACGTGATATAAAAAGAATAACCAGATCGATCTTAAACTGGCGGCTAAGTAGTAGGACTGTGGAAACAGATACTGCGTTTTGGACAATTGCACAGTTTTGGATAGAGCCTTAAGACTATAGATCTTATGTTCGAGCAAATTAATTTAGTTGTTCTCCATTTGAGGAAAACATATGAAATAGTGTCATTATGAAATAGTGTAGATTCGATGAGATAGTGTTATTAAAAATGCCTTCTGAACGATGGTTGGAAGCGAGTTCCGGGCATTATCCAAAACGTGCCAACAAAAGTTGTTTCAAAATACTAGCCTTCGGGATTTCATAAAGTCACTTTCGATAGAGTTATGTTTATGGAGTTTTTAGTGGAATAGAAGTAGCTGTATGGCAAGCTGAAAAACAATGAATGAAAATTGTTTACAATATTACCCTGTTAGCTTTTGTAGGCCATAGTTCTGTTTCGCTACACACATCATGCGCATGTTGAATCCAAGACTACAAAAAATCACAAGACATTTTCCCTTTTAACAACGAAAGTTCATGATGCTCTCAAGTGAATAAAGTGCACTAAACCTATTTCCATAATTCTTCTTTAACCGAGAGAAGTTGACAATTAATCAGCCAGGAAGCACGTTGACAATTAATCAGCCAGGAAGCACGTTTACAATTAAACAGCCAGGAAGCACTGCGAATCAAGTGCGTTTGCCAGTGCTGTAAGAGGGTTCTGCAGCTGCTAAAGGGCCAGACCTACGTCTATATCAGTAAACAAAGGGGTCCAACGGCTATGTACGAAAAAAATTTCTGGTACGTAATATGAGCAGAAACCGTGTCACTTCGTTGGTTAGCTAGTTACTTACTTACAGGGTTCCCCACCACTGCTATATGTACTCATTCTTCGTACATAAAAATGAACATACACCGAGTCCTGTTATTAGGGTACCTAATTTTTGCACTAATCCTCTTCAAAGAGTTATTGAACTGCCCCTGACACGAAATAGAAAAATTGCTCTTCAAGCAAAAGAAGGTCGAGCTTTTCATATATCATGTTTAAATCATACTGCAGTGACAATTCTATAGCAACTGGGGACTTAAACCTTCCAAAATCTAACGACAAAATGGCCAGTGGCCTGGTAACTAAACCTATGGGAAGTAAGGCAAAGAGCAGAAAGGCAAGAGCATAACGTAGCTCTCATAAATATCTGGAGAGGGGGGGGGGGGGGTTGGGGGTTATACTTTTATGTTTCTGAAAATTTTTATGTCCGAGGCACTTTAAAATACTAATTTCAGCACGTGTTTGTGGCTTTTGTGGAAGAGATTTCGAATCTTCTTCTGTATGCACTACAGATTAGACAGACAGGCAAACCTTTGAAAAAAGAAACATAGTACGCATTTTCCTTTAATTTGTACAAGAAGTGTCCTTTATTTCCAATCTTTTCCTATCGCATTTTCTTCGTTTTTAAGCTTCGTATTTTCTTATCATACCCTTTCTTAGGCCTCTAGCAGCAAACACGTACATCAAACAATCAACCGAACTAGAAAGAGAGCCAGGGGCGATAACAGGAGAAAGGATGTGTATTCCTTGAGCAGTAATCAATGAAACCGTTTTTGCAGTCTTTCAGTTATTAAATGTCTCTCGAGAAAGAGGTAAACCTGCATTTTCACCTGAAAACCGGAAAATTTTCATTTCCGGCAGCGTCAAATCATCTCAGGCCAATTTATGCGTGTACTTGCGATGATTTAATTTTCTACGCACCTGTAAAAACTTTAATTTGCCAAGCAGCAGAGACAAGGCTTAAAGATTTCCGTGCACCAGAAACAGTGCACACCCACTTTCCTCTCGACTGGGACTGTGATTGAGAAAAAGGATTGCATGCAAATTTAGCGGAAATTCAACCTACGACAGATCACCAATCTTAAGGCTGATTTCCACTAGGCGAATTCTTTCGCGCGAATCGAATTTTTGCCAATGTGAGCATGCGTGGTGTCATGTTCTCAGATTTCGCAGCGAAAAAATTCGATTCGCAGAAAGTAGATCACGGTCCTACTCTATCGCTACGAGAATTTATTCGATTCGCGCGAAAGAGGTCGCCTAGTGGAAATCGGCCTTTAACCATTCCTTACAAGACAGCAAGACAGCGTATTCCAGTTAGCCTGGCGAAACTTGTACTGGGCATTGCCAAAGTTAATCAGCTTTGTGGAGACTGATATTGAAATAAGATGTGCTCTTTTTGGACTTGAAATGAAAAAGCGCCTAATAGGACCTGAGTTGAGATTTATGGTACCTAGCCCTTATAATTACGGGGAGTCACTGCTTTCTCCCTTGGTAAATAAACACTAATGTCCCAGAAATAATAAGGGATTTACTGTTAGTTTATACGCGCCACTATCAGCTGCTGAATTAAAAGTCGATAAAACCATTCTATAAGACAACTCTGACCAACATAATGATAATGAACCTCCAATACTAAGATCAGAAGTAGAAGAAGCGATCAAAGTTTCAAAAATTGGAAAGGCTCCGGGACTAGATAAAATTTCAGCTGAACTAATTAAAGCAGGAGGGGAAGATATGATAAACGTTATGCTTAAAAAACATGTAACGAATGCTTAATCAAACAAGGTTGGCCAACCCAATGGAAGGAAGCCTTTCTTCTGCACGAAGGGCAATATGAAATTGTGTGAAAACTACAGAACAATTAGCCTTATCAGTCATTCAAGGAGGGTATTGCTTCGAATACTTCAGAGGGCACTTGAGCCTCGCATTGAAAAAATATTAAAAGAGAAACAGGCTGGCTTCCGGAAAGACAGAAGTACAGCAGAGCAGATAGGAAACCTGAGAGCATTATGTGAGAAATACCGCAATCACCAGAAATATATTTTCCATTGACTTTAAAAAGCGTTGGGCCGGGAATGGCACGATGCTTGTGGCTCGCTATCGAAAAGTACAAAATTGGGAAAAGCATTACCACCTTGATCAGAACTTTTTATGAACGAGCAAAGAGCACGGTTCTGGTAAATAACGATTACAGCAGTTAGTTTACATCCAAATTAGGGGTAAGACAGGGCTGCATTCTTTCATCAATGCTGTTTAATCTCTTTCTTGAAAGAATAATAACTGGTGCACCGGGGAGCCGTGAAAGAGAAATCAAATGCGGGGGATTGTGACTTTGTAATTTGAGGTTTGCGGATGACATCGACATCATTGCCAGTTCTGAAGAAGAACTAAAAGAACTGACAGAGAGGATCAATAGTGCTGCCAACAGATATGGTAAGCATAATAATAATAACAGGACCAACACCAATAAATTTGAATGCACCAAGTAAATGGTGAAGATCTGGAACAGGATAGAATAGGTGCTTCAAATACGTTGGCTCAAAGATAACTGAAGAAGGAACACCAACAACAGAGGTAATGTCAAGAATTGGAATTGCAACAAGTGCATTATCTAATCTGATTAAATTTGGAGAGAAAGAAAGTTATCAATTGAAATCAAAGTGAATCTTCTACGTGCAATCGTTAGCTCAACAGCACTCTACGGATGTGAAACATGGACACTTAACAGAAAGTTAGAGAAACGAATTGATGCATTCGATATGGAATGTTTACGGAGAATTCTCGTAATATCCTGGAGGGATCAGAAATCAATTGAATTGGTTAGAGATGAAGGTTAACGACAATATGGCAAAATTGAAAACCTTCTGGACATACGCAGAAACTGTAAAAAACGCAAAAACTTCAATGGCTTGAACACGTTACAAGGAAAAAGTCCGTCATGCACGGACAAGTAGAAGGAAGAAGGAAAGTGGGAAGACCCCAGGCGTGTGGAGCGACGATGGAGTAGTTTGGGCATAACGGAAGTATTGAGGAGAACTGAATAGAGGGTGAGATGGGAGACGGATGTCAATAAGTGGGTGCACCAACGACCTCCACAGGGGCTAGGGTCTCGACGATGATTATGATGATGATGACTATAAGTTGGCTTTTAACAGCTAATTTTAAACTTGCATTAATTACATTTTACTATCTTATCTATTTATGCCGACATGTACACAAAGTGATAATAAGAATGAAGAAAATAGTGTGTTTTTGTGTACCTATACTGATAAAGAAATTAAATAGGTGGATATCGAATACGAAATTTACGACTCCTTTGACGCAAAACCATCCAACAATGCAAAGCGCACAATCCTTATCCTTTTTTGCAGCGGTGACCCGCCACAACATGCGGCAAAGCATGAGAGAAAGCAAAAACTGTTAATCCTGATTCTTCTGAGTTTTATTAAAGAAAAAGCCTACGCAATTAATTTTGTCCACGTACAAATACAATTTCATGGAAGAAATGCAAGAGACCGTTTAGTTCAAAATTCGATGCAGAGACTGCCACAGCCGAGAAGAAATTCTAAATTATTAGGACCATAAGCAAGAAATTAAATGGTCTTTTATTTGCTTAAGGCCGATCCCTGGTGCCATGGCAAAAGGGTTTGCAAACTCAAACTGTGTTTTCTCCTTGCTTTCCTTCTGCAAAAAGTACATGTACATTGCTACGAGTAGCAAACTTCGACTTGCTGCTGCCGTTTTAATATGTTTTGAATTGGCGCCAGGACTTTCGTAGATCTTTTCATTCGTCCGGGTCTACTCTAAACAATTGTTTTGATAAACGCGCACAGCAAAGATTTAACCACTGGGATTGCTATAAATTGTCTTAGAAGATTGGGAGAGTCTGAGAAACTATCTAGAGTTAACAAAGTCTTGGTGACTCTGATAGCCAGAGTGAGGATCTGCAGAAGCTTCCATCAAAATTTGAAATGTGAAAGTGCAGCATCTTGATACAAACAGACATCAGAAGCAGAAGAAACATTTTGAAACTGTTACCAAAGATGCTGTTATGTCATCCAATGTCATTAATACGCTATATATCTACTTTGTGTTCGTACTAGCATGACCGCCGAGAGGTTTTGAAGGCCCTTGGGCAAAATGGAAAAACGAGGCACAAAACTTTTTGCAACCACGTCCTTTAGAAAAACATTAAATGCATTTCAGAATATTTCTTGCAGTCATTTTCTGCAATCGTTAAAAAGTAAAAGTTTTTTAATGTCTTCTTTAACGTGTTACCATTTTTAAGAAAAATTAGGTGCGAGGATGGCTCAGTAGTCAGGGTCGCGGACTACAGATCTAAAACAGGGTGTGCCTTTGGCATGAGAGGAGTCGCCAGATTTCTACAATTACAGGCGTAGGAATCATTAGGGATGGTCATATCGAGAGGAAGGATCAGGAAACTGCTCAATAAGCACAGCTTCTCGGTGTCCTCAAAACTACTTTCGGATGCTAGGTAGAAACAAGTGTATATTAAATTCTTTAAGTGGAACTCAATACTTTAAGAGGCTTCCTAGATCTCGACGTCCTTGGACAATTTGCCCACCTTGCCCCCTTTTGGCGGCCCTATATACTTGCAATTTGACCCCCTCCAGTTAACAGTGGTGGAAGTGAGAGCGAAATCGTAACTTCAATTTCTTTCATCAAAGACTTCGTGGGGCTCATAAGCAAGCGTGTGTAGCGATAACGACAGAAGTACTTTAATGTATTCTTACAAAAGTGTAGAATCGACCCTTGCTATTGAAAAACGGTATTCATTGTCTAAGTTCATCCTTTGTAACAAATCTACCGCTACCAACGCTTTCCCTACAACCGCATCTGACCATTTTCATTTTCGTCACCCGCATTTTCACTCTCTTTGTATCAGGCAAACACCAAAACAAAATAAATCGTCGAGGACAGTATCCTCGAGGTAGCAAAACTGTCCCTCATTAATACCTACTCTTCTTCTGCATATCCACTTGATCTGTTGTTTCTTGCTAAAACATTGAGGCCCAAGGTCTTTGGCATTCGCATTCGCCGTGATCACGGAACCAGCCATCACTTGGGTAGTCCTCCAGAATTCTGCGACGAACGGGATCTCAAGAAAGCACAAGCTTTTCAATATAGTAAAGCTATTTGTGCCACCGCCATCGACATGGTTGAAAATTCTCACAATATTAATGATCTCCGCAAACGTCAGAGCTGAGATATCTGATTGAAGGTTGCCAGGTTTTCTTGATTTCAAGAGGTAACAAATTGTCTAAAGTCTTTAATACGAGTATGTAGATATCAAAACTAAATCTATAACTTTGGAAGTATATTCTACATTAGATAAACAATATGAGCAAACTTTCTTCACAAAGAAAAGCGTTCAAATAACACCTAATGCAAAACTGCACGTGAAGGCAATATCGTCATTATCTTGCTGCAAGGAAACCATCGAACAAGAAACTTTTCTTTAATGAATATCTTTGTGCAGGTATTACCCTACCGCTGCTGAAGGCAGATCGAATTTCGCTTAACACCGGATAGCTTACTTAAAAAGTAAATGAAAAAAACCTAAAAACAATGAACATAAAAAACAAACAAAAAACATTAAAAGAAAGGGCGACGTAACAGATAATGGAGAAAGTACCACTGGGGGGAAAAGTTTTCGTTAACATGGGCTCCTGGGTGCCTCATTAGAGATGTTGCTTCTGAAGATTGCATATGTTTTAGGAAACGATAGAAGGGACAGACTCTAGATTTTGTATCTCGCTGAAGACCAAGAAAGACAACCCAAAGAAAATCATGAAAAGTAGAGAGCGAGTGGACGACTGTTTGATACCAATTTATCGCTGTCTGTTTTTGTCGGCTTACAGAATATACTTGCAGTGGAAACCATGAATAGTTAAAAAGCCAACTGCACTCAAGTCTTATTAAAGGCTTTAGCTAGCAGGCAACAGCAGACACATTAGGTCAAATCATTCATTCTTAGCTAAAAAGCAGCTGCTTGCATTTTCATATAGGAAAAACATCTTTGCACAAGTTTTTTAGCATTCAAACAACTATGAATCAAGGGGATGGGTGGTTGGAAAAGACCAATAATGCCACGAAACAGAACAAAAAAACACAAAACACACACTTAAAGCTTGCTTTTCCGGCTTGGAATTCGACTGCCTTCTTTATTGCAGCGGTAGGAATTACCCTCAGCATCCAGCTACTTCTGTTTCCATCCCGGAGCTCTTCGTAGTTTCCATTGTTGTGAATACCTAAACGAAGAGCAAACAAAATCAGTCCCGCAAACAAAGACTGACCCGCAATAATTGCAATATTGCTTACTATTTCCTTTAGATAAAAGAGTATAGATTAGGAGGCAACAATATATCCCAACCCTAGTATGAATTTTTTTCCGACGACACTTGGATCTTTTCAGAGACCCTATATATAAGAAAATAAAATCTGCCTTGAGTGGTCCAATTCTTTTGATTAAAAGTATCATATACCTCTATTCAATCAATTAACATGCTTCGAGTTCAAAGCTGTGTCCGTTGACAACTCTTGATAACATAAAAAATAACACGAATAAGGTTTTTTCAATGGTCGGGCTAAAACTGAACATAAAAGATTTACGTCGCTCCTGAAATTGGGACATGTCCGTCCATTGGGAAAAGGTAGTTTTGTATTGTTTACAAGGAGGAATATACGGACGATACGACCATAATTAGAATGCGCGTTGCCGTAAGAATGTGGTTGCTTATTCTTGACAAGCATCGTTTTTACAACGGCTTTTTTAATGTAAGAAAGCGTCAGCGAAGCAGCCTTCATACGAGGCCAGGTCATAATGACCAGCATTAAAATTTAGGGAGAAGAAACTGCGAAATTGCAAAATACTTCAGAGGCACACATACGTGACATACAAAGGTTGATTCCCCGTTTAACTAAACGTGGAAAACAGAAATAGACTAATTTCATAAAAGTGTACTTAGAATATTAACTAAGAATACTGTTATGTGTTTTACTAGCGTATAGTATTAGAATGAAATCCAGTATTTAAGCATTATCAAGAGTGAACTTGTTCCGATGACCTCAAGTATGTACCATACACAATCCATATAATTCTAACAAAATCCATATAATTCATTTTATCAAGCCAATATGTCCCTGTTAAAATCCAGGTTAATCCACTCATTTGGTTGTGACTTGGACAGGACACCTTAACAGGACATCAATATGGCCGAGTGTTCAGGGCGGAGAGATCAATACAACTTTCAAAGAGCAGAAATTCGATTTCAAATGAAACATGTTCGCTACAAGCTTTTATTGGCTTTATATCTGTCCGTTTAAATTGATTACTTTTACATTAAATAAGCTTTGCGGTATGCACAGATAGGTTCACTGAAATTGCACCAGAATGGAAGCATACGAGAACATCCGCTTATGAAACCAATCCTACACAGTCACAGCCATACGATTATGAAGAACTGGCCAAGTAATTTTGGGCGTAAAATTATTTTTGTATGGAAGTTAAGTCGGTTGTAGATGAAAGTTAAGTCGGTTGTACATCTATTTGGCACAAAACTCATTGTAGAACAATTTTAGCTAAAGGCAGTTCCAAAGTATCCGAAATTGCTCGCAATGTCATCCTTGGAATGCGTTCTAATATTAAGATAGCTTCTGGCAAAAAATATCAATTCCTAACGGCGAAGTAACTTGGGATTGCTTGAGTTTCACAGTTAAGTTTGTTTCATAGAAAATTTGTCATGACTTTAATCTTAGTATCATTTGCGTAGTTGCATTTTCTGTATCCTTTGGGAACACCAATACGTCGTTTAAAAAATACTGAAAAAGATCGGTCCCAAAAAAAGGGCTGGCGGTACTCCAAATTCAGTCACGATTGTGGAATTGAAGGTACTGTTCATAACAGCGCTTCCCTGCTGCAACCGTATTCTTTGACACGCCTCTATCATCCATTGCTTTTCCTAAGTTATTATCTCTGAAATAAACAAAGAAGCTGGGAGAAAAAGAAAGCCATTTGTTCCTCGCTGAGCTCTCATAAACGTGCTACTGAGCCCTCATGACTGTCCCTTACAAAGGTTATAATCTATTCAAAAAACTTCAGAGACATGACTCAACTTGAAAAGGAAAACGTTTTACAAAACAATAAATTCGAGGTTTTTTACTAGAGTCGGAGGTTTGTAGGCCCTACTGCGCCCCAAGCAGAAAATTTCGTCACTAGCACGAAATTTCATCAAGGTGAACGTGACAATTTAAGGGAGGAAAGGAAGCGCAAAAGCCAGGAAGGAGAATTCTAAGCTCGTAACTGACATTAAGAATGGATTTGGAGCATGACAGTTGGCACGTACGCTGAAACCACAAAAAGAGTTCAAATGGCCTTAATCTCAATGAAGATTTGAAATAGATAGGTATTTCGTTTTTTCCTGGCTTAGATGGAGATAACGTAATATGATAAACTTCCAAGCACTGTTTCCGCACTGCAGATCAAATCGATGCGTGAGTTTGAGAATAAGGTTTGCGATTTCGCGTTGTTGTTGGTGGAAAGCGCGATAGAGTCAGCTTACGGAATCTCTTTGTACAAAACAGTTTCCGATCAGTTGCACAGATGAAAGAGATCATAAGCTATTGAAAAGGCAATGATCGAGTTATGTCTTCTTTGACTAGGAAACCGAAGCAGCGAGCTATAAAGTATAGGATGCCTTCATATTCATTATTCATAATTTTTGCAGGTAGAGCTTCGAGTGATGCGCCCGAAGCTAGTATGGCTGAACAAAATCGCCGAGTTTTTTACACTTATTTACTCCATTTGACCGAGAAAAAATAAGAGAACTAAGATAGCCTAACTAAAACCCCTCGATTTACCTCCTTTTCGCATTCTGATTCTCGGTTGAACGGAATCGGGATGCGAAAAGGGAGGTAAATCGCGGGGTTTTAGTTAGGCTATCTTAGTTCTCTTATTTATCTTGATTTGACAGGATCAAAGTGCGAAGCTAGGAAAAAGGAATTTTCTGTCACGACACCAGCGCATCTCGAGTTTTCAAGCGACAGCCCTGCCAATTTCTCAGTTTTTTTAAGCGAGCTTAAAGTTTGGATGGGGGTGGTGTTTAAAAAGACGTCCTTGTATAAGAGCATCACTATGCTCAAAAGTGCATTTGCTTTATCTCGCGAACAAAGCAAACCCCTAGGAAGCCACATCAGCGCATTGCCATATACAGGGCATCCTGAGTGACAAGTGCAAGATAGATTGACTGAAATGATTGATTTATTTATTCATTTATCAATCTATTGGTTAAAAGCAGGGGGTACTAAATGAAACTATGTAATATAAATACAATCAAATAATCTCCGAAAAGTATACATTCTAGCTGGTAATGTAAGGAAAAGGCACGGGGGATATCATGTTGATCTACATGGGGAAAGGGGGAGGGATTAGGAAGAAAGGCAGCGAAGATCAACTTATTGTTACATATCGTTACAATTTTTTGATAATTCAGAGAGAAATCAAAATACGTTAACAGATTAAGAAATTAACTAGTAAAACGAAATTAGGTCAGTTCTAATTCAGGAAACCACGAAAGCAACTAATGTGCGAGAATATTGCATAACACAAAACCGAAATTTCGCAATTGATATTTGTATTCTAGCGTATGATAGCGTAAACGATGTTGAAGAGGCAATGCTAGAAGGGAATTACTTCCTTGTTTTGTTGACTTGCTTATGAAAAGATACACGTTCACACGTGACTTGTCACTATAAAAAGTGGGAAACATTTTTAATCATGGTATAATATAGAATTTCTCTGTGTGTGTAAAATTAACTAGTCTTCCACATATAAAGACATGCCTGTGGGCAAATGTGGTCCAAAGATGCAGATCTTGAAAAAAGAAAAACCTTGTACTTCTGAACAATATAGATTTGAAAAGCTGCAAACTGACTTTAGATATAAAGACGTTCTTTTTCATTTCCTCGCTGTCTTGGCAAAATCTTGTTGCACTCACAATAACTCCGTAGCTATCTGTTATTCAGACGTTCTTGTGGCTCGGATACGTGTAACAGCCCGGAAACGTTCCCAACGTCAAAAACTAGTTAAGTAAAAAGTTAAGCGAAAGACAGTTGTGAAGACTTTTCTACAAGGCAAACTACAAAAGGTGACAATCAACTCTTTTAGTTTCAAGGATCGTTCAATCACACCCACTTTACGTTTAACCAGAGGTCTTTTAATGAAGATGTCAGAGGTACTTTGCGGAATCAGTTAGAATTCGGGCTGTTGTGATCACCAACAGAACGAAAAAAATGCCTTGCAAAGGTCCCCTTATCTATGCTAAACTAAACAAATAGGAGTGAAAAACAAAGTATAATTCCTCAACATACAGATTAGCAATCCGTACAAATGCTAGAATTCTTCGCAAGGTACCTGTCTAGGCTAGCCCTACGTAAAGTCATTAATATATTTACGAAGAGAGGAGATGATCGACTAAATTCTCTGGGAAAAATATAGACAATCCTCAAAAGATTCAGTAAAAACCTATTAAGGTCGCACTGATGATTAAGGAAGGTAGAGTTTTAAGAAAAGACGGACCTCTAACTATCGCTGGATTAGAATTTCTGATCATTTTTCGAGATAAACGCCTCAAGAAGCTTTTACATGCACAAAAAAACCACTGTATTCATGCTTATACTAGTTGTTCTACAAACATTAGGCTAATTATGTAATTTTACTCATTCTTAGATTTCACGAAAGGCACTGTAAGCAAAAATCTGGAAAGCATCTTGCTTTACTATCGCAATAAATTCCAATTTAAAGATTCCACTTGTACAGTTTTATAGAAGAAATGTCTGCTAAAGATGGATCTCTTGACCGGAGGTGTTTGTTGTAGGTGCATGGAGGTATTAAGGCTAACTATTTACAAAAGGTGTATACAAAAGAAATACATAATAATTACAAAAACCAAAAACATATATAAAAGATTTGCAAATCCTACAGTTGCAATGTTTGCATTTTGTTTTCTTAAAAAGTTTTTTAAAAACAATCAAAGAGACTGAAGTTTTCACTTCTACAGGTAATTTTACCCATATTCGTTGACCCACGAACCTTACGGTATCTGTACCATAACATGTGGTTCTCACTTTTGGTAGGTTTTAATTTCTCGAGCTTCTTAGTTGATACGGTATTGCCTTTTCCTCAAAAATTTCCATCATAAACGAAGGGTTCAAGTGATTCCTTGTTTTGTAAATTTCAACCATGAGCAACTGTAGGTTCTTCTGATGTATAGATACCGAAATATCATTTTCTAACAATTTCTCGTAAGGAGAAGTGTTGTCTTTATATGCAATTCGAGGGGCCCTTTCCTGTATCCTGTTTATCTTGTTATTAATATTTTTGTCATGGAACACCCAGATTAATGGGCAGTAGCTGAATTGTAACATTATAAAAGTGTTCATCATCAGTTTTATTTTTTTGGATTCCATGGAAATCGAAATGCGAGATAAAGCAAGCAGTTTTTGGCTTGCTTTTTTACAAAGAGTCTGAACATGAGTTTTGAAGTTAAGTTTGTAGGTGTCCGTGGTAGGTTGATGTCTGTTGAAAGGAGGTATCCGTTACAGGAAGGTCTTTGTTGTTAAGAGATATCTACTGTAAGGAGGTTTCCGTAGTCTAGAGGGAAGAAATCTCTAGAAAAATTGATTTTTCTGTTGTCCGGGAGTGTCCGTTTTTGGGTGGTGTTCGTTAAGGAGGATTTCACTGAATTCATAAGCACCTTTACGTGCATCATGTTTCAAGCCCGCACATTTTACTGCAAGTTCGACAGCTTAGACTTTGTTTCTCAAATGTGAGATGTCTATAAGGCCCTTTTCTAAACCTACATGGAAAGCTTTCCTCTTCATATTCTTCCTTTCGATCTAAGGCATTCTTGACGGGACCATTGGCAAATTATATAGCTTGAGCATGCATTTTCTTGAAATACTCTTTTCTAACGATAGATGTTTCTCACAATAGAGATAAATAGATGGCCTTCTTATGATGTACCAAATGAATGACCTTTTTCTTTCAAACGACGCAGCCCTTGCAGAATCCCACACAAAATGCTTTAGAAATACCTGAAAATCCGTTTCAACGTAGCAACTGGCTCTAAAGACAACACTTTAAAAGCTTAAGTGCTGTGACACACGCCTTCTATTAAAATTTTCTCACGAAAGAAGAAGCATTGATTGCAGACAGGTTTTAAGAGAAGCGTTGACCATACCACCGTACAGGTTACGTCACGAGCTAACCGAGTCGGCGCTTTAGATAGGATATGTTTCAAATCAGACAAGACGAAGCGTCTTGGTGTTTTAGCATATCTTGTCCTACACAGTATTGCCCTGTTCGATCTATTCAGCTTCAATTCTCGTTCCCAAAAGTACAAAAAAGATCAACAGATAAGCCACACCTTTCGGAACTGTTCAGTACAGGAACAGAAAAGCTGTCCAACTAGACGAGCCCAAACACGGGAAAGCTTCTTGGGACAATCACTTCATTGGATCATTGCAACGCAGTCCAATTAGCTGTCACTTCAGAACCTTAATTTGAGCTTAAGCTTTTGTGCAGAGGTCAAAGCCTGTGCTACAAGGTTCTGCTTTTTCAAACAAGCAGACAAATGGCATAAAAAGGTAATTCGATAGAGCGGCATTGGATCTGAGAATTCGATACAAAATATTCCAAAAATTCCGGTGTCTTGTATGGACGGCCTTGAAACAAACCTGAAATTTTTCTGAGCTGAAATTTAAATGTCGTATCCTTAACCAAAAAACCTTTGCCAGCAGTCAAATACAAAGCAGTTCTATCAATTTCAAAGACCGTGTCGAAACAATTCAAAACAAGTTTCCAAAATGTTTACTTCGAAACCACTTCGGCGTCAGCGCTACCATGACCAAGGCTTTAAAAATTTTTTCCTGGTCTTAGCAGCAGGACAAGGCATTACGCTTTTCAGGAAAATATATCATCCTTGGTTGGCGGCGATAAAACTTGAACATCTTGGAGAGCTGTTTGTTTTATACCTGAATATCATTTAAATGCTTTTTCACTCCAATTTCATTTTGGTATAAATTTTCGGCTATACTTTTCAAGGTTTCAGGGCAGCTGCAATATTTTAGCATACTTTATACTAGAAACAAGAGCAAGCCCTATTGGTGTCAAATTATTATCCCAGTTTAAGTATCAATTTTTGTAGTATTTCAATAAAACGCCAAAGGCAACCTCAGGGCAAAAATCAATAAATCGAGAAGGGGCCAATTCGAAGATTTATGATAGCAGTGTGGGCTAATTGGCAATTTGTAGTTTTATGGTGGGGGCTTATTCGAGGGGGAGAGCCTTTTTGAGGGGGGGGGGGCAATTCGAGGATTTACGCTAAGTTCTATGAGGGAAAGCAGTCACAATGTCATATGTTCAAATCCTGGAAATGACTTTAATATTCTGTTCTGTTTTAAAAAGAAAGTTAACACACTGAGATGCACAAAAAAGGTTGCTTCTTCATATTTAATCCAGTTACTATTTGTTGTTTTCTTGGAAAGCGAAACATTATTGGAAATAGCAGTACAATTTGCTATCCCCCTGACAAAGTATGCAACCTCTGCCCTACTAGAAACGGAAAAGCAATTCCTTTACTGTTTCGCGCTTTGCCCCTGTACAACCAGTTTGCAGAGTATTCTAGATGCATGCACGAGGTCAGTTTAGTTAAATGCAAAAATTGGGCACGTATCTTTTGGTTCATTACACGTGAAGGGCAAAAAATTGACAACATGGTAGAGCAGTGACTTTTTTCCTAAACACAAATTGTTAATAAATTATTTATTTGTTACTTTGTATTTTTCAAGCTCAAAGGTATTCGTGTGTAAATATTGATAAATAATCACACCGAATTAAAAATAGCACTTTTATAGTAAACCTCTGAAAGAGAAAAGATCCAAGCAGAAAACGTGTCTATAAAGATTGTGTACCCGCGAGACGTGGATGTAAATTCTAATACACCTAAAGCTACGTTAGTTTCGAGGATAGTTATAACTAATAAATACTAACATTAAACTGGATCGGAGACTGTATGTCAGCCTGGTGCAGAAATAGCAGACAGATTCAGCTAGAAAACAAACCGTCTTTATCAAACTTCAAAATGCTTGTGAAAAAAGATTGCGTAGTTTTTTCTTCACAGGCAAGATAAAATACAAACTTTTCGCCCCTTGACCAAAATTTCACTAGATTGGCATTGATTTGTTGCTTTGAACGACATTGATTTTGAATTATTCATGAATTTTCAGTCAGAAGAAAAAATCATTTTCAGCATCTTCAAAAAGCATCGGCTGATTTCGTTATCTTGCCCTCAACTTTTGGTTATACTGAGAAATATGAAGCTGATTTGATAAGAAACTTCCTCAATGTAGCCAAGTCCTTTCATTTTAAAATTTCGTTGCAGGTTATCATGTAGCTTTTGATCTCAGCAACATTTTCGACGTGCAAGCTTTTGTGCAAGTATGTTTTTATAAAATAAAAAAGTGGTGATAATTTCCAATTGTTAGAAAAGTTCCAGTGTTTAAAAACCTTTCTTTAATTTTAAAGGCAACTGATTTTCACCATCTTAAAGAAAATATTCTATCTTTGTGAGGCTGTTCATCACTGGTGTGAAACCTGTAAGCGAGGCTCGGGCATTGCAAAATACAGCAATGTGAGGCTGGTATTCAAGAGAGGTATTTGGGTCATTGTAACGATTAACTGACAAGACGATTTCGTGTTATAGAAAAGTGTATCTTAGTGTCATAACTGAATGGTCGGAAGAGGACAGCCAGTAAAAATATCTTGTTGTTCAAAAAGTTCTTGTTGTAAAAACATCACTGCATGACATATTTTTAAACCAGCTATTCTGTCCGAAAGTGTGACAGAGAAAGGTGCGGGCTGAACTATGTTGGAATTGGTAATCGCTGACTGGCAGATTTGAGAAACACGGACAAATGGCCTTTCTTCTGCAAACAGATGCAGATTTTTGTTATGAAATGTGAAACTGATGGCGTCAAACTGACGCAGATTCTCTATATCGCTTTGAATTTATATAAAGGATTCACATCTATGCCATGCCCTGCTTACTATAAGAATTATTATAAGAGCATGAGCTTATCTTTATTTGAATTAATTTAGGCATGTTGGCACGTAAACAATTGGCACGTACAAACATATGTCACCTTGTCACATAGAAAAAATTATAAGAGCATGTACAAACGTATGGGACGTTGGCATTCAACAAAAAATTGCACGCTTGAACAATTGCACGTTCTAAGCTTTGGCACGTTGACACCTCCAATCCTATGGCATGTTGGCACTAAAAAAATTATGCACGCTTGAACAAAGGCAAGTACCAAGCTTTGGCACATTG
Source organism: Rhopilema esculentum (assembly GCF_013076305.1). The sequence continues at coordinate 4,212,355 of NW_027019809.1, read as the reverse complement.
ACACGCAAAGACCTATGGCACACACGCAAGTAGCAAAAAAGCACGTAGGAACTTACCAAGCTTTGCACTTACGTACGTACGACGATATGTTTGGTAAGTTGGCAGACACTAAAGCTACGAAGAGTTAGCATAGGTTCCAAATCTTTGATTGGCTGAGCGACCAAAATTCTCAATACTCCATTAGCCAATCAGAATTCAAGAATATGACAACAAACGTGCCTCGCAGCTAGTTTTAGGCCTATTTTGCACGATGCTACCACTACCCAGTAAAAACAATAGCGTAAAATGTGCTGAAAGATAAACTAAATCTTTTTTGAAATATTGAATCTGTGGTAATTTTTTGAAAAAACTGCCGTTGTACTCAGACAAATCCGAGATCTTTCTATTCAAGTGATTATTAATACTTAACGATTTTCACTTCTCCATTGACCTGCACAACACGTTTACGTGCTTTAAGACCTTCTACTGCAAAAACAACCGAATACATGTCACATGACCTATAAAGTAGTTTGAATGATTAATTAATTATTGGCTGATTAAATAACATTTTAAAGCCGGACGAAAATCTGAAGTTGAATGCCAAACCAAAAGCACGTTGGCGCCAAATAAATATGCTTTTATTTTTCGATGGACCTCAAAATCGCAGCAGATGAAGTTTGCACTTTCGCTGTTTAGGGCTATTTAGGAGTCGGTTTCAATTGCATTCCAATCAACCATCTATGCTACTACAATTCGTTTAAGTGCACAATTGTATTAAAAAGCGAACAGCCTTTCGTCTAGGAAAAATATTCCATTTTTGATAAATAAAAACCTAAAAAATTTGACGTTAGCAACATCTGCCGTTAACTGATGACAACAGGGGAACGGCGTGAACCGAAACTTGAAGATACAGTCTTTTTTTCTGGCCTTCTCAAATAGGTGGCCAGGGGAAGTTGATAGGACTTCCACATTAGTGTAAACAAATGCCCAGAATTTATATTTGTTTTACTTCATAAGGATCAAAATGGGCCTTTCCGTGTTTTAAAAACTACAAGTTGGTTATAATTGCAAAACAAAAGAGTCTGAATAGTTTGGTTAATGAATGGAAATGGTGGGTGGAAGTAGATTGAGTGTAAGTAGATAGGCGTTTAAAAATGGCTTTAATTCGAGATATGCGGCGTCTGGGGATACGGCGATAATAAGACGCATAGTCGCTCACGGCCAAACATTATAAAGTCAGGAAGCGTCATTTTCTACTATATCCTCATGCAGTCTATGACGTATCGATGTCCTATCTAGAATTTTCGAATGTGAAATGTAATTTGTGAGTCAAAGCATTTTACTGAAAAAAGAGAACTTACCTCAGCGTTGGTAGGGTGAATGCCAATAAGATTGTTAAAATCCTTTTTCTTGGCACCAAGTTTCAAGCCAATTGCGAAACCTTGGGTAACCTCACCAGCGTTAGGCCCCAGCACATGGAAACCGACGACCCTTTCCTGAAAACAAACACACAACAATAAGCTTGCTACACCATATGCTAACTAACAAAAATGGACATGAATTTACCAGAAACCTCAGTTTGCCGCGTCTTTTTAGGCGGACATCGGAAGGCTTTGCTACTCTGAAGCTAAAAGGGGAAGACGCATTTGAGATTACCCCTGTCAGGCAGCCTCTAATTGGATTCATGCGATACTTGAATTAGAGGCGACGTAAGACCAGCTGTCTAAAACGATAATTTTGTTAAGCACTGTTCATGGTTTTGATTCTGTTAAAAACTGTTACTTCATGAAGAAGTGCGAGCAAAGAAGGAGGCGGTTCTAACAGGCCGAACCCAAAATATTAAGGCAGATTTCGCTAATAGCCAGATATTCGTAATTAATTGCTGGATGTGATAAACTTGCTTCAAGCCATGCGCTTGGCGACACTGAAGTCGTTGCCTTATCAGCTGACTTGCGACACTGTAGTCGTTGCCTTACCAAATATAACCCAAAGCAACGACGTATGTGTCGCTAGTCGCTGATTCGAACACGCCTGTCTAACAAGGCCAGTCAAGATAGCTTTTGAATTTCCAAGCCGAGATCCTTCTTCAAATGATCCGGGAATTTTCCATTTCCCCACGTCCTCTACAAGCTCATATAATCTATCCCAAGCCAGTCTCAAGTCCCTTTCTGGCACGACATCCTATCTCCTGCCAGTCCAAGACACATTTCGCCGCACCTTCATAAAAATTGTCCTTGAAGAAAAAAGCTCGCCAGGTTCGTCACACAAGGCTGTATTCGAAACTTGTCTTGGTATTGTCACTTCTTCACATTTTCTGCTTGCATAATTTCCAAAACCCTGCTACACTTTATTCATATCTTACTGTATATTATGTTGCAAGGTTGACGAGGCTATAGTGTTAAAATATGTATACACTTCATGTAGGTCTTTTAAACATAAAGCTGCCCCTTTATCAAGAATTCAATAGCTTTTACTAGGTGAAAAAGTTACTCTGTTTCTTTAACTACCAGATTAGAATCATCAATGCCTCTGGCAATTCTTCGCAGAGTTCTAGCCAACACCTCGGCGACGCAGACGTGAGACAGCCATTGATATAATTGACATAAAGAATTATTGGTTTTTAAAGATATAAAGAATTTTGAAGATAACGCTTATTTCTCGAGCATTAAAAAACGTTAATGCCAGTAATCAGCAATTCATCTTCTTAGCAATCCAGCATTAATTATTTGAAATTGCAAAGTCTTCGAAATAAATTTGTTTGGTTTAAAGTCAGTCACAAAATGTTACAAATGGGATTGCATAAGTTGTGGTTGTAACTAGTTGTAGTATGGGCACTTGGCAAAGCCATGATCACGATCGTTGGAAAGTAAACAGCTTTATGCGAATCTTTTCTCTTTGAGTTTGTAAAATAGCCGAACTACAAGTGAAGGTGTTCCAATCCTTCAGACTGCGATCAAGATGTAAACAACGGTTTTGTGAAGACCACAGACTCAAATGAGCTGATCCGACCATCTGCTGTTAATTCAAACAAATGGTGTATGTGAACCAAAACGTGTCCTAACTTCCATGGACTACTCTTAACATTGCCTGCCAACTTTCATTATTGTACGTGTGCAGGGCACACGAAGCTGAGATAAGTCGGCGAACTTGATTGAAGAAGTTAAGAGTGTATGTACACTTACGTGATCAAAAATAAAATGGACGGAAAGGCTGAAATGATAGATGGAATGAACAACGGAGAAACAAAAAGTGACAAATAGGGATCGTGAATACATGACATTGAATGACGTAAAGAATATCAACGCTAGGGTGCGAAAATAAGAAAAAAGGAATAAGAGGGGAAAGAAGGGTATACAGACATATTGGAAAATGAAACTGCATCGACAAGAATACTAATATTTAAAGTCTATTGGAACCACTTTACAAGGAACCTACATTTAGAAGGCCGAAATATTTGAAGAACTTATACTACTAAAAACAAAGGAACTTTTCGATTTGAAAATTTTTTATAATTGCAAGCATCAAAAACTAAAAAGCCGGTTCCATTCATTTGCAGCCAATACTCGCATAGATTGTTTGCTATTCATGTGTCAAGTGCTTCATTGAGTAGTTTCCGCATATGCTGTCTCGCCCCTCTCTCTATTTTCGATAAAAAGAGGTAGAGCAGTAACAATTTATTAGGATGAAGCCACAAAAAGCTGCAAGTAAATATGAGCAGGATCAAGGCACGGAGCCCATCGCAGGAACTTAAGCAAACGAAGAAAAAAAGCTTTTACTGAAATTATCAGTTTCAAATGAATCGCCATCAAGACGCAGGTGAAATTTAATCAAAACAGCAGAAAATCTTTCAAGTCCTGATGTGATTTTGGAAAGAGCATCAAAAAATTCAAACTTTTTGGCTTATACCAGCTCTAAAAAAGGTCATTAGAGAGAATTATCCAGCAAAAGTACTCGGTTCTCGTCTGTTCCTATCCCTTTCAGCTGTACTGACGTCATAGCTCTTTAGAAATCTCAGAACGAATTTAAAGATACTTTAAAGACAACTTTGAAAAAATGCTTTTTGACTGATAAGTAGTTAAAACGTGACATCTGAGTAGGTCATCAATTACAAAATGTAGGGAATACGTTTCAAGAAGGCAATACTAGAATCTCAAATTTTGCGCGGTTGTGGCTAAAGCGAACAAACAAAATTAGCAAGCCGGCCAACTGAGAGACTACTGATGACTACATACAAAAATATGACAGCGCATTCGATTAGTCGCGTAACCAGTGCAAATCTTGTAAACTCGCGGTCAAAGAAGCAGATAACAAGTTTAAATCTCCTCAAGTAAAATCTGTGAGTATGAGTTAGAACAAGTGAAAAACGACGAAGCTAACGCGCGACCTTTGCTACGAGCCTGTTTGGCGGTACCCGGCATTTCAATATGCTAACATAAAGCGACAAAACAGTAGGAGCAAAAAGCCTAGACAAAAAGCAACGGCGGATGACAACAAAGAGAATCTTCTGACCAATTAACAAATCCTGCTTCGCTTTGCCAGCATAAAGCTTCTTTCCTTGTTGGAGAGAAGAACAAGCGTAACCCTAAACAAATTGGAGAGAAGAACAAGCGATCACACGTCCTTGTAATAAAAGAGTAGGAACAAAACGGGGGGCATTCAATAGAAATTCTCATTCACTCGTCCTCGGAACTATTTCCTTCCTTGTCATGCCTGCTGAAAGCGACTAAAAGTCAATATCTCCTTCCATCCAGCCACAGCTGCTGCTCAGCCAGCCACAAATTCTGTTGCTTCAACCCGTCCATGCAACATAAGAGTAAAAAGCAACAGAACATTGGCTAACAAGAAAATGCCAAAGAAGAGCAGCCAACAGAGAACTTCGAAAAATCAATACTTGCCTCGTCCGCCTTATTGCAGATAATTTTTGCATAACAGTCATTGTTATCTCTTTCTGCAACGGTAAATTCCAAAGGAAAGAAATTTGTATGGTAAACTTCAATATTGTCTTCACCAAATTTCGAAATGGCATCCTCTTCAGAGAAACCACAGCAGCCATACTCAAGCGGCGTGAAGACAGTCGTAGGCACATTGATGTAATCCGTCTAAAATTGAAATAAAGTTTTTAGCTTATACTTTCAATAAAAATACTTTTCTTTTTAAAGGAAAAGGGAAATTTTGTACATGAATTTCAGCTACCTGTTATGCTAGACATTGCAAAAACTATACCTGAAAATACAAAAAATGCAAAATCAACAGCAAGATTTGGGTCAAAATTACCCGAAAAAATGGAATGTAAGATTTTACAGTTGAAGTAAGAAATTCATAAATAATTATTCAAAGATTTCGAAAATGATATATTCCTATGAATTCTGTAAGGAAATTTCACAGAAAAGCTTCGAAAACAAAACTAATTAAATGGGTATCAATAAAAAATACAGCTGGAGAGACATACTGGAGGCTGAGACTTTTTTGTGGTAATATATAAAACAAGCCATTCAGTGATTCCCGACGCCATTAGTCTATAAGGGGCAATACAGCACTAAACACAATGGCTGCCTATTTCACAAATGTTTTGACACTCGCATCCTGCCAAGGTATTCGATATATCTCCAGATAATTACAATTTGATAAAAAAAGTTTCAAGTATCATCACTATAAGGTTTCATACCAAATTAATCGCGCTTATCCTCTACTCACAATCAATCTTTATGAGTTAGTCCTTATTGACATCATCAAAGCGCAATAGAATTCAATGTGACGTCGATAACACTGAAATAGTCTACTAGCCTAGTGTTATAGAGAATTTATTTGTGTAACCAAAAGTTTATGCAAAACTTTACAGAAACAAGAAGATTCAGATGGCCGAATGATGCAAGCAGGCTTATCACAACGCTTGTGAAAAACAACTCAAAAACAAGTGAAAAACAAGTGACTGCTGACCGATAACATTCACTCAAACAAGCTCCATGAAAGCCGAGAACAAGCTGTCATGGTGTGGAAAATGTGATTTACACGAGGCCTAAGCTCTGGCATGATCTTCAAAACAACATTAATCAACCATCAAATCTCACAAGATTTAAGAATAGATTAAAAACTTAACGATGAAAAGAAGAACAAATTCAAGTTATGCAAACATCTACCAGCCCAGGTTGAATTTTTGACATAATTATCTATCTATCGAAGAACAACTTTGAGTTGTTTTGGAAAAATAATTTATCTTCCAGGAAATATTTTCTTTCAATTTTAGCATGGGTTTTGGAAAATTGTTTTTTATTCTTTGTTATACCTATAATTGATATCAGTACAGTAAATTGCAAATAGTAGGCTTAGATCGGCTTGTATTCTTACTATAATTATTTTAAGCTTGTTGCACAGAAATAATAGTGAAAAGTTTTTATTGCAATTCAATTTCATTATAATTAGAAATCCCCATTACATAGAAAGTCTGCACTGGCCAGCCAGGGATAACAAGATAAGACTTTAAAAACTTTAAATAAACAGAATTAAAAAGGACCAAACTCCGGGAATTATTATATAAAAGCAACAAAATATGATAAGGAATCTTAAAAAATTGCAAAACAAAGTAAATGAATAAAAAAGAACTTTTTTCAGGTGCTGCAATTTGATGGAATCAGAACAAATCAATACAATCTACTATCTAATTTCATCATGCTGCACGAAATGCAACAAAAAATTCTCTTCAGAGATAACTTATCGCAAAAATCAGGAGAAATCCGAGTTTGCTAAAAGGGTGGAAATTACGAACAGCCTATCCATTAACTGAAGCAAAAATTGGTCAAAAGATCCTGATGTCATTTCCTGTGTTTGACAAAGATGATTCTGAAGTTTAAAATATTAAAAGAAGCATTAGCCTGTATTGCTTTGCAGACACAGTGTTTTCAGAAGGCTCTCTACTTAGCTTTGGTATCAAAATATGACTAGAAAAAAGTGCAGATAAACGAAAATTAAAAAAAATCTGTACGAAAATGTAGTTTGAAACAGGTTGAATGCAAATAAAAATTGTCCAATTAAGTTTATGAACGAGGATAAATTATCCATAGAATCACGGTTGACAATAACGTCCGATGAAAACTGATTTGAAAAGCTGGGGAGAGGATAGAGTTTATACAATTTCTTTGTTTAAAAGAACATATTCGGCCAATTCTCAAATTCTGCAAAAATGAAACATCGGAATTCCATCAAAATAATACCTTACATTGGTTTAATGAGATACGATACATTGGGCAAACATTAGAAAAATTAAACGCAATTTAAAAGTTTCAGTTAAAAGCAAGATTGGTGAAAATATAAAAAAAACATATTATTTGTAAAACAGAAGAAATAAAGAACAAAAAAAATAACTGGCAGCAATCTTCCGAAATTATCATTCTGTCTCCGCTGAAAACTTTTATGTTCATTGTTTTTTGGTTTGAAATTTGTATTGAAGACAACAGTGTCTTGTGAATCGTTCCGTCAAATTACAAAGAATATAAGGATTGATAAAAAACTATGCTCACTTTTTCTGTTCCTCCGCCAAACAATCGTCGTGCAAGCAATCTTCCTGCTTGGATGGCAACAGGCGTGAGCTGCAACTTGCCCTCTAAGATATCGCCTATCGCATGTATGTTCGGGATATTCGTTTGCTCGAAGTCATCAACAAAAACTCTGCCTCTAGGATACAAATAATGAAAATCAAATGAATTTTTGTCTCAAACATCACCCCTAAAAAAATGCAAAAGTTAACAAGGAAATAATTATTTAACTCTGTCCCCGTGAATTCAACCACACTTTAACACTAAGATACAAACAATCTAAATCAAGTGACTATATGCCTGTAAATTAGTACCCATGAAAGTACAACATTTTTAGAGAAACTTTAATGAAAGTTGGAAATAGGAAAGGCAGTATTCAGTCAATTCAGCGCCTACAAATTCCATCAGACAATACTCTTAACATAAAAAGAAAATGGAGGGATTCCAGAAATGGGTAGAGACCAGATCCAAATGTGGACATATTGCTGTTCTTTCCATTCATATCGATTTTCAACTAATAGAGGTAACCTTATGAATGAACAGGTTATTTGAGTCCTGTGTAGCCTTGAGGAGTCATGGGAAACTCTGTAAGTAAAATAAATGCGTGACATTACTTACCTTTTGTAAATAAACCTACTTTATCACATAATAAAAAGCGAAGTGTAGATCTCGAATTAATGCTAGCATAAACTAGCATATTTGGGGTTCGATTTGAGGCGTTCAAGAAGATTCTACAGCAGAAAAGAAATACACTAGTAATGTTAATATTTAACATGGAATCTACGTCACAAGACTGTATAAAATAAAGGGAAAATGTCATACTTAGAGGTCAGCTTTACGCCAACTTTTTCCAACCCAATACCTGACGTGCAAGGATCTCGTCCTATACCAATCAAAATCTATAAAAAAGCAAAAAACATACATTGCGTAAGGAGTAAAAAATCTAAATATTGCTCCAACATTCTTATAATTTGGATTTTCTCACGATCCAAAAATTATTGAAAAGGGGGCTTTGAATTAGAATTTTATCATCTATCATTAGCAAAGCACTGTATTGACGAAGATGCAGAGGGAAATTGATGAAGTACTATATTGACGAAGAAAAGCGATTTCCACACGATTAAGAATCAGATTTACCTCAGCACATTACGTCACACACTTATGACGATCAAAGAAATCGGATAATGACAAAAGTTAAACAGAAACCTTAAACCAGACGTGAACAAAAAATTACTTGCATTCTTCCTTTCAGGTATAGATACCTGCTTATCGTAACTTATTATCTAGCATTTATACATTGAGAAAAATTTGATAAAAAGTTGAACAATTGGATCAAAAGTACTCAAAATGTTACATTTCCATTATTCTGTGTTATTTTAAAATTTACTTGATTAGGACATTGAAACAGCCAGCAGTTATATTAAAATTTAGTCTTTATGATGACACGTCAAGACCTATTTCTAATTTCGCTCATCACTCACGCAAATCATCTGAAACGTCAAAAACTCTCGATCAACGCCTAACTTCGCTTAACTCCGTTATTCAGAAAAACTATATAGCTGCCCTGCCCTACAGCTTTTTAAACTTCAGGTCTAATTCTAAACACAAGAACATTCCATAAAAATCGTAAATCATGAGGTATCCTAATTACAATGAAGGAACAACTACAACTGTAAATAAAATATGGGTTTTGATATCAGTATTGTAAATAGGGGCGGACACTGGGTCAAATATTGGGGGGGCAAGCCTATTGTTTTAATACGATGACGTCACATTTCCCATTGTTTTGGGAACAAAAGACCATTGTCCTCTAAAGTATTGGAGGGGCGGTCGCCCTCGCCCCCCCCCCCACAGGTGTCCGCCGCTGATTGTAAAGGTCAGCAACTTGAAGGATAAGGACCTCCACCCGCGTCTAGAGAAAGAGAGCATCTCCAAGATGAAAAACTCAAACTTGCGTTAATACAGAAACAGCCCCAAAACTCGAATCACGCTGTGGCTACCGAATTGTTCACCATGGTAAAAAAGAAATTGTTGGGCCTCAGTTTAATAATTAACTACAGTCAACATGTTGTCAATCCAACTATGTCAAAACTCCTTTGATATCCTACAGTTTAAACGCTCTTTTGGAGAATTAACAGATCCCGCTAATCGTAAAGTCACAGCAACCTTTATTCCAGAAAACAATGCTGGTTCAAGATATGGGGATATTCAGAAGTTGGTGGGTTGTAGGGAAAACCTAAGGGATAAATAAAAGAAGTGGATAGTTTTCTTGAAATTTTAGGGATTTATATTTTTTTGTAGCGAAATAATTAAATTTCTTGCTTTTTATAGCTTTGAACATCAATCACCATCGCAAATGCAAAAAGAAGTTATGAAAAAAATATTAAGCGAAAGAACCCGAAGCTGTAACATATTTGTTTATACATATATCGTCAACGATTATTTTAACCAGAAACTGATGTAAACAAAAAATTCTAAAAAAACAATTACATACAATAAAAGTAAATCGTAACTCGTCATAATAACAACGGATCGCAACAAGAGAAGGTTTTACGATGACACATCTGAGCATTCGAGACAAAAACGCGAGATTGCTAAAACCAAACGGACTTTTAAGCATCATTTATCTGTTATGTGGTAGAACAAATACCGCAGAATAACTAGTCACGTGGAAATTTGGAGTTTATGTATGTGAGTGATGTCACTGTAAAATGTAGAGTTTGGGGGTATGATGAAAACCGTGGCAATTGCTGTTCCAGTGTTAACTCTGAATTAGACAATCGATTCTCTAAAGCATTGCTGGTAACAGGAGACAGGCTCCCGGCATAAATTGAAAAAATTTAGGTATTGGAACATTCGACTAACACTTACCGTATTGAATTCCTCCGATCGTACTTCTCCAGTTTCGATATGTTTGTAGGTAACTTTGTATCGTGGTGGAGTTCCATCTTCTAATTTCTCGATCTAAAAGTACAAAAACCGCAAAGTTCCTGAAAACTTACTATAGCAAAATTAGAACAGTGGAAAGATGATCAAATTTGGTGAGAAACATGCAACTAATAGCTATCCGGTTCTACACACGAGATTGTGTCGGCTCTGCCTTCCGGGTATCGAAAGTTATAGGGTAAATATAGAAACCGGCAACCTCATAATTTTGATGAATCAATTTCTAACAGTTCAACAATAAATATGAATTTTACACTTAATATGAATTTATAAATAGGACGTTTTACACTGAGTAGTCCTGCTTTTTGAAGCTGCGGTTATTCAAAAGCTCTTCCCGTTGGTTAAATACCCATTAAAATTTTATTTTACTTTCAAATGACTAAAATTATTTTGTCACAACAAACATTCGTGTAGCTAATCCAACCACATGAAAACGACAGTTCCGTAAAAAAGTACTGAAAATACAATATGCAATCAAATAGACTTCGATCTAAAATATTCAAATGACAGGTTGGAAAAAACCGGTTCCCTGCCTACTGTATAAGGAGTAAGGAAATCTAGCATATTCCCCGACCATGCTGAAAAGTACACCATTCTCACTTTAAGAAGCTTTATTGTGTCGATGAAGGCGTTGCTTGACTTTTTCAGCATTCTGTTACCAATTTGAGCGACTTTAAAACATCGTTCAAACCTGCTTTACCATGGTGGTTGGTGATTTGTTGTTTTTTGGTGATTAAAGGCTGAATTCAACTTGATATTTTTTGTGCGCGCGGGCGTAGCGCCTAAATCTGAGCATGCGTAGTTGAAATCAAGTGGTCTCGATTTTGCGTCCGCTGTGAGCGCCAGAAAGTGATAGGGTCTCAACTTTTTTGTGAACTCGGCCACTTGACAGCAGCACTTAGCTACGCATGCTCAGATTTGGGTGCTACCCCCGCGCGCACAAAAAATGTCAAATGGAAATGGGCCTTAAAGATGAGCTAGAAGAATGGCATTTACCCCCACAATGGAGAAATCACAATTTACAAAGCCTTAATCTGATAGAAAATGAGACTCTCAACAATATGATACGAAAGTGTTCGTTCTCTTTAGGGTTGCACTATCATAACTGCAACTTGTTTGTTTCAACCTAATAATTTAAGTCTGCTTTATAAATTTGTTTTCAGCTATTTATTTTTCATATTTCAGACTAATAATACTTATTTGTAGTCATCATTAAACTTTTGCTATACTTACATTTGTTGGCAAAAATTGTCGAAGAAATTTTACACCATGCTTTTCCATATAATTTCCAACTTTGTTTGCCATATCCTAAAAAATAAGAAACTATCACTTACATAAGCATTTTTATAAAAAAACCCTTGCTCAGCTTTGGCAATTTTATCGTCCCACAAATAGTCTGGAAATTCCATATTAATTTAATAAATACCTAATTTATAACGTTTTTACAATGGAAATTTGGTTAACATAATATTCCGGTTAACATATATGATATTTAAGTATCCGGCCAAGGTCTCCGGCCTATGATATTTAAGTATCCGGCTAGGTATCCATCCATTGGTCTCAGAAAATATTCTGGGTCCCAGAAAAAAAGGTTAAAGCTAGAAATTACAAGAAAAGGTACTAAAACTCTAGAACGAAAGAATCTGCAAAACGTTTGCATTCCAGGGTGTAAAAATTTTTAATAACGTCCCCAGCAAACTACAAAGTGAAACATCTATACTGAAGTTCAAGAGTTGCTGCAAGGATATCGACTTTGATTTTTTAACTTTTTCTCTAGATTTAATTATTGTAAAAACTTTTTTAATTATTGTAAAAACTTTTTTAATTATTGTAAAAACTTTTTTAAACTATATTGTTGTAACATTTATATCGTAGGTACATTAGTTTCACAGGTCCTTGATTGATAGCAGCAAACTCATTTTTGCTGAACAAGTTTACCTGTATAAATATGGTCTTATTATTATTATTATTATTATTAAAATCAAAAGAGCACGAGTAAACAAATCAATCAGTATCGATCAGTCATTAGATCAAAAATGTAGAAATACCCATTTAATTGAAGCTAGAAGTTAATGCCTACACGATGCAAAAAACTCTGTAATTGAACACTTTCAAATCAATTACAAAAATATTGCAACGTCACCTAAGGGTTCTAGATGCGGTCAAAATTCCATACCAATAATTTGAACTCTCTAAGATTACCTTACAAATGCTATCAATTTGTACCTGAAAAAATTGATTCAAGGGTTCTTGGACTCTAGGGGAAGACATCTTTTAACCCCCTATCAAAATAAACAAATGAACACACCTGGTCAAAACCACGCAACAGAATTGACCTGACCATGACAGAGACATCCAGGCCGATTCCCTTGAGAAATCCTGCGCACTCCAAAGCAACGTAAGATGCGCCAACGACTAACGTCTTACCAGGGCAATAGGGCAACGAGAAAACATCGTCACTACAAGAAAGCAATTAGAAATCAAGTTGTTTCAACTAAGATTTGCCTAGAACCAAGCATCGCCTCAAATGGGGTTCTTTGGGAGCCCAATTTTCTTGAGAAAGGGATATTTAGAAACATTTATATAGAGTTTCAAATTTCATGTCAAAATGTTAACATGGCATACTCAAGTATATTTTTCCCACATTTATAAGGTATGGACCATCAGATAATGTCCCTAAGATAAGCGATAATAAATACCAAAGTACGGATCGAAAGTAACTAAGAAAAAGAAGGGCGTGTTGATTTGTTCTTTGCTTTTAAATTTATAGGATTTTTTGCACAATGCTTTTAAAAAAGCTCGAATTGTGGAACAGGGAACTACCAAGTTGCTAAAATGGCTTTTATTTCTAATTTTCTCCCCGACAACGTCAATGCCTTGTCTATACAACAACGATATTGGTTAAAATAAAGTTTTTCTCCAAAGAACATTCTATGGTCGAAGGTCATTCTTTTTTAATAAAGCTATGACACAAAGCAGTAGTTTTATTTCATTTTATATCAAATTCTTTAGGGAGGGTGGCCCTTCAGCGGCGAAGCTGATTTTCAAGGGGTCTACATTACATACTCAAATACAATTTTTAAAAAAAAAGCTTTTTCATTTACAATAAAAACAGTGTTTATAATAGAACGTAAAATAAAGTAGAATACTTAGCTTGATATTACAAAACAAGAACAAAAAAAAACAAAAAGTAAAATTCCTTAAATAAGATTTTCAAAGATCCTTAGTAGAGCCATATTTAGCAACGTATGCCATTGAAGCATCAAAAATGGTGCCCGCGTTGTTTAATATATTTTTTCTTTTCAAACTTCAATTTCTTTCACAAAGTTTTCTCTCCGAATGAATTTCTATAAAAATATTTTAACATCCAGACAAAGTCTTTAAATAAAGTCACATTTTGATACAAACCTTGTTATCCCATAGTCCTTTGCACACTTGACATCTGGATATCGAGGTCTTTCGCCTATGATGATAGCAAAAAAGCATAAAATTGACTATAAAATATATCAATTTAAGATCTTCAAAAGCTGTTTGATCCGAGCCTTGACAATTTAACAAGTTTCGCGGGCTATAATTTCACTACCTGGTGACCTTAATAAAACATAATAGCTACCCTTGTGCAATATCAATAAAGATAAAAACATACAATTTACTACAAAACAAGAAAAGGAAGATTTGGCAAAAATACGTAAGAAACATTATACAAAGATTATTTAAAAAATATCTGAAAAATTTCTTAAAAAACATTTAGAAAAATGTCTGAGAAATATTTTACAATAAAATTTAAGAAATATCTTATGAACAAATTTTGGAAATATATTTAAAAAATAAAAGAAATATAAATGTATCCAAGAAATACATTACAAAAAATTGAGAAACACTTTATAATGTATAACAAATATTAAATACAAAAAATATATGACTATTTTACAAAAATGTTTAAAAATATTTTACTTAGATGTTTAGGAAATGGTTTACTAGAAAATTTAGGAAATATCTTTCTAAAATATTTGGGAACTATTAAGGAAGAATGTTACAAAAATATTTTGCTAATATTCTACAAAAATATTTTGCTAATATTCTACAAAAATATTTTGCTAATATTCTACACAAATATTTTGCTAATATTCTGCAAAAATATTTTGCTAATATTCTACAAAAATATTTTGCTAATATTCTACAAAAATATTTTGCTAATATTCTACAAAAATATTTTGCTAATATTCTACAAAAATATTTTGCTAATATTCTACAAAAATATTTTGCTAATATTCTACAAAAATATTTTGCTAATATTCTACAAGAATATTTTGCTAATATTCTACAAAAATATTTTCGTTCTATTTTACAAAAATATTTTAAGAAATGTTTAACGAATAATTAACAAAAACATCTAAGAAATACATATGAAAACATTTAAGAGTAATATTTACAAAAATATTTGTGAAATATTTCCACTTATAGTTATAAAAAATTTGCAAAAAGTCATAACTATTTGAAGAAAATTTTTTTGAAATGTTAAAAAAGTAATCTGGAAATATTTACACCAAACTTTTAAAAATATGTACAAAACATACTTTAGAAAAGCAATAAATTATTTCCAAAATAAATGGAAAAAATTATAGAAACCTATAGAAAACATGCTAGAAATATTTGTAAAAAAAGATTTCGGAAATATTGTTAAGAAAATATTTGGGAAATATTGTAACATTACCCTCTGGCTTTTAAGAATCACATAACAAATGATTGTGGCATTAGCTCAAAAATTTTCAATAATTATTGATACTAAGAAAGAATAATCATCCTCCTACGAATTATTTGTCGAATATTTAATGGAAAAACTAGACAGATTTAAATGAGATACATTAAAAACATGGCTGGTTTTTCTACAGAAAGAGAACCTCTTTTAAGAAATTGTCTAAATACAACCTATTCGATTGGCATTCGTCTTTTTATTGTACTTTAACATTGTATTGATTTTCCGGTTTGATGTATCAATGTACTGCAATATAGTCTTACAACCTTGAATTTTTTTCAATTTCTTTGCAACGTTAGCCTTAAGAAATCATAGGTGATGGAAAATTAACACAAATGAAACTGAACTGGAACTAGACCGATCATGGTCATAGGTTGAAACATTATTTCCAACCTGTCGTTAAGGATGTTCAAAAAAGAAGCGAAAAAAGGAGTAAGTGGACAGTTCCGAATATTTCAAAGAATCATGGTAAGAAACATTGACGCAAAGAGAAGTTGTTTTAAAATCAAATGGAAGAAGATGTTTCAAAATCGAATGAAAATAAGTTAACATAAAGGCCAATTAAGCAAAGTTTATTGAAAATATTTTTTGTATAAACAGTCGATAATAAGAGTAAAAAATACTGAGACACACCTGTAGCAATTACAATTTTATTAGCAGTTGCAATCTGTTCCTTGCCTTTCTTGTCAACCATCTAAAAAGTATTTGAAGTAAAAGTCTTAAGCATACTTCGGCTCAAAATCCACTGAAAATTTTATAAAATTAGTGATACTAAATTTGATAAGAAACAGTTATAGATTGGATCAATAAACAAAAAACTCATTTTTACAAGACAGGTCAAATAAATTAGCTCCTTGCATTTCTTGTCAACCATCGAAAAAGTATTTGAACAAAAAGTCTTAAGCAATCTTCGGCTCAAAATCCACTGAGAATTTTATAAAATTAGTGATACCAAATTTGATAAGAAACAGTTATAGATTGGATCAATAAACAAAAACTCATTTTTACAAGACAAGTCAAATCATATTTGCCTTTGCCTTTCTTGTCAACCTTCTTAAAATTATTTGAAGAAAAATTCTTCAGCAATCTTCAGCTCAAAATCCACTGAGAATTTTATAAAATCTGTGATACTAAATTTGATAAGAACAGTTGTAGATTGGATTAATAAACAAAAAACTCATTTTTACAAGACAGATCAAATCAATTGGCTCCTTGCATTTCTTGTCAACCATCGAAAAAGTATTTGAAGAAAAAGTCTTAAGCAATCTTCGGCTCAAAATCCACTGAGAATTTTATAAAATTAGTGATACCAAATTTGATAAGAAACAGTTATAGATTGGATCAATAAACAAAAACTCATTTTTACAAGACAAGTCAAATCATATTTGCCTTTGCCTTTCTTGTCAACCTTCTTAAAAGTATTGGAAGAAAAATTCTTCAGCAATCTTCAGTTCAAAATCCACTGAGAATTTTATAAAATTTGTGATACTAAATTTGATAAGAAACAGTTATAGATTGGATTTATAAACAAAAAACTCATTTTTACAAGACAGATCAAATCAATTGGCTCCTTGCATTTCTTCTCAACCATCTTGGAAAAGTCTTAAAAGTAATTTTGGCTTAATATCCACTGAACCTTATCCCGAGAGAAACTTAGAACAATATAAAGGCGACATAGCTTAAGGCCCATTTCCACTTCGTTCGGATTTCGGATTTCGCATCCTATCTCCGATTTCCGAACGACGAACTTTTTCCAATTTCAATGCACACTTCCACAACGCTCGGACGAATCTTTTGTAAAGGAGTCAAAAAATTGACAATTTTGGCGCGCTTTTCAATTGTTGTTTATCTAAATCGAAAATGGCTGCTTTTAATCGACGAAGATTGTTGATTTTGATGCTGATGAGAAGAAAACAGCTGAGAAGAAAAGACAAATACCGTAAGAGATTTTGGGTACGACCAATCCTTCAACAGAGGAAACAACAAGGAGAGTATTTCAACTTGGTGAGAGAAATGCAATTGGCAGTTCAAGAGAGCTTTTTTAAATATTTCCGTATGTCTCCACACTTCTTTGAGAATTTGCTGCGTTTGGTTGCTCCTTTGATCTTGAAGTCTGATCAAAAGAGCGAACCTTTTAGCCCTGCTGAATAACTTGCAGTTACCCAATGGTATTTAGCTACGGGAGATTCCCATCAAACAATTGCTTTCATTGGACTTCCCGTGTTCCAAACGATTTCATTTTCGTGCACTTGCTCAATTAACGCACCAACTAAATCGCTATTCCAATTAGTTTTTGAAGACGCCATCTTTGAATCTGTGTGCACAGAAGTGATGTTCGTCGAGAAGTGCAGTGTTCTGATTGGCTAGCAATATCCGGGACTTTTCTGTTCGCAATGCGAATTCGGATGAAAATCAAAACTTCCGAACGCGTCAATTCGGATGCGAACGAAATCCTACAAGTTTGATATGATACCCTTTATGCTGTATTATTTTGAAAATATCTTGGCTCGTATATACAGCACACATGCTCAGGCTCCGGGATTTTCAATTTATCTCTCTTGTCAGGTATCTCATCTTCTTACTAATCTTCTAAAACTATTACCGCCTATATACACATAAATAAACAAAAAATATAACAATAAATAAAAAAAGAAATAAATAAATAAATGAAAAAATAAATAAATAAATAAATCGAATTTTTATACAGGATAATCTATCAGTGCAAAATTTTACTGTTATCAATAGAGTCCTGTTCCTAAAGTTAAACAAAACGTAAAATCTTACAAAACAATAACAATAAAGTTATAAAGATAATTGAAACCAGTTAAAAGTTTATGCCTATATACAGTAAATTGACATGAGTACGAAGCTCTTGGCGCCCATTCACAGACAGTCACAGTGTCTTAGAATATGAAGACATAACTTGGCATTTTTCATCACTTTATTTTGCCAGGCACAATAAGGCCAAAAATTCCACACTTTAAGCATGTTTAGTAAGCTTCGACATTTACTCAAACTATCAATTGAAACAAGACATGATTTTCAAACGATGAGCGGCCGATAGGAATTTTTAAATACTTTATTGACAACAACAGCAAGAATCGCCATTTCAATTTAGTAGGCAGACATTCATATTATGTCCACTCTATTCTCGAAGAACAAAATAATACCCGAAATTTATCACAACTCCCTAAAAAGTTTGAAGTTTATTTTTCTATATTCATGGGATTTTAGAGTATACGGGATCAATCCAGCTGTTGCTTTTATTGCATGGTGCTGGCACCCTGACGGAAAAGATCCAGATGTGCCAGTTTGAAGGTGTTTGGTGCGTTGGCGAATGTTGAAGAAACTTGAAGTGGCTATTCTGAGCTTTTAATTAAGCACAAAAATTTAAATGATTTATGCCAAAAAAGGAATTTTTCATAAAAGGTGGGATAAATCCAGTATAATAACTTTCTTTGGCCCACACATTTCCAACATAGACAAAACCAGATACAATAAGATACAGGGCCAAGCTGAAGTACAGCAAAATCGCCTAACAGCAGGACTAATTCGAAGTGAAAAGAAAGCTAAGATATTACGGACTACCTTGACAGTGTGATTGTCAACCAATTCAGCGTAAGCATTCAAATACTTGACAGATTTTTCTCTCAACTGAACCCTGTAGTTCCAATTCAGAGAGCCAATGTGATTCTACAAAAGAAAATTTTCCTTCATTAACAAGGAAAAACAAAATGAAAAATCATTTATTGACATTAGAGACAAAATATATAAATACAAAAACAAAAAAAACAGGCAATTGTCAGACGACTGAATAAAAATGAGGTGTTCGTTACCAAACAAGAGTCAAAGATACATAGTCCTTGGAGCACCCTGCCTTATAGCTTAAAGGAGCACCCTGCCTTATAACTTAAAGGAGCACTCTGCCTTATAACTTAAAGAAGCGCCCCGCCTTATAACTTAAAGAAGCACCCTGCCTTATAACTTGAAGAAGCACCCTGCCTTAGAGCTTGAAGGAGCACCCTGCCTTATAACTTAAAGAAGCACCCTGCCTTATAGCTTAAAGGAGCACCCTGCCTTAGAGCTTGAAGGAGCACCCTGCCTTATAACTTAAAGAAGCACTCTGCCTTATAACTTAAAGAAGCACCCTGCCTTAGAGCTTGAAGGAGCACCCTGCCTTATAACTTAAAGAAGCACTCTGCCTTATAACTTAAAGAAGCACCCTGCCTTAGAGCTTGAAGGAGCACCCTGCCTTATTAACTTTAAAGGAGCACCCTCGCCTTATAGACTTAAAGGGCACTGCACTTGACCCGCCTTATAACTTAAAGAAGCACCCTGCCTTATAACTTGAAGAAGCACCTGCCTATAACTTGAAGAAGCACCCTGCCTTATAACTTGAAAGAAGCACACCTGCCTTAGAGCTTGAAGGAGCACCCTGCCTTATAAAACTTAAAGAAGCACTCTGCCTTATAACTTAAAGAAGCACCTGCCTTATAACTTGAAGAAAGCACCCTGCCTTAGAGCTTGAAGGAGCACCCTGCCTTATAACTTAAAGGAGCACCCTGCCTTATAGCTTAAAGGAGCACCTGCTTATAACTTAAGAAGCACTCTGCCTTATAACTTAAAGAAGCACTCTGCCTTATAACTTAAAGAAGCACCCTGCCTTAGAGCTTGAAGAGCACCCTGCCTTATAACTTAAAGAAGCACTGCCTTATAACTTAAAGAAGCACCTGCTTAACTTGAAGAACACCCTGCCTTAGAGCTTGAAGGAGCACCCTGCCTTATAACTTAAAGGAAGCACCCTGCGCTTATAGCTTAAAAGAGCACTGCCTTATAACTTAAAGAAGCACTCTGCCTTATAACTTAAAGAAGCACCCGCCTTATAACTTAAAGAAGCACCCTGCCTTAGACTTGAAGGAGCACTCTGCCTTATAACTTAAAGAAGCACCCTGCCTATAACTAAAGAAGCGCCCCGCCTATAACTTAAAGAAGCACTCCTATAACTTAAAGAGCACCCTGCCTTAGAGCTTAAAGGAGCACTCTCCTTAATAACTTAAAGACACCCTGCCTTATACTTAAAGAAGCACTCTGCCTTATAACTTAAAGAAGCACCCTGCCTTAGAGCTTAAAGAGCACTCTGCCTTATAACTTAAAGAAGCACCCTGCCTTAGAGCTTAAAGAAGCACCCTGCCTTATAACTGAAGAAGCACCTGCCTATAACTTAAAGAAGCACCCTGCCTTATAACTTAAAGAGCACCTTATAGCTAAAAAGCACCTTCCTTATAACTTGAAGAAGCACCCTGCCTTATAACTTGAAGCACCCTGCCTATAGACTTGAAGGAGCACCCTGCCTTATAACTTAAAGAAGCACTCGCCTTATAACTTAAAGAAGCACCCTGCTTATACTTGAAGAAGCACCCTGCCTTAGAGCTTGAAGGACACCCTGCCTTATAACTTAAAGGAGCACCCTGCCTTTATAGCTTAAAGGAGCACCCCTGCCTTATAACTAAAGAAGCACTCTGCCTTATAACTTAAAGAAGCACTCTGCCTTATAACTTAAAGAACACCCTGCCTTAGAGCTTGAAGAGCACCCTGCCTCTATAACTTAAAGAAGCACTCTGCCTTATAACTTAAAGAGCACCCGCCTTATAATTAAGAAGCACCCTGCCTTAAGCTGAAGGACACCCTGCTATAACTTAAAGGAGCACCCTGCCTTATAGCTTAAAGGAGCACTCTGCCTTATAACTTAAAGAAGCACCCTCCTTATAACTTAAAGAAGCACCCTGCCTTAGAGCTTGAAGGAGCACTCTGCCTTATAACTTAAAGGAGCACCCTGCCTTATAACTTAAAGAAGCGCCCCGCCTTATAACTTAAAGAAGCACCTCTGCCTTATAACTTAAAGAAGCACCCTGCCTTAGAGCTTAAAGGAGCACTCTGCCTTATAACTTAAAGAAGCACCCTGCCTTATAAACTTAAAGAAGCACTCGCCTTATAACTTAAAGAAGCACCCTGCCTTAGAGCTTAAAGAGCACTCTGCCCTTATAACTTAAAGAAGCACCCTGCCTTAGGCTAAAAAGAGCACCCTGCCTTATAGCTTAAAGGAGCACTCTTCCTTATAACTTAAAGAAGCACTCTGCCTTATAACTTAAAGAAGCACCCTGCCTTAGAGCTTAAAGGAGCACTCTGCCTTATAACTTAAAGAACACCCTGCCTATAACTTAAAGGAGCACCCTGCCTTATAGCTTAAAGGAGCACTCTGCCTTATAACTTAAAGAAGCACTCTGCCTTATAGCTTAAAGGAAGCACCCTGCCTATATAACTTAAAGAAGCACCCTGCTTAGAGCTTGAAGGAGCACTCTGCCTTATAACTTAAAGAAGCACCCTGCCTTATAGACTTAAAGAGCACCCTGCCTTATAACTATAAAGCACCCTGCCTGTTAACTTAAAGAAGGCGCCCCGCCTTTATAACTTAAAGAAGCACCCTGCCTTATAACTTAAAGGAGCACCCTGCCTTATAGCTTAAAGGAGCACTCTGCCTTATAACTTAAAGAAGCACTCTGCCTTATAGCTTAAAGAAGCACCCTGCCTTATAACTTAAAGAAGCACCCTGCCTTAGAGCTTGAAGGAGCACTCTGCCTTATAACTTAAAGAAGCACCCTGCCTTATAGCTTAAAGGAGCACCCTGCCTTATAACTTAAAGGAGCACCCTGCCTTAGAGCTTGAAGGAGCACCCTGCCTTATAACTTAAAGAAGCACCCTGCCTTATAGCTTAAAGGAGCACCCTGCCTTATAGCTTAAAGGAGCACCCTGCCTTATAGCTTAAAGGAGCACCCTGCCTTATAACTTAAAGAAGCACCCTGCCTTATAGCTTAAAGGAGCACCCTGCCTTATAGCTTAAAGGAGCACCCTGCCTTATAGCTTAAAGGAGCACTCTGCCTTATAGCTTAAAGGAGCACCCTGCCTTATAGCTTAAAGGAGCACCCTGCCTTATAGCTTAAAGGAGCACCCTGCCTTATAACTTAAAGAAGCACCCTGCCTTATAGCTTAAAGGAGCACCCTGCCTTATAGCTTAAAGGAGCACCCTGCCTTATAGCTTAAAGGAGCACCCTGCCTTATAGCTTAAAGGAGCACCCTGCCTTATAACTTAAAGGAGCACCCTGCCTTAGAGCTTGAAGGAGCACCCTGCCTTATAACTTAAAGAAGCACCCTGCCTTATAACTTAAAGGAGCAATTTATGTGTACAGATAAAAACGAGTGAGGAAGATGGCCCGTTTGATTTAACACCTTGTTTCAAGCGATCGATGACCAAAACCCTTCGTATCGTTGAAAACTTTAAATGAGAAACGAGCATGGCCTGTTTTTACAAATCTGGATTTTGTCGTCATTAAGGTAGGCTCAAAAACTGGAAAGGCCACCTTGTATGGCCAATGATTCGAAACTCTCCCTACTATGTTTTAAGGTGACCCGCTTACCTATTAACGACACTGTACTATGACAGCAACTGCTACCAAATTGCTTTTAAGAAACTTAATTTTCCACAAGAGCGCATTAGCCACATGGTTATCTGAAAATCTTAGCAAAGTCTCTTTTTTAAGATAAAAGATCATCAGCTTCCTATGGAGAGTAAAATATCCTCCGGCTGTTCGTATTGAAAACGAGCAGATCCCGTGCGTAGGATTATACAAACAAGTCATTTGGATACATCACTTTAGAGTTGTTTTTAAACACATATTGACCAAGGCGTGTAGCTTATGCATTCGTTGACGTTATGAATTCGACTTGAGACATGTTTGTTTTAAAAAAGCTTAGAAACTATCAATATTTCCATGTTTCCTTCAGCGGTAAGTTTTAAAAAATTTGGAGATTTTTGGCAAATAGCTGATTAGTGTGAAAACTCGGAATAGTGTTCCTGAGTGATGACGTCATAAAATTGTTCACCTTGAAATACTTTTAAATGTTGAATTGAATTTTTTAAATTGAATTGAATTTAATTTATTACGAATTGGCTGAGGTATGGCCTCGTGAGCCCATGCTCTTTCCCCATTGAATCATTGTTCGTTAAACGTCAAGAACTTTTGAAGTTGATTTGTTTAATATCGTGCGAGATTCGTGAAACAACGTACACAATTTCATTACGAATACATTTTGTTCTAAATTTATACGTCTGAAACTTTGGTGTTTAATGTAATTTGGTCTCTTTTCTAAACCTTATGAGCAAAATAACAATAATCTGTTTGCTAACTTCCAGTACGTGAATATTTAGCAAACTAGCAGTTTGCCAAAACTCACCCGATTTCTGACATATTAAACGATTTGCAATTTTAGAGATAATTTAAGGTGTTTTTTATACTTATTCAAGGGAATAAAAGTGAAGAGCATCAAAAATACCTTGTTCCTACTGTCACATTTAAGAATACTTTTGCAAATAACATTTTAACGAACTCACCTGTACCGCTTCAGTCATTTTAGCCCAGCTGTGGTTCACTAAAAAGAAAATATTCAGTAAAAACGAATGATCACCATGGACAATCATCAGGAGGAGCATTGGAGGATTACCGACACAGGTAGGGCTATAGAGATCAGATATTCCTACCCCTGATTTTGCATTCGCAGGAATAATTAGAAAGCGTAAAATTGGTGATACATTCCTCCAGAGAAACAAAAGGCAGCGCTAAGAAAAATTCTAAATGCTACTCTACCGAAATCATTTTGTCTGTGCCATAATACTTATATATCTAAATATTTACTTTAGATAATTGATAATCGAGAGCACTTGAAGAAATGTAGAAAGGATATTTTAACGGAATTTTTCTAGGACGGGTTTTCTTTCTATGAAAAAGAACTATACAAGCTGATTGTTTGGTAAAGGTAAGGGATGGTAAATAGGTCATTTGCTTTCGGCGTGATAGCTGTAGTTTCATGTAATATCGGCATCCGTTTTTGGCAATATTGCGATTGGCGGAAGCTGTTTTGTAAATCAGAATATAGTGAGTTCATGTGATCAGTGTCAGACCCACCAACAGTATTGTAGCGGGAAAATAATGACTCGGCGTGTTTTGGTCTACCCTCTCCTTTATCATGACTCAATGCCTTTAAATTCAGTTCAAATGTGTTCATTTTCTCGGCAAAAGCATTGCAGATAGACATAATGATACCATGAAACGCATAGCAGACATAAATAAGGAAGAAAGTTTTATGACTTTCTTTGCGACTTTTTTCACCAACAACGTCAGAATATAATAAGAAATAATATATGGACTCACTGCATCTTGGGCCCAAAGATGGTAAGGAATGCATCACGGAGAGATTAAAGGTAGGAGGAGTTGGGAAGGGGCTCTCAGTAGATATTATCAAAAGCATGTTCCTTCGGTATTTTCAATTACAGTTTAATTTTCTTTTGTGTAGCCAGATTGTGTAAGACTTTTTTACCTTGTTCTGAAAACTCCCAGCCAAATTTTCGAGCATCTTTGACAGCTTCACCTAAAAGCAAGAGAAATAGGATTGAAAGACGGAATATTTTTTAATAGCAACAAAATCTAAAAAATGCGAAAAGACTATGCATAGCATTAAGTTACATACTAGAAGTGCACTCATTTATTCCAAAAAGGCAATAACTACGAGTCTATCATCTTTACCTATATAGGATAATTTTTAATCGACTTGCAGCTTTGTGGAGGGCCTGACGAACCATGCCTTGCCTTTAGCCAAATAGCATTCAATATGTATGACAAATTAACATCAATAAACCGGAACTTCCTAGCAAAAAGGCGCTGCAGTACTTATCTATAAAAAAGCAAAAATGTGCATAACGTAATATACACATATATATTAACATAAATTAACATAAATAAAAGATATCAAGCTACCTAACAAAGCAGCCTGGTGCATCAACTTCTTGGGGATGCAGCCAACATTCACACAAGTTCCTCCAAGCCCTAGGTAAAGTAACAATTAATGAAAACAATTTTCTATTGTCAAAATTACAGATAAAAATTGGATGAAACCATGTTGCAGTGAAACAAATTTCCTGATTCGCCTAAAATAAGAATGTGAACCGATTGAGATACAGATTATGGGTGTAGAGGAGTTGACAGTAATCAAAAGAAACGAAAAAGATTATATTGGTGGGTGGGTCGAGATTAGGCAAAGTTAGTGTTCTTTAAGGAATGTGTGAATGGAACAGATCAAAGGCGCAACAAGGGCGATGAAAATTGAACATGCAACAGAATATTCATGGCTGAAAATAGAATTCAACGGTTAAGGTAGAAAAAAGAAGTGACGGTAAATGCAATGCTGAAGGGAATTTGGAAAGGTGAGAAAATTAAGACCTACAATAAATCATGATTACAGGAATAAGACTGAGGAAATCGCAGAGGATCTTTGTTGTTACAGCATATTAGGATACGTCATCTACAGGGTTGGCAAAACTGTGCGAAGCTACTTCCTTGGAAGCTTAGTCATCTAAAGGGAAATGCGAATAGAGTGAGGGAAAACAAGAAGAAAGAAAGGGGGAGGGGGAGAAAATGACGAGTACTTTAAAGGACTGCAAGAAACTCTTTAGTTATGATCGTTAGTTAAGATTGCTTGGAATTGGCCGCTCTCAACTCTCCTAATAATTAGGGGGTTTGAGTATGAAAAACCTACACAGCCGAAAAGTTAGAAACTATTCAATTTACATAATTCATAAATATGAGCTCAAGGCAACAAGTAAATGATAACATTATCACATGTTGATATTGGTGCTCGTGTGATTGATCTTAAAAACGCTACATGTCACTAAGATAAAATGCAGTCCTTCTCTCTCACAAAATAACTACCATGGTTTAATTTCTTTCGCATTCCAGATCTTGACAAGCTGATGTACACTGCCTGTCTACAACTTTCGCCTTACAAAGGCTGCAGTAATTGGTGAACGATAAAAAATGTTAGGATTGATTATGAATGAAAAGCACGATTGGAAGACGTCAGAGCAGAAAGAGCAGACTAACTTGGCAAAAATGAGATCATCTCAGATGACGTTAATGGTATTATATATGATAAGTGTATGTCCTTCCTTGCATAGATTGAATGCTAGCATCTGCAGGATAATCATTAGGCCAAAGTTAAAGTATGGTGCAGTAACCTGGAAGCTTAGAAGCAATAAAAGTTAGCTCTCAGACGATCTATGAAGTGAATGAGAGGCAAAAGCATTAGTCAGGAACTTGTACAGAGGGCAAAAGAGATATGATAAGGTTTGGAGAACATCTAAGGATGCCCAATAAGAAGTGGACAGACAATTTCCAAGCAGAAAATAGAGAAGTTGGGGTGAGAAATAAGGACTAAGCCACTAAATAAAAGAGTGAATATCAAAATAAACAGAGTTAAGCTTTATGGTACATAAAAACATATAAAACAGTCAAATATGTAAACATATTATGGTTAATAATATCTAAGAAACAAATTAATGATCTACAATTCATAGTTCAGTTTGTAAAGGTTCAGCTTGGTTTAGGAGATTTCAGTTCTGAAATGAATTCAAAGCTGTAAGTATTAGGAAGAGGCATCAAACTTTTCAATGCTTAACAGATCCATAAAAAGACCTTAATCAGGCATGTATAAGTCAGCTTCCACTGTAAATATACACATGAAAGGATAAAGATCCTGTCTACAAACAACCATCAACATGCTGTGTATAAACATCAGATGCATACCCCAAGAGGTTCCTTTAGGTGTTGGCTTCACAAAATCACAAACTGCAACTTTTGCTCCTAAGGCAGCAGCTTCCTGTAAAATTAGAAACGAACTGGCTATCAATTCGCAACTTTTGACATAACTGCGACAAATGATATACCTAACTTATCTTTCCACAAAACAAGAATGCGTTTTCAGCGATATAATTCATTTGAAAAATACTATTCCACAACTTTCTAAAGGCCAATTTGAACACCAAAAGTGTGAGCAAGCAAGCATAAAAATCCATTGCTTAACTAGTGACCATAAAACTTCATGCTTTAACTGATGACCATTATATTAACTACTGATGATGATCATTATATTGTATATTTTAATACAATATATATAATTTGCCCAAAAAGCATTTTAAGCATAATACAATATAATTTGCCCAAAATTTGTTCAAAAACTAGCCAAAACTGGCTGCACAAGCAACTACTAGTGTATTAGGCATACCCACAGGATTCAGTGTACCATTGATTGCAGTTTTGTTATCAGTGTTAGTTCAAATATATTTTTGACAATTTTTTTTACTCATGGACACCGTCACTTTGCCGCTAGTTATAACATAAGTTTCTTTCAACTTTACCTCATTTCTAGCTTATTTTGTCCGGTATTTGTATCTATAATGTATTGTATATATTTTGTATTATTAGCTTAAAAATTTGTTTGTATTCTTAACAAATAAATTGTATGTTGAGAATTTAAAATGTGAAACTGAACTCAAACTGGACTGAGTTATTTAAGACAACTACATTGCCAATTAAAACCATAGCAATCAAGGTTTTTTTTTAAAATTAACTTGGTACACAGTAGCAAGTGTCATAAACCAAATACCTATGATTACATTAGAGTCAAACATGTGAAGATGTTATGGAAGTCATAGGTTATAATGTGTAAGTTCAGTTGAAATCAAATCAAAGATAAATTTACACATATATATCAAAATATTGAGAATAATAGCATACCTTGGAGCAAGCTAAACCTCCTGACCCTCCACCAATGACAAGCAAATCATACTCATATTTGTCATCTCTAACCATTGGCCATAGTTGTCCTTGATTATGCATTGTTACAACATTGTCAGCCCCACCAATATGAGTTCCTTTGGCAAAAACATTTGGTACTGTTTTTTGGCCAGTCTTCTCTGCAAGAGCATTCTGTATTGCATCCCCATTGGCTGAAAAAAAGAAAAATTGATCGATTATATATTATACAATTAAATATAGAAATGGAAATAATTAAAGGCTTCTGATTTTTTGGCTTCAACCTGGGGGATTTTTCTCAAAAATTAAAAAAAAAAGACAAGTGCTGATAGCAAAAAACATATATAACTGGAGAAAGTTAAAACAAATTCATACAATCAAAAGTTTGGAATCTTGTCATTATACAGCCCATCATTACCATTATACCAAATTGAAAACTTATAATGATAAAGATAAAAACGTTGTAAAACACCTGCTAAGTGATACACATATACAGAACAATTAATCAATGGCATATCATTGCTTATTAATAAATAATGACTCATGTGGCTCATTTTTTAAAGAACATCAGATGCTTTCCCAAGCACTTTGTGAATATTTCATGAGAACAGCCCCAGAAAGAGGCCGATATGTGCAAAATTAGCATATAAAATTGCAGGTTTCATGGTGAAGTATGGAGTGTGAACTGGAAAACTGAAATCTATCAATAAAAAAACATTTGAGGCTACCGCATGAATCATTAAATAGGAACTTTAATACAGTGTCAAAGTAGAAAAACTACTGGTAGCTTGCAAAAGAACAGCAATGATTTGAACAGCAGCACATACCAAAAAACTGACATTCTACCAGATCACGGAAATCATGATAGCAAAAAATACAAACTACAGATCATTCTTGCACCATTACAACAGGTAACAGGTTGTAAGGTAACTATGTCAGATTATCCTTGAAGGAACAATGTCACCATGCCCATTGGTCATTTTGTAAGTTGTCTTTTGAATTAAAGCAATATTGAGAAAATGTGATGCATTGTTTTGTTTTGGTAGAGCAATACCATCCTTTTGTAAGGCAATACAATTGTAGTCATCATTGTTTAATGCATGCAATCACATGAGCAGGCATCAGCACACGAAAAGAGCAAATAATGCTAGCGATTTGTCACACACATGAGTCATACATTTGATTGTTGTTTTGATCTTCCTAGGACTGTAGTTCTTCAAAAAATGTTGGAAGTTTTGCTTCAAGAAGTTGAGCATCAATGCCTTGTTTTTAGCTTTTTTGGGCAGATACAATGTTATACACAGGCCAAAAAATGTATGTTCTGCAAATAACATATGAAAAATTCAATTTCCAAATCAATACCTTGTGGCTTTGAGTCAATAAAAGCATTATAGAAGGCAATTTGTTTACTAAACTGTCTTTTGTCATCACCAATTAAAAAGTTTGCTCCCCAGAAAATATTTGTCTGTTAAGAAATTCTGCAAGCACTAGCTTTGCTAAACAAATATTTGTCAACCCTTTCTGAAAATTTTTAAAAAATCAATCTGTAAGTTTGCAACAATTCTTCAAGCTTGAATAAATTTTATAATTTGCTAAAGGTGTGAGATGGATCAAAAATTAAAGTTGTTATTGATTCATATTTGTCCTTGGCTCTGGTTTTCCCAGCATGCCAGTCTCTTCCCATCTGTTTGAGGCGATATAGTTATGACAATTCACAAGTTATGTACAAACTTTCCCATGTTTATATTCTAAGATTTCATTGCTTTTCCTATCCTTGCTTGTCTTACCATACAAAGCTGTACTTGTTTCAAAATTTTCAGTTTTAGGTTACTTAAGGTACAGCTGACACCTGCACCCCTTTTTTCAAGTCCTGTGTGTTGTGCCAGAAATTCTCATTGGAAAGAGTTGCCTAAATCTTTTATGCGAATGGCCTAGTCAGTTTGCTCTGTTAAAATTTCATTGGTAAAATAACAGAATCAGCTGAAAAATTTATGTTAAAAAACAATGATGCAGATCACTCTTAACTTAAATAAACTCCCCTAAAATAATTACTTGAAAGATGGGATGGCAATTATTGTGCTGCCTTGTGCTGCATTGAGCTACATTGTACTGTATTATGTATTTAAATGTATTATGTAAAGTATAGGAATAATATTGGTAATGTTGGACATGGAGGCAACTCAATGAGTTATGTTAATAACTGTTGAGTCCTGCATTTGTTTTTAGTGTTATAGATAAAAAAGCAAATGATTGTTTCAGATGATTTGAGACCTGCAACCGAAAATGAAAGTGAGTGTGATTTCCAATTCCCAAAAATACATGCAAAGCTGAAAACAGTTTTGAAAGTAACAGTTTCAAAAATAGCGCCAGATAGGTAGTATAAGCTCTGACACAACCTGGAAAGTGGGACAAGAGAAATTGAGAACTCATAGCAAAATATAGTGCAAAAAATAACTTTGAAAAGTAGGGGGCATGGTGCACTGGCCCCCTGTTTTTAAGGGGGCTGGGAAACAGTGTCAATCCCACACATGAAAGATATTATGTATGTGATGTACCACAAACATGACAATATCTTTATGACAAAGACTGCTATTGATTTGGTAGATGAATACTGTTGCTTTGATAGACAAATAAACAGCATGACAATATGTCTTTATATTCAGGCACTAATAAATTCAAAAAATACCTTCTTTGTCTAGCTCTAATGCAGTAAACTGTATTCCAAGGGATGTAAACAGTTCTTTAACCTAGAAAAAACACAACAATATCTTTGAATTGCACATATACATAAAAAAATTAAAATCAAGCACAGCTTTCATTATATCATTTTAACAAAAGCAGTTTACAAAATTACCTACCATGTTTACAGCTAGAAATTAATTTTTACTTATTATGTCAGATAAAATTATATCTAGAGAAAGCACAATTAAATAAACATATATACCATATAAGTAATTTTTCCATTCAGAAGGATAAGCACATTTAGAAGGAAGAAACAATCAGCATTAAAACAGCAAAATAGCTGAAAATAGAGGACAAAAAATAAAACCAACTGACAAGATTGATCTAGCCTTTTTATCCAAAAACATGGAATGTGAGCACACAACACAACATGTACCTTCAAGACTTGGATGTACATTTCCCTAAACAAATTATTCTTGAATGTTAACAAAGCTTGACCAGTTTTAACTTCAGGCCTTCCTGGGAATAAATTAGTATAAGTGTGGCATTTTGCACCCCTATACTGTTTTAGGTGTGTGATGGAGTGCTAATGATGCTTTGTCATATTTCTACAAAGGTACATTTCTACCAAATTTACGAGGGTAGGCCAGAAGAAATACAGCACAAATCTTGTCTAAACTGGAAGCCTTTTGTTTAAAAATTCAACTTAATGGACTGAACTGAACCCAACAGAACCGAACCAAACTGAGCCAAACTGGACTGAACTGCCTTGATGAGCTCTAATAAAAGCTGATTGATATAAAACTGTTACTACAGTGATAATTTACTTATTCTGTGCAAGCTTCGGCACTTTGGCAGCTAGGAGATGGAAAAAAGGCAGTTCCAATGTGAAAAGCCTGAAAATTTCCCACTTTCCCACACCACTAAAAATGCTGACTCACATGCACTATAGTCATATTGTTTCAATTTTGTTACTATTGGTTTTCCATTAAAATCTCCTGTCTTTATGTATCCTTATGCAAAGGCAAATAAAGGAAAAAAGATATATTCCACTTAAATGGTGCAAGAAAACTGTCTATTTGCACTTTCCAAACTGTTTGTTTTCACTCTATTTATACATCATATTTCTATTTTCATTTTGATCTATTTTCCAGGGATTTTATCAGAAGCTAGCAACAGATGAAGATCCACTGCTTATTCACCAGACCTTTGCTGTATGTTTTCACCCCCAGTTTAGTATGAATGTACAAAATTTAGTAAACTTATAGACGCCTACTTTTAGATGAGATTTTTCTACTTGAATAAATAAATCAAAACCCTGATGATCCACTTTTCTCTGCTTTCAAACTTGTCTCCAATGCTTTAAATCCATGTGTTTTCACAGCAGGGCAACAACATAGTAAGTATAGTTAGTATAGTAAGTAAGTATAGGTGGTAGAAGATGGCCTAAACTATACTTGCTGTATAAACCTTAACAGGTATAGCCTTCTTGAGTCATTTCATTCGATATGACATTTGAATATTATCAGTATTATCCAACTCTTCTCAAAATAAAGTTTTGAAAATCATGATGAATAAAGCTTTTTCAGTTCATTATTAATCATTAAAATCGTGACATGAAAGATTTGATTTCCTAACTTCATAACCACTGAGAATATTCTAAACCTGCACACCTCTTTGTCTAGGGTTTAGAAGACTAAAGGATACAATCCAGGTTGGAAAAGATATATGATTTTGCAGATACGCCAATCGGACCAACGGCACATTATCAACTGAGACCTGCAAGCATGTGAGCTACAAGCATCAATGCCCATATATACATTTCTAAAGTAAAATATAAGACTTCCTTGATATTATGGGTTGCTAGAAGTGAGAGTTCTGAGCACAAGAAGTCTAGCATTGCTGCAAGCATATGCAAGTTTTTCAGCCTGGCCTACAATTTTCAAATTCTGGTCTCAACACACATCTACTCTTGAGGAGCTGATGACTTTTGACATTTGAAAGTACTTGAAAGCCCATGAAAGCTGCACAGAAAGATATGGAACAATTTGATAACATTAATTCTTGATAGAGTGCAGGTCCATCCAAGCTATTGTGCTCAAGGGGGGTTTCAAAGTAACTTGCAGATAGAGAGGGTGGGCAGTCTTTTATTTACTAACAAATTATGCAAATTGATGAATAAGCACCCCCAGATGGCAAGAATTGGATTTTTTTCAAGGGGGCGTCACACATCCCTTTATCTTACAGGCCTACTAGAGTGACCGAATTTTTCATAGAATAAATAGTATATAAATAGTTATAGTAGATGGCTTGCGAAATTACGCAATTGATGGACAGGATTTTGCAGCATTATGATACATTCATTTTTTTGTTTTTTCCTTTTTACTTATATGTAAGATGAAAACACTCTGTGATCTCAAATGTCTGTTTCAATTTTAGTGCCACAAAACGTCTTGATAAAATACCTGGCTGCTCTTGACAATAATTTGCTTAGAGAAGTCATTACCAACATTTGATCATTAGTTGTAAACATTTTTTTCAAGACTTTGTGGGGATTCTTAGGCAATCTGTAACAAACATCATGGAATGGTAAACTAAATTGTCACTGAAATCATTCAGTGAAATGAGCTGTATAAGCAGCAAGCTTTCAAGCCAGTAATTGGAAGAGGGCCTAAGATATCTTCGAGCCTTTAATTTGTAACATTGCGATTCGGTTTGGAACTGAATGACTGATTAATATAAAAAGTACTAACCTTTTTGCAAAAGGGACAGTAGCTTTTTGAGAATATCATAACCGCATTTTCGTGTATATACTTCTCTACCAAAGTGACAATATTTTCCGGAACTGGTGCCATGGTTAGGCCTCGGTTGTTTTCGGCAAACAAACCTTTAACTGATTATAATTTTTCCTAAACAGCTTTCCAAATTGCTTTATCAAGCAACTGATAACATTGCAGCTAACGTATGTGTGAGCAGGGGCGGCTGTATAACAGAAAGATCTGCAGCCTGTGGCTGTATTAAAATCCTATTCCAAGGCCTGTACTGTGTACACGCGCGACAAACATTGAGAACCCCACGTGATAAATATCACGTGATCCAAAGAATGCCGAGAAGAAATGCTGCGTCATGCAGTCGCAATCAACATTGCATGAAAAAAGCACTTTGTTGTTTTTAGCGTCACGAAAATTGATACAATCGTTAATTAACGCTTATATGATGCAGAAATTTTTTACGCGATATTGAAATAATGCGAAACTTTGAAACGAAGCGCAAAAGTGTGTCCTGTACCATATAAACGCGATAAAAGGCAGGTCCTAAAATAAGAAATTTTTATAGATCCACATATTCTTTTGAAATGTAGGTGTGGTACTTTGTTTGCATTCACACAGTGGGAGTGGCAATACAATAAATATCCAGCAACTACTTACCTTACAAAAAACACTTTTAGCAGTCTTTTTTGCCAGAAATAAAATTTCATGCCTAACATCTGTTTTCTTTTTTTTCACAGTTTTACACCAAAAAGGCCTAACACCTAACATGGTTAAGCTTCAGAATTTAAAACAGTGTTGTTAAAATCAATGGTCAAAACTTTTTGGGGAGGAATTTTCTGGCTACACACAGTGAGACTCATCAATTTTTATCTTGTTTTCAAATACCAGTGACGTTTTTCTGTCCTGAAATTTCGCTTCGTTACTCATGCCCACCTAAAGCTTTTTCAAAATTCAGCTGTTTCTTAGTTTTGACTTTAGCGCTATTTTATTTTAAATCTTCCTGATTTAACTCTGATTTCTGATTTCTTATAGCAATCTTCTTAAAACTGGTGAAATACGTTAGGCTGCGATTTGGCCTTCATTTTGCATCGAGAAATATTTTCCAAATGCTATTATTCAATTTTCCAAAATTGTTCCTCCCTTTGGCAACACCCTTGCAACCAATGCTATTTCTGAAAGTAGCTTTTCCGGACTAGAAGGAATGAAAATATAGTTACGTATTACTAGCAGTCCAGGTTGAATCATTTAATCTCACTACACGTCCACAAGGAAACAACAGACACTGGATTTGATATCGGTAGCAAATAAGTTGGTTTCTTAAAGTGACAAATGAGATTATAATTTGATTAAATTTTCGCCCAGTTATTTGTCACATTTGCTGAAAAATTTTCACATTTATGTATAATATCATCTGTAGTACATATTAAACTCCCATTCATCAGGACCTCAAGGGGACATAGAAACTCTGTCCCACATAGCAAATGCCCCAGTTGAGCAAAACTCCTGGTGAATGGGACAAGGACGAGCATTTGCTATTTAAAACCTTCAGGGAATCAATTTTGACAGAAACATTGTTTGACAAAAGCGCTGCGAAAGTTTCACTTATCGAGGGTCTCACCATAGTCTCACTTATCGATTGCTATGTTGTTTGGGTACTTAAATTAAAAAAAAACCATTTATGAGAAAACATATCAACTCCAATCCTAAGAAAAATTCATATAGGAGACTTTTAAGATCATTAAGACTAAAATATCTTATGGCATTTCTTCATTTAATTTCTAATAATCCCAAGAAACTCTCAGTACAGAAGGAAATACCTGCTTTTGCCACATATATTGATAAAAAGTGTTTCAAAATTAACAAAAGATTTGTTGTTTGTTAAATTTTGCTTTGTTGGAACCCGAAAAGGTAACTTATTAATCATCAGCCTTTTGTTGTTCTTTGTTGAAATAAAGTACTGCATATTCAAGGAGAGCATCCCTTGGTGGCAAAAACTCCTCGCTTTGAAACATGGATTTTTCTCAAGGGAGGTGTAACACCCCTCACGCTCCAATTGTTCTGGCCCTGCTGCGCCCCACCTCTCTTCAAGAAAAAAGTTGTATCTCGGTCCTTGGAGAAAGAGGACTCTTTTCCAAAAGTTCCTTAATCGCGATAAAAGCCACTTTTCTGACAAACATCGAGACTTTTGTAAAGAGCGGCATTCTTTTGATTTCTAGTGAAGAGAGAGGGGCATACCCGCATCAATATATCTTGTTTACAATTTTGCCAAAGAGAACTTCCTTTTATTGGGAAGTAGGAGAACACCCATTAGCTCGTATTAGAATTAGGAATTTCGGCAACTTTAATAGTCGTTTTAGGGGTTCAGGGGGCAATGATCCCAGATCTGGGTTCATGGTTGCAAGATAGGGCCTTGCACCTAAGTAAGAAAAATATAAAAGTCTTAAAGATAAAGGGCCCGGCTTTCAAAACTGCAAGATTATAAAGCTTCCTGTTTACAGTTTATTGCCAGATTGTGATGTCCTTGTAAATATTACCTGTAATTTGTAAACGCAGCTGCATAAAATCAAGTTTTAGTCATTCGAGCACAATCCAGAAGTCATCCATCTTGCCAGGCAGGGCAAAAGACAATTGTCCCCAAATATTATAAAAATCATGTAGACAAAAATTGTTGGAAAAAAATAAAAAATCTCGTTACAGCAGTCTTAAAAAAGGTTTGATGCAAGATGTAAACTTAAGAAAAAAACGAGTCTTTCCAATACTACAATATCTTACTCTTTAAAAAGAAATAACATACTTTATGCCCTTATTACACTTTTCTAGTTACCTCACTTGAAACTAACAATGCAATTGAAAAGTACAGTTTAAGTTCAGAGACAAAAAGCACTTTCAAATTATAATTCTATTAGGCTAAGAACTTTGGCAGTGTACACGAAAAAACTACACAATATCAGAAGCTTAAGCTGTTAGCTTGTGTTATATTGCTAGCGTTGTCTAATAGTGGCTGAACAAGAGCAGCGTGCTTTTTAAAAAAGAGATTGGGTCCTGATACGTCATCACATTTCTACTGCTACCTAGCACCTATACGAGCAAGCTTATATACTGTACAAAACTCAGATAGGTAAGCATTGTGGGTAACAATGCTTATGACTAATGTCCAAACAATTGTCATATCATTCTAAATCCCAAAATTCCTTTCGTCGGAAAAAATCCATCCTTGTGGGGGAGGTAGTGAAAAACTCCATACAGAACTGTCTGGTTCAACAGATTTCTAATTTGAGGAGCTTTTACTGTATTTTCGACCTTTAGCTATGGCTAAACTCGAATAACTGTAGGAAAGATGTGTCTAATTGGAAAGTGATTTTAGTCAGCTTTAAAGTCTCTGTAAAAACTCTTTTGTCTTGCCTTTCTCTTGCTGCACTGCAAATACAATCAAAAAATAACTTTTTTTAAGTCCTTCTCTGTGACTACTTAAAAATGGTAGCTGATTTTACTAAATGGGATATTTACAAGAGACTTTGTTTTCAAAGTTCTTTTGGCCTTAAAAATATTATCAAAAATTAAAAAATGTAACTTAAGCTTATAAAAAGAAGCTTGTGTTCAACACAGCACAAAATTGATAAATGATATGACTTTGCTAAACCCTTAAGGTGCAAAAAATTAAACATTACTAGAACTAGAGTACGAATTACATGATGAAACCTAAGCTATCTACGATTAGTGCAAAATCTTTTTACAACAGCTGCTTTGTGAGCAACTTTGAGAAATCCTTTGAGTTAGTAAAACTAAGCTAAAACAGAAATAAAAAAGATCAACAGATTACACCAACCTACAATATACCGTTGTAAATGAATACAGACAAAGTTGTCTTGCATGAAAGTCTTCAAAAAAGTGTTAAGCTTTCTCACACCTTTGCCTCTCCGCAAGGTTTGTGATTGGCTTTGCTTTCAATACGCTTGCGCCATTTTCGACACACTTGCTTGACGTCATCCACAAACGCAGCCTCCACTTCATCCATTGTCATTGCGTTATCCTTATCTTCTTTTCCATTGCAAAAGTCAAACCCCTTTGTAGCTGAAAATCATATATTCCTTATCTCATCAAAACTTCAAAATACCAAATTGCTACGTATTTTTTTCAAAAAATCGAAAAAGATGTAAAGCAAATATTAAATCTTCCCTCAGCATAAATTTTCGATATTTCCTTCGAAATAAAAAGTGGTTGTTCAAAAATTGACGGCTTGTTGTGCTTCAGATTGAGATAAATGAAAATTTACACTTTTGTAAAACTAATGAAACTTTTCTCAATAGGCGTAGACTTGCATTTTTCAGGGGGGGGGGGGGGGGGCTCAAAAAAATAAATGACAATTCCTAATGGCAGCTGCTGATGTCAATTTGTCCATAGCTATTATCACGTCAGCAAAGATCGCACGTTGCTTTTCTCTTAAGCTTCCAGCCTCTCTGAAGGATTGGCCTCGAGTTGGATCTGACCTTATGTTCGCAATAATTTCATATTCTATTTTGCTGTAAACGCAATTATCTAATGCAACCAATATTATGCGTGAAACCAATAATATAACAAACTTATCTAAAAATTGGTAAAGCACTTCCTTATTTTCCAGGGGGGCTCAGCCCCAGAGCCCCCCTGAGTTTATGCCTATGCTTCTCTCCATACTAGTCACAAACGATTACAGCTACACAATGACAATAGCAATATTTGTTTCCTCTTTTCAAGCTTATGAAACAGGTTTTAAGAACATAACATAAAGCATCTTACTCTTCGGCATTTCAATCAGATATCTTTCATCTGAAAAAAACGTCAAATGCGAGTATTAAGATTATTTGGCTTATTGTAGACTTTTTGAATTTTAAAGTTAAATTTCATAATTCGAAACAACTTCTCATAGAGCAATGCAGTGGAACCTCCATATAACGGACACCAGTGGGACCAATGTTATTGTCCGTTGTAAAGAGGTGTCCGCTGTATGGAGGTGTCATCTTTTTTTAACTTTTGTTTTGGGACTCAGAAATCTGTCCGTTATTTTGAGGTGTCCGTTGTATAGAGGTGTCCGTTGTATAGAGGTGTCCGTTGATGGAGGTTCCACTGTAAATGCTTTTAAAAACGGATGGAAAGCCTATTAATTCTTGTTTTTTTATTTATTTTTATTCGATAATAGCGTTTCATTCGAAGAATGAGTGTCGAAAAAAGAGTACACCGATAAAAAAGAATAGACGTTCCTCGAGCTTCATCCTAGGTTCATCCCACATGATGCGAGCAAGCTTTATACAGAGAACAATGACATAGAGAAATGGAGGGCAAAATGGAGAGCAAACGGATAATTACCAGAGGTAAAAGTGACTAACTCGTCACAAAGAAAGCTTTGCCAAGTTTTGTCATTGAGTTATTCGTAATATGAAGTGCTATTAGAAAGATAATATCGGGATTCATCAGTTCCTAGCCATGTGAATATTCGCTAGAAAGTGTTCAACTTTGCCGTGTTCAACAAATACACACGCCCAATTGAGAATGAAATGGTTACACCGTTTCTTGTTGCATTACCACAACCGACAGGAAATGTCACAAGCGATGGAAGCATTTTTACATATTTCATCCCAACCAGACTATGTTTATTGACTTACCTTTGGGCTTTGGAGCTCTCTTCTTCTTTCGGAACACTATGAACTGGATAAACAACCCACCGACGAACAAACAGCCACCAATACCAAGAAGACAGAACAATGTGACAATGAAGATTGGCGATTCATGGCTGAACACAGAGGTTGTTTCCTCGGTCTGCTTGCTTTCGATTTTCTTTAGGATGAAATTAAGAAATTTGTATTAGAAGACACAAGATTTTGAATTATATAAGCAAGTGGAGAGAGAAAGAGTGCCATTTGAAAACGTTTAGGGAACCTTTTTTTTCTGGAGACCTAGACGAGCAATCCTTCTTGTTATAGTGCTTTCGTGCATTCTTTTGATAAATCAAATTCTTCATATTGTTTCGATAAAGTTTAAAGATAAAAATTATTCTTATCTTCTTAAAAATAATTTGTCATTTTTGAATTTTCATGCTTCGAGGTTCGAAGATAAAATATTGTTGTTTAATGAGTAATTTTTGTCTCCTTCATGTCTTCATAAATTTCTGTATTTTTTCCACACCAGCAGCCACAAAAAAGTCTTAGATACCAAACAACGGAATACAAAGGACATTGACAAGTAAATAAATGACGCAAAACCAAGTAAGGAAAAATATTAGGCGAAACTATTAGACTTTGTGGCTTATAGATAGAGAAGAATAGTTCTGTTATTTTCCTATCGACAATGTTTTCTTTTCGAGCATTGGGTATTCCGATGCCTGCTTGTTTAAAACAAAAACAAGTACAGCTTGTCAGAAAACTAAGAAAAAATGGTGTAATTAAACAAACCGAGCCTTAATGCACTTGAGCAGGTAGGGATCCAAGGTCCTGTTTGTTTTGAAGAAGTGTGCCCAATTTAAAGGGGTGTGTATCAGTACAGACACGCTATACTGTTCTATTTCTATAGCTCCATGTATCCTTGCTAGCTCCTCAGTCAATCCACCTGTTAAGCGCCGTAAAACAACAGAACTCCATACGAATGTGTGTCTGATTTACTGCTATAGGGCAGCCGTAGAGGTAATACGATACTTTATATATAGAGAAATCAATTCAAAAGGTTATGCCCCCCTCCCCCATGAAAAAGACAAAATTGGAGCTGGGTTTGATGCGATAGATCTATTTAATAAAGACATTTTGCAATGCCATGTGATGCTCAAGATTTGAATGCTCAATCTTCAAGATTTGAATGCTTCTTTAGGACTGGAACAGGAGTTCCGACCATTTGTTTGGCTTTACTTGTCTTTTGTAACATTTTCCCAGTTTTTTTCAAGAATTTGACTGATGTGTATGGTGCTATTGCCATATGGTATAATGAAGGGTAAGACAGGGACCATCGATGTAAACAGATCGCTGTCTTCTTTTATATTAGACTTGAGCAGCTGTGACTGCGAAAGTTTGACGACTTTCTTGAAATGTTTACTTATATCATTTATCTGATAATTTTGTTGTTTTGCAAATATTTAATTTTTAGATATAGTTATTGGTGATAACTCCTCTACAACTAATGTCTTGCTGTAAATGATTCTGACAAGCTATGCTTGTTTTTGTATGAAAATAAAAAAATAAGTTAACATCTTGCTTAGGCCTGCTGGTTTTATTGAAGCGATGATAATAACTTAAATTCATAAACAATATTGTTGTAGTGAATGATTGGTAGAAGGAGTTAAAGGCAATCTGTCTCGTTGTGGATTGGTTAACGAGAACAATAGCTGGAACAATAGCCTAAACACAATTCCAGCGCTCCGCCATATTTTTCTCAATGCGATTAATTAAAGGACTGGAAACAATGAAAAAATCCCTTTGTTCTTATAATCAATCAACGTCGTGACAATTTGCCTTTAAGTTTAACTGTCGCGCAGGTAAGCCTGTAAGATAGAGATACACAGTAGAAGTGGAAGATTAGGGAGAGAATTGCTAATCGATTCATGAGCGTAGGAACTTTGGGTAGTAAAGGACCTTACAGACTAACTCTATTACCTTCACACCAGCCATCGCTTGGGCTATGATTGCCTCTCTCTGGTCCTCATTGTTGTCAAAAAAGGTCTTGAAGAAATACTTCATGGAGCCTTTGGGCAAACCAACATCCTTGATTGTTATTCCATACGCTGTACCAGACATCGCGACACGGTGACGGAACTCAAAGTCAGGCAGGGCTTTCTTTATTTTCGCTGAGAAAAAGTTAGCAACGTTATCGTCAAAAGCAGCTCCTGAAAAAAAATAGACAAGATTGCTAGTAAACTCTACGCTTTAAGCTAAAAATAAACTATTGAAGAAACGCGTTAGAATAAACAACGAGCCTCGAGATCGTTCTTTCACAGTCGATTATGATTTTTGTAAGTCCATAATTGTAATCAACAGCAACATTATTTTACAAATTTTAGCTTTGCAAAGAAGGTAAGAGCTGACATCTCTAAACAGGTTCAGCATACAAGGAGAAAAGGTGCATAAATAATAAAATGCAGCTTTGAAGGGGTCATTTTTAGATATAATTGTACTTTTAAATATTCTACAGGAATCAGTAATTTTTATTGGGAAGTTTTAGTGCTACTTTTTTACATGGGTCATAATAAAGCATATTCCAATACCTTAAGGAGTGTTTCCCAGAAAAATTTCCTCAAAAATCAAATCGTTTGCAGACCAACGAAATTAATAAAATTTGTCAGTTAGAATGTGTTTCAATATATTCGTATACATAAAAGAGTTGTTTTAAGTTTGTTCCTTTTTATTTGATAACGTCTATCTTATTCCCAATCCTTTTTTCAATTTAACTTGCTTCAAAACCAAGAAGATTTGTTTCATCTCTAAATGTACGGCTGCTGAATTCTTCGCCCCGTGCATAATAGAAAAACGTCTGTTTTCAAGGCCCTTTTATAAAAAGAAGTGTCTCAAAAAAACATCCCTCCAAGACAACTATTGTATTCAGTGGACATTCAGAAGTAACTCATCAAAGGAAATTCATATATGAAATTTAACAAACATACCATCAGCTTCTCCTTTCTTTAAAGCACGGATGATTTCATCAATACCCCCATATCCTGATAAGAAAGAGAAATAATTATAGGGAAAATCTCACATTCATCTCACTAGCTGATGCAGTCTAAAATGCTAATAATGAGCCTTTGCGAGGGTGGCAAATATCCAGGCGACAATCCAAACAATGACAGTAAACTTTTACGGATTAACCATAATTGATTTCAGACTGTCTGAAAATGCATTATGGGATGCTTGCGTAGCGCAATTGCTCATTGTTAGTAGTGAGTCTTAAAGATCTCGAAAAAATAGCTTTTCTAGAAAGATATAGCACATATCCAACAGTAAATATCTCTAGAACGTTAATAGGTATAAATTTTATCACTTCCATTTGTTGTGGGGGAGGGGGTGAAAAACTTTGTTCGATAACAAGGACATATTGCATTCGATATGAAATGTCATACCAATACAAGACAAAGTGCATCATACTGCAGAAAATTATTCTAAACCTAGCGCAATCAACAGCTTTCAGATTTGTAGCCAATCTAGAGAGGATCAGTGATAAGCTTTTATAAGAACAAAACAGAACCAAATTCTTTCCTTAAAGTGCCTGTGACATGATTTTTTTATTCTCTTAATTGAAACGTTTCACTGCTCTTATAGTAGATCTGAACTATTTTTTGAAATAAAAGCGTTTTGATATTGAAATTAAGCAAAATAGTGCGGCCTAGCCAAGTCGCTTTATCATCATTCGCCGTTCTCTTGTGACGTCATGGGAGGAACTCGTTATTGTAACAATGTAAGCGCTACCTTCAAAAATCTCATCCTCGCTGCCACTACTTTCTCTGGAAATATCGCTCATCTTGAACCTGTTAGATTTCCCTCATTGACTACGATACAAAAACTCGAAGGAGGAGGCGATCGGGTCCCTCCCGTGACGTCACTGTCTACTTATTCTGAAAACCAAGATGGCGAATTTTGGCGTAGAAGATCGCCAATAACTCCTTCATTTCTCACGTAACATAAAAACTAAACTCAGAAATGAAAAAAACAGGCCCTTTTACATAAGAATAGATACATAAACCAAAAAGTACGAAAATCATGTCACAGGCACTTTAAATACATATCACATGAAAATAGAAAATGGGCAGTTGGTTTCAGGGAATTTTTCAATAACTTAAAGCCGTATTACACCTGTTTTTAGAAGAACCAGGAGGCTAGATTGTTCTAAATACGTCCTTGAATAATAGAATGAAAATGTCGAGTAAATTTAGACTGGAGAGAACAATTTACTTCAGAGCAACATTTGTTGTGTAAATTGCAGGAATCGTTTTTCAATAACACGAACAAAATATATACAATACGATTAAAGAGATATATCATTGGCAAAAATGTTTTTACAGATAAACTTCCTCAAATATAATCTATGTAACAATTCTCAAAAAACCATGTTCTTAACAATGTTTTGACAAGTCAGGTTCATAATTGGAAAAGCGTATGCAAGAAAACGTTTTTACAATTACGTTTTAAAGTACCTCAGCTTGATTTTTTAACAACTACAATGAGGTAATTAGTCTACCTCCGATATTTACAAATATACAAAGTGACATTTTTGATAAATACTAAAGAAAATTGCTGTAAATTAAAGAATCTGCGTAGGTATACACTGCATCTGCTGGCCCCACCCAAATTAAAAGCAAGACCTTTGTCAAACACGGCTCATGGAATCCAAGAGATTGCATTTCGAAATTCTTGACTCAAAGCAAACTTTATCGTGTTTTGACAAAAAATGGAAGCTCAAAGCCGATGTTTCCTCTGGTTCCTGATTGCTTATAGCAATGTGCGAGGATCGCTCAGTTGTTAGAGGCGCGGACTACAGACCCAAGGGTCCGTGGTGTGAGTCCCTGGCATGACCAAACTCTCATCCAGAGTGAGGAGAGTAGGAATCACGAG
Organism: Rhopilema esculentum; assembly: GCF_013076305.1. The sequence continues at coordinate 4,168,438 of NW_027019809.1, read as the reverse complement.
GTGTGGTCACATCGAGAGGAAGGACCAGGACACTGCTCGTTAAGCATAGCTTCTCAGTGTTCTAAAAAACTACCTTCGGATGTTTGGTAGAAGTAAATAAAGATACAAAAGTTGCAAAAGTGAATAAACAATATCAAAACTACAAAACTAATTATGAACTGAAATTATCTTTTGAGCACAGTTTTGACAAGAGATGAAGGCCTTTTTCGCCCAAAGATATATCTAGCTCGCAGAAAGTTGTGTTTAAAAGAAGGTTACTTTCCCCGCTAGAAAAAAAATATTTCTTAGCTTACCTTTGATTTCAGCATTTTCTCTCCTGGCAGCAGCATGTGAGGCTGCAGTGGTGTTGACAACTGCTATCTAAAATAAATAGTTTTAATGTACATTAGAAACAATTTAAAGAAACATATAACCTAGAATTTCCGTAAAGAAAGAGAACATGGGGCTGTGGCCACTCACTACCTAATTGCCATTGAAAAATGCTCATGCCATGTTATATCATCCAATTCAAAATATGAGGGGTGAGCGGGTTAGGATGCCTTTTTCCTGTGACAAACTTCCGGAATCTTTATTCTGTCTTTGGGTCAGTTTTGCTCCTGTAATATTCGATGCCTGCGTACGTAACTGAATACGTGACAAAAGGGGTGTGTTTTATTGGCAGTTCAAAGCCATGTGCAATAGGTAATCTGTGGCAGAGAATCTGGGAAGGAACAGATTTCTAACAGTGATGGAACTATTTAGAAAACATTTCAAGGTATCTTGTTAGATTGGTTGGAATTCAATAAAAGAAGCTCACTGAAGTAATTTGCTGTGCTAGGTGTGATCTTCCGTGCTAGCTATTATTTGCGTTGTATTTTATAATATGCTAATATATAATCGTTATAATATGATTTTATCGCCATGGAACTGCCTAACGTCGTAGTACTGCCAGAATAGAAGGAAAATACTGGCAAGTGACTGCCAAATAGCTTTTTTCCAAATTTAAGGATCCTTAGAAATAGTCTTTTTGAATAGAAAAAAGGTTTTTTGCTAAATCTGTACAAGCACCTTTAACTGAAAGAATCACAATTGAAGAATCTCAGGTACAAATTTTATATACAGTTTGTCTTTCGTGAAAGTCTTATATGAATAGCAGTTTATTCCAAATGAAAAATTTAAACATATGGTAGAGAGTTTCTATCAATTCACCTGGGTCAGGAAGAAATGGGGGCTAACAGTAGTTAACATAGCGAACTAACAATTCGCCAGCCAAATATTAGAAATTTGGAGACTGTCACACCCCTTTAAAATCCCTCGTCAGATACAAAAAGATTGTTTCCCAGAACATTTTGTCATTCATTTTTATATAAACACTAATCTCGCAAAAGTAAGCCCCTTTCCTTGCTCAGGTTTGAATGAGAAGTCGCACTTTTACATTCACAATGTCTTTCACAAGGTCATCATTTCATCTCTTTTACTTGGCAAACTTAATTAAATCAACAGATTTGTACAATATCATCAAAATTCAGCAATAGGCTCACAGTGAACGTGTATCTATGATGCCGCATTTGTGAGTTTCAAGGCAATAATTGAGATTCAGACATTAGCAAAGGGAAAACATCGTTTACTGTAGAAGTAAAAGTCGACCTGGGAATAATCTGCTTATCTGTTGAGATAATTATACGCTATATCTCGTTTATGCACTAATTTAATATAGATTGGGCCTGCCAAAGAAACTGGATATCTCAGCAAGGTCAAACCTGATCAACACTTTTTTCGAACATTGAATCCCTTCGAAGGTAAGCACCAGTATGGCCCAAAGGGTTTATCTCGAGCACAAAAAACAGAGGTTGGTTTATTCCTTTCTATCCTCCATTTGAGTCATTTTTTAAACGGTTTAAAAGCTTATTGAGGTGCAAAAAGAACAACAAGGCGTTATTTGTTTGCCAGAGCTTTCGTTATATGGACTATATATACTTTATTGCCTTCTATTGCATCATTCAAAAAGATTGTCTGCTGTATTCTAAAAAATAGGAATCTCTTGCACGTGTAAAAGTTAAACATGTGCTCAAACGCAACACCTTTATCAAATTCACAGCAACAAAATTGCACCAAAACTTGCAGAACAAAGAAATGACATGGTACAGGATGCAATATCTCTTTCCTTCATCCTTTGCAATTAAATTGTTTATTACTTAGTATTACAATGCTTCGCCTGAGAGATAGAAAGAAGATTATGAAAGGTGATTGATTTCATTTGTTTTTAAAGCGAGCCCTTGTAGATGGTTTGTCGAAAAGGGTATGCTCTAATGGAGAAAGACCTACCGATACAAGATGTGGTCTAATCTTAGCTATAACTAACTGCTCCATTGCTAAGAATTAATCAGCACATGAAGTAAATAGAGCCTTGATATGGAAGAATACCTTAAATCTGAATTTTTGGATGGGGGCTTATTCGAGGGAGGGGGGCTTTTTCGAGGGGGGGGGGGCTTATTTCAAAGTTTAGTATTATCCACAAAGGTCAACATAGAAACGACATAATTTTTTCAATGAAGTAAAGTGAAAAATTACAAAAAGGCTTTTTTGCAAAGGAAGCTTAACAGTCAATGATGATTTCTGATATCATTAAAAGAGTTAAAAAGTGCTGTGTGAAGATCTAAAAAATATTCTAATTTTTCACCATCACAAAAGTCGCTTATTTGCTTTTTGGTCTCCAATCAAAGGAAGTAATACTATAAAGCTATTGTCCTGTGGGGCTTTCTTGAAATAAGATATTATTCTACAATTATGCTTTCCTCGAATAAGACTCAATGGAATAAGTAGCGAAAAGTAATTTTTTGTAGTTTATGCTTTAATCGATAACAAAATATAGGATTTAAACATTTATTGGAATGATGTAACTCTTTCTAGTTCCACCTTTCTCAAGCTAACCTCCCAATAATATTCAATGGTCATATAAAAATTACTTGAAATTCCTCAATTGGCAAAGATCTTCTTAATCACATTCTGTTTGTTTTGCACTCGAAAAACTACAGACCGCTATAAATCATATAAACATCAACGTACCTTTTTCCCTGAAAGGGAATCACGAGTGACGACAACCTTTTTGGTCAATGCTGAAGTGAGTGCAGCTGAATACATGGAGAAGATGGTCACGCCCAGGAAAATCCAAATAACAGCAAAGATTCTTGCGATGTATGACTTTGGCGCTCTATCACCGTAGCTACGAAAACAATCGAGACCTCAGTCAATACTCATGGCATACATCTGACCAATCCCTGTCCTTACCAAAACGGTTATACAGAGGAATGGTGATCATAATTTAGAGAATTTGAGAGCAACAGTGTTCTTTGTTGTGACGTATATGAAAACATCATTAACCTCTTGAAATTGGACCACATAACCTTAAAAAGCACGATAAACTACCAATAAATGTGCAATATCAGTCAAACATTGTATAAATTAGCTGAGGTCTTGCAACAAGAGTACAAGCTCGTTCCCCATTAATTCACCATAATTTGGTCTTGGTCCTAAAATCCATGAACGAGATCAAAACAGCAGTAATTCATTAGCAAAATTCAGTTCTTTCATTTGCTATATCTCAGTCAATATAGAAGAAATTCAAACATACTTTGAAGCTTTAAGACATTTCATGGTGTTTCTTTGAATAGAATGGTCATAAGTCAAAAATAGTTAAAATTGGGACTTTCTTTACTTTAGAACCTTAAATGGTTACGTATCAAAAAGAAACTTGTTTTAAGGTGTTAATAAGTCAGAAACTTTTCAATTAGGATGGGTGGAAGGATGGATTGGCCTTTCATGTCAATAAAGCATTTCTCTTTCTCTCCCTATCTCACAATTTGATATACTGGCCGGAATTCATAATTTTGTTAAACGTTTGCGACTCTAAGCTTGGTACAATTAATGTGTTCTATATCTGCCAGCACTTTTCAGTACAAAGAAAAATTCATTAAAATTAGTTCCTGTAATGTCACCAGCAGGAGTTAAAGTGACATCATCAGGAAAGGATGCTTTATCAGTTTGGGCTTCTCAACCTAAGTTGTCTGGGACTCGCAATTTCAGAAATCAGAAGATCTATCGGTATTTTTCAGAGCCACATGAAATGACAATAATTTTTCGCTTTAAAGAAGCACCAGCAAACTGGGCCTTTTCTATCTATGAATTCAAGATTCATCTAAAGAAGGATTGTTTGTTAAAAGAGGAAATGTCACTTTGGTCAAAGGGAGCTAGAAGCTTCAGCTAGAAAAAAGAATCACTCAAACTGCTCCAGCAATAGGAAGTTGGGTTATGCTTAAGACTGAAAACGATGCTTTGTACAAGCAGCTTTTCTAATCACGCATTTGATCGTGGCGAAACCATAAGGAAAACTTAACCAAACAGAAAGCCTATCTAAGTGTGCATAAATATCAGTGAGGTTGAATACCTCTACGATGCAGTTGGTTGCAATATATTGACGTTGGTTTAGACAATGTTGGATAGCTAGTGTAAATAAAGTTTAAAATGCTAACCAAAAATTTCAACTTTTGCCATCAAAGCTTAATTGTGATAAAAAATTAGTTTGAAAATTTTGATTTTCGGTAAACAATGAACTTTTTTTATCTTCAAAGCAAATTTTTTTTCGCCAAACTAAAACATGGTTAATATTATTTATTTAAAAGAGTAGTGTTTGGTTGCAAAGAAAAACAGACCTTTATTTTTATCAATAAAGACGATGAGAGGGATAGATTAAAAATCTTAAAAAATTGCTGAAGTGGCGCCAAGAATTTATCAGCTTGCTTCTGCGGCTGCAGACATCTGAACAAAACGTGCATGCGACTCAGATAGAGTGAGGCAGAGTTGGGAAAGTTTGAGCTTGGGCGCCCTGAAAACGATGATTATCAAAATCAGTTACAATCTAAACCCTACTTTTATTGTACTAAGATTGAAAATATAGGGTATTCTTGTCAACTGAGCAGAAAATTTTCCATTTCTGTTTCGACTTGAGGACTGAACTTTCTCATCACATCAAAAAGGACTCAAAGCATCTTGAATAGAGCAGAATGGCTTAAATTTGAGATCAGTGCCAAAACCTAAACTAACGATCTGTCCACATGAATTCGTTTTCAAAGAAAATACAATTTTTTCTTCGCGCTTTTACCTCCCGTCAAATGGCAACGATACATATAAAACTTAAAACACAAACCATGCCAATTTTTAATCTCTATTCAAAAGGGTTTTCAAATTGATTATTATACGCTACCATGTCCCAAAATAAAGTTTTTTATCGTATTAAAGACCAGGATCGTATTAAAGGGTTTCTGCATTCCATAATTCTGATGGTAACTTTTGCTACAGGTAAAGATTTTTAACTCGGTTACTTTTTTTCCCATTGCTGACGAATGTCACTTTAGGTTAAGTATATTTGTTATTATTTTGCAAACTGGCGCAGGTTAGAGGGAGTGGAATCTTTGAAAAGGAATGATTTGAAAACAAACTATTTTCTTGTCAAAGCCAAAGATTGGGTTATTGATGTAGATAAACAACAGTCTTTGTAGAACGAGAATATATAGACAGTACCACAGGGCTCAATACTTGGACCTATCCTCTTTAATATTTTCCTAAAACTAGTTTTGCAATGATAGTAATGGACCTTAGTGTACGTTTACTGCTGACACACATTATCTGTATCCGCAAGCAATCCTTATTAACTACTGATCGATAAAATCTGTAAAAATCAGCCAAAAAGTAAAATTCCTTTCAAGACTAGCGAGGCATGCAGGTCAAAGAAAAAACATAATTTTAAATTCCTTTGAACCATGTCATTTCAATTAGTCCATATTAATATGATGAGTAGCAAAGAAATCAACGAGAGGGCGTTACCACTAGCGTACACTGACTATTCACCTTCGTCACCTACCAAAGATTCAGTCTAGCTCGAAAGGAACTGCCAAGTATGAGTTGAATCTTAAAATGTTAGCACATAAGGAGGCATCAATAAGCTTTCAAACGAGGCTTTTGTACTTAAGAAATAACTCACCCCACTGTCGTCATGGAAACAAACGCCCACCAAAAGCCTTCAAATGGACCTCTTAGGAATGACCTCGGGAATTCAAGGACATTGAACCATGTATCCTGAAACACCAAATGAATAAACATATGAGAATAACATGCAATGACATATATCTTAGTCATGTATGATCCAAGTAGAATTTTCATTACCATAATTAAGTGACTAAAACATAAACGAGTTGATACCATATACTCATATCAATCCATTAGGACGCTTCAAGACGAGCTCGTAGGGGCCTCATACTGAAGTTTAAATTAAATATTGGGCTTTTTTCAAAATGACAATCACTATTTCAATGCCTCAAAATGGCTTTGAAAAAAGCCATCATTTTATGACATTCTAAAAGCTTTTTAGTCTGACTCCCCTTAGAGTATATTCCAAAGCCATTTTCAAATTTTGCACCGCCAAAAAACCATATTATAATTTAGAATAGTATTTTGATAATTGAAAGTTGTAAGCAAATTGGAAATGGTTGCGATAATATTACTAGTAACGAAAGCATTAACGTTGTTCCACGAATCAAAATGGTACAGGGAGAATTTTTAACTTTGTTTTCGAAAACTCAAGATAAATCCCACGTTCTTTGGGGCTCCACCTTCAGAGAATCTAGGGACAAAACATGCTCTTCATCGAATTCCTTGGACGATAATTCTTTCAATATAGAATTGATTTGTAATTAAGGGTTCAGTGTAGCCTACAGAGTTTTGGGGCATTTGCTACAAAGTTTGGTAAAGCAGATTTCAGGATGCAAACAAACTAAATAATTTGCAGGCCATAATACATGTAAGGCTGAGATTTAAAAGATCTTAAAGAACTTTCAGCAAATTCAATCAAAACAGGGGACGATTAATACCATATTTCCCTTATGTATGTAGAATTACAAGCAACCGGCAAAGGCAAGCAAAAGCAATGTCAATGATACACATATTGTAATATCTTGTTTTTACATCAAATCAGTAAAGACGATGTGTCAAAGTTAGGATGCATCTTACCATCATCCAAATTGCGATTCCAGCAATGATGGCCATGAGCAAGGCTGTGATAAAAAGCGGCCACGTTGATAGAACGGACTTGAATAAGTCAGCAGTCAACTCACTGGCACTGTGTCTCTGTGGCTTGAGCAAGAAACTTACAGCCGGGACTTCCAAGAAATAGATGAACTCCCTACTAAAGAACTGGGTGCTTGACTTTGAGGTTTCAATGGGCATGACAATAGAAGCATTTTTGTTGTGGAACTTTGTGAGGTAGGTAGCTGGGCCAACGAACTTTAGCTTGTTACAGCCAAGGCAGCATGTCGACATGATAGATCGAAGCATGTCTGAAAAATAATTTAAATAAACATTTCATGATTTGATTCAAAGTTTTTCACTGTATGACTATCGATAAAGGGAATATGTAGCCTATTGGAAAATACAGTGCAATCCCGATATAACGAACCCCGGATATTACGAACTTCTCGGTATAACGAAATAAATGTCTGGTCTCTTGTATTCTGCCTAACAAACTCCTTAAAAATTCTCTCGGTATAACGAACCCCGGATATAACGAACTCCCCGGTATAACGAAATAAATGTCTGGTCCCTTTATCATTATTACCCTCAATATAACGAACTTTCATAAATGTTTCATCTGTTGTTTTTATTTTTCTACTTCCGGTATTCTCTTATCACTTTCTCTTGGGGGAAAATCATTGGTTGATAGACCCAGAGCACGAGATAAAAGTTTGATCGCGTCAGAAATTACAGCGAATGAGTACATTGACACTAACGAATACCTTCTTACAACTGAGGCATTGGCAACGAGTGACGATAAATTTTTTTTCGAGAGACCCAGATGGAGAAGCAGAAAAAGACAAATAGAATCTAAAGTAATTAAAAAACCTCATTCAGCCGCCACCTAGAAGTGAAGTGATACCAACTTTGTCAATCTCTTGGTCCCAATAATTAGAGGAACATTAAGGTTTTCATGTTGAATGTCTAACCATTAGTAACATTTGAATTCAGCTTGGTTTTTAGAGTACAATGTTCACAGAAGTTTGAGATAGCCTAAACAAGCCAACCAAAGTTTTTTCAGGCGTGTACTGCGAAGAAACCTAAAAAACGTTTTCTCCCGGTTTAACGAGAGAAAACAATGAAAAAACAGAGAATGTCCGGAAAAGTTTACTGAAATGTTGATAAGAAATGTAGTATCCTCAGTAAAAAAGAAATCAAAAATCCATCTCAATTAGAGAAGCAAAAAATTAATAAAAAGTAAAACAATGAAAAATATGCAGCTACAGTTTTCAAGCATATATGTGTTATCGTTTCAAGTTAGATTTGAATCCATCCATGCGAAACACTTAATTAACTATGATTCAGACACGAGGCACAATCAAGACAAGAAAAACACTGATCAACATAACTGAAATGTCATATGGTTAGATTAGTGGTCACTGCTTTAATTGGTGGTCCATTCCTTAGAATGAATTTGAAGAACTCGATCTAAATTAAATTCCTATCTTGCTGAATAAAAATCAACAATGTGGTTTTAATCATATTGGAATAATAGGGTCGAGGCAACGAAAGAAAAAGTCACTTTGTTTCCGATTAAGTAGAAGGTTTGTGACAGGTTTTCTGAAATATATCCTACTCAGACAAAAGCTAGCAATAATAGCTACTCCAGAGGCTTTCTTGTGGTGTTGTGCTGGCAATATGAACAACTATAGGTTACTAAGAGAAGTTTTCACAACTGTTATTGAACTTCATATTTTGTTTTAAGTTCTTCAAAACTCATCACAGCCGGATCAAAAAAGAATTTAGGGCCTGTTTATATGAGCAAATTTATTCCATCTCTCAGCCCAAAATCTGGCAGGTGGGATGAAATCATCGAATGTTTACATGCAGATTCTAGCCCACCTTCTAGCTGTATATTGAGAAAATCACCCCACCATCCAGCTTGTGTGCTGACAAGCTGGACGAAATTTGATCGTATTTATATGAACATTTCATCCCATCTTCTAGCTTCATCCCACCTTCCAGCGCTGATATGGAAAAAATTCATCCCACTTCAGTAAGGTCCCATCTCTCATGAAGTGGGACCTCACTTAACCGGGATCTCGCATGTTTTCCATATAGCTAAACGCAAAACACAAAGGATTCTATAGAAGAGTGGAATCTCACCTCTCAGCTCACAGGCTGAAGGGTGGGATGATTTTTCCACATAAACAGGCCTTTGGATGCTTGAAATTAGACTATGCATATAAACGTCTCAAATTGTTTGCGGTATTCTGAAATTTCACAGTACAACCGGCTCATTTGTCTATTCTTATAAGATTAGAAGGTGCATTACCTATCTACAGAAAGCACTTGAATTCGCTCTATGTATTTAAAGCCATACTCTCCACTATATGGCACTTTTAGTAATTTTGACATTTATACGTTGTTTCTTATCGTCAACGCGTTACTCACAATGCTTACAGGTAACACGAGAATGTTAACACAAGATGGACAGTCGCTAAAACCAAGTTCCCAATTTTAAAGAGCTAGGAATAATTAGGAATAATTAGGTAAAGGCGCATACTTGATTAAATGTTCACTTGATTGATGCGAATTCAGACCGAAATTACGTTAGCTGGGTTTTGGTGCTAATTTAAAACACCTTGCCGACCATAGAAAGACTCATGTGTTACTTTCTCATTTTCCAGTCAAAACATAAATTTATATAATCAAAAGCTGTCTTCAATTTCATTAATCCATGACAGTCTAGACAAGAAAACTTAAATTATTCCAGGAATATCTAAAAACATTTAAGAACGAGTTACCCGTGTCTCGACTCTTGTTAAAATCCTTAACCTAGGAATTAATTATTTACCTCTCTAATTAACGCTCCTCTTCCATAAACTCCCCCATAAAATCAAAGTTGTTAAATAAAAATATTTTCTCTAATAAGCCCCCAGGACTATCATTAGAAATATAGCAAAAAAGCAAGTTAGTGTTTTTGTGTCGTTTTTACTGTATCGCCAATATCTAAAAAGACGTCATCATCATAAAATCTTTTCGAAGTTGCGCATTGCTCTTGTCGACTAACCAGTTCAGGTAAGTAAACAGACAACTGGGAAGGATTCTAGTATCTCAACAGTTGATGAAGCAAGGACCGAGATACCGGGGGGGGGGGAGGATGGGCATTGGCCCCCCAAAAAACTTTGGTAGCATAAGTAAATTACTTTCATTTTGTAAAATATGGCTGTTGTTAGACTAAGTTATCAGGGCTGCCCCCAAACAAAAGTTGTTTCTCGGTCTTTGCCATGCAGGTTATAAAAAACTAAAAAACAGCCACGCCCTGTGAATAAAACGAGAAAGAGAATCCATTTGAAATAGCAAATTTCTGAGGTAGAGGGATATAAAAAAGACTAAGATTGATTCAGATAAAAAGAAGATGATTTTTTAACAGTTGAATCGATATTATTCTTTTCAGATTTAGCATGGATTGACTTGCAAAAAAAAATTCGATAGACACCTCTCTATTAAAAACGCCCCACCCTTATAGTTGACCCTCCTAAACCTCAAAATTTTCAATAAATACTAAGGCGTTAGATTAATAAATAAACATACGAAATTACCAGTGAAAAGCATGTGTTTGGCTAAAATATCATTGTTGTTTTTACCTGGTTCACAGATGTAAGAAACAGGACAAAATTACAAGACGCCGTGCTTATGTGACAATATCTCCGTCGATTTGTAACAGATATAACTGATTTTGCCCATCTAAAAGTATTTTGTGGTGTTCTCTTAGATTACTGAGTCATAATTCTAAAACGCTAAAAATATGATTCTTTAATGACGTCAGTTCTGCCACTGTGCCTTTCTGGAAGAGACTTGCAATGAACTTATATCAGTTAAGGTAATGAGCAAGAGGCTGCTGATGACGTATTTTTACTTGTTTTCGCGAGGTATATCACTTTGACAATAGATTTTTATTGTGACATCCCAAAATATACTTTTGAAAAATGTGAACTGTTTTTCCTTAACCGGGGGGAACATAATAAAATATATTTTAAAAATGAAAATTAGTGAATATCTCATAAGTTGGACAAGATATGGCTAATTTAACATTTGAAGTCAGCTAACGGATTGCTTTTATTTTGGCCTGGTTGGCAAAGTGTAGAACAAAGTCTAAATTACAGTGATAGGCCTATGCTTACAATGCTAATGTAGGCTCATCTTGGCAAATTTGTGACACGCTTAACATATTTGTCACATTTTGCTACTGGATAGGCCCATACTAGTTATTCCCCACGTCGATTTGCAAAGACAAAGAACTTTATCTTGATTTTTGACAACAACAAAAATCGTGCAAAAAGGGACACAGAATGTCCTTTTCTGCCATTTTAATTTTTGATCATTAGTGTATGTATGTTGGTGTCCGAGAAGGTTTATCAATCACAAAACAGAAAATGAACGTAACAAGCCAATGGAAACTCTGTCTCTAAAAATTGTTTTATAAAAAGAGAACATTAGTTTCATGTTATGTGTATACAGAAGCAATTTGAGCTCATCAAAGAGGTAAAGTAACTCTTGTAGAGCAACTCCCTTTGCACGCAGCATGGAAAATCGTGGATGATTGTAAAGACTGCTCTGCTCATGTTAAAATTAATTAAAATAATTTCAAGTGCAAACTTTTTCAATATAACACTACAACAAGTTTCTACGACCTTCTCGTTGCTAGTCATGTAGGATTGCATTAATTACATAACTACCATAACATTCATTAACCAACTGTTTTCTATCACCAAATATTAAGCCTTCTACCAGATAACTCTAAATTGCAATCAAAATATTGCAATTGCTTTTAATAGGAAAAGGGATCATAGCAATGTAATATGAAAATTAATTTCATCGAGTTTGAATGTAAAGAAAAGTTCAGCGTTTTGAACAAAGTTTTGCTGTTATATGACCTCTAATGTACGCAGTTCTAGATGTTCATGAACTTTAATAACTTGCACTCTCCAACATAATAAATTTCAACAGTGTAGAAAGAACATTGTCTATCTAAGAGGTTGAAACAGTATGAAAGCCACAAGCAATAGATGTTGTACATTAAATAAAATGTTTGCGAATAATCTTAAATCAGCAAAAAAAGTCAACTGAAAGTTAAGGTATAAAGAGCCATCATTGGGGACCAGGAGCTGGGGGAGGGGGCTATAGCCCTGTCACCATTTTACTGAACTATAATATTCAGGTAATGACATGAAAGCTAATGTGTGAAAAACTAACATAAACGTTCCCAATTTGTCTCAGCCAACATCCCCCCCCCCACTCCAAAATGTGCCTAGGGACATGTAATTTATGGCCTTTTCCATCAATGCTGGAAGTATGATCAACGAACAAGAGGGAGGCAAGTCACTCTAAAGCAGAGAACTTTTACCTAGGGTTGATCCCTTCCTGGACTTTTATTGAAGAGAGTTACCGTATCATTAGCAATTGAATGGTATTATCTCTGTAATTCATTTTCACCATTACCTCATTTAAAAATTGGGTGCTACGTGACGCAATCGTAGCACAACAAAATGCTACACCTTGGTCAAGATCATGACTCTTTCAACAATTTGAGATCATTTTTAAAATTCTAGACACTGACTCGTTCTCTTCCATATTTTTAGCAATTATTAAGACGACATGACAACAATACAGAAATTTTTTAAGATCTTTCTCGGTTTTTATAATGTAAATAAAAAAGTACAACGCGTGCAAAAATTTAAAGCATTTTTAGTTCAACCTTATTTTGCGCTCCAGCAAGATAAAACTTTCCTTGGTCAAAAGATGGTGAGATATAAAGCTAAATTTCCTCATTCGTTCGCTGTTTTAACCACAAAATTACCCAAAAGACACGAAAAATGCGATTCTCAAAGGAAGCAAAAGCGAATTTAGTAATCCTTTGACAAGGTGTTCAAGTTGAAAAAAGATATTAATCTGTGAGGAAAGTTCTAGTTTCCTCAACCTCTTCCATTGATAATTAAAAGAAGGTCCATTTATGGAAAAAAAAACTTTGAAAATACCTTCTTATCAGATCTTTGACACATTGCTGTGGATTTGCAGAGCTAATGGGCAATCAGATTTCTTTCGTTCAAGCGATGTGGGATACGGGGAGCATTCAGAACCATTATAAGATGACGGGGGGTATTATTACCGTAAGCCCTCAAAAACACCCCCTAGAATATGACCCCACCAAATAAGCCCCCAACCTGGAAGTAAAATTTGTTAATAGGCCCACACCCTCTAATAAGCCGTCACCTTGCATGACACTTTTTGTTGCCTAATAAACCCCAGTATTGGTTTAATAGAGACAGCAGAAAAATATGCCACTTTATTCCATGATCAATCAATGCATCAGTGGAGAATGGAATAAAACTAAAGTAAAGTACGTTAGCAAAAAGACTGCTAAAAACCAATATTTTGGACTAAGACATCTTTTTCTGCATTGAAGTCTGACATGTTCTCGAATGTTAACTTTCAGGCTGAAGCTTGATCCTGGAACAAACTAACAGACCTTGCAGTGACACCAAATGATGTCACAATGCCTGTGAAAGCTATGCGAGTTATTTTTAGAATCTAAAGTCAAGAGAGTGCAACAGCGAAGAAGTGTTTTTCCTTCTGCATTGAAACAAAAAGATCACGAATGGCCTTGTAATTACAAGTAAAAGCGTGATTAAAAGGTAAGGGGCCAAGGTTGAAATGTAGGGAGCCAGGGCTTCTTACCCCTTTTACTGCAGCTTCAAAACTACTTGCTTCGCAAAAAAGTGGGGGAGGGGGCATGGCCACCCCGGCCCCCCGGTTGCGCCTGCCCTGAAATAGGGTCCAGTAACTGATAGCTAGTCAGAGATCGTTATGCTAAATAAAATAAACTAGTTTTTTTATGAAAAAAAAAACAAATTTTGTGTGTTCTATATAAATTAGAAGAGCACTCCCAATGAAAGTCTCTAAAGCCTGTTCTGTTAGCCATCATGTCAAAAAGCGCACCTGCGAAGGCATGGAGACGCCAGGAGATGGAAAACAAAGATTGTTGCTACGGACGAACGATGAACATAAAGATTTTGCTATTCTAGCAACTCTTGCTTGATATATAAAATATAAATTCATGAAATGAATTTTTATAGTGAAGCTCTCAGTACGGTGCGGTAATGGAGAGGGTCTACTCTATGTTATATGATAATTTCTCACGTTTATTTCTGTATAAAAGATAAGCAACATAGCATGGTAACAGAGAAAAAGACATAACCGAAAAGCATAGACTTGAAAACTGAATATAGGATAAAATAATGCGGTGCCGTTAGAAAACTGAACGAGAAAACAACAAAATTCTAGAAAAGTGACGTCACCACCTGCAGCTTAAAACTTTTACCGACTCAAGATCTTTGGCGATCCTCTTACCCCAGCCGTGGTATATTGTCTTACAAAGCGGTAGGCGAATAACATACGTAAGTCTTAAGGCAAATTTCAACATTTAATTAGCAAAAGAGTTTGAGCAATGAGAAATTCAGCAGCACCAAACATACGGTTCTTTTCGGAAAAACAATCTGATTTTGAATAAGTCAAAAGCAGCTTTCCGGCTCAATGTCGTTAACAATGAATTATAGTACTATAGATTTATGCCATACAGGCACAAAGCAGGATGTTTCAGGTGACCCAACATGTTTTCAGCCGATAGAATAGTTGTGTTAAACAAATGAAAATAAAGAGGAATAAAACTTTACACAGATGGAAATCTCGATAAAGAAAAACTGAGAAAGTTAATATGGTGCACATTGTGGTACAAACAAGGCCACTGAGGCGCTGAAGACATAGAGGTTGGAAGGGCTGCAACTTTTATTGCATGTCATGCTCCATTCCAACAGCTCTATTTCAATGAAGCACAAGTATTCGGGCAAGATCCAGACTTAGGCCCATACAGGTTTTGCATCCGCAAAACACAGGATTGCAGGCATTTCAGCGCTCATGTTCAAACATTTCATATCCATGAAAGATCATGAAACACATTTTTCCCCGCCTGTTAAATTACAATACCCAAAATGAACGAGATTCAGACAAAATAGATTGATTAAAGTAAAGATTTACATAAAACGGTCACTTTTCATAGAGTACCGAAGTGTTACTTAAGGTTACGGTAAACGTTTTGAACACGAAAATTGGTTTTTTCTTCCTAAAGGCCAAACGGCTCAAGGAATCTGGATAAACTATATATCATTCGATGCACAAGATTATGGCGTATCTAGCCAGATAAAAAGTATTGGCAAATAATGTTAAATGTTATTTTCCATGCGAATTTACTGGTCAAAAAGTGTACCACCTTCAAAAGCTATTATGTACCCTTGCGTTTGAGGTAACAGAATCTGACTTAGACCAGCAGGAAGTGCAGGTCCTAAGCTACCAAAGTGTGTCTCAGATTTTTTAAATTCCTCCTCTTCTTGAAACTATGCCCTGTCAAAAATTGGCAAATAATTGTTCCACCCTCCCGCAGCTGTATTTGGGTATAAAAGACGGACCAGAGAAAATAAAAAAATTTTGAGACACACTTTGTTTGCCCAACGTCTGCCCTGGCCGTGTGCAAATTTTCGAGCCATTCGATTGGTTCCTTGGGTACATAATAGCTTTTTCGTACCTGCATGTAGAGGAATTTCGAGTCCGGAGAAAACGGGATTTTACTGATCGCACTTGCAAGATACACTCGTAAACCACAGTGTAATCCGGGTCAAGTCACTTGAAGATTTAAGATCAATAAGCGTGTTTAAATAAACACGGCCGTACATTGGGTATATGGATGTGCCATGCGATATTGTAAATGAGACATGCGACTACAACCGCAAAGCAACGATAATCGGCTTAAAAGGTCAAGAGATTTTCAGGCCTCAACTAAAAGTTTTGATAAAGAAATTATGGAAACCTTCGTTTACATGGGATTTTTTCCACTTTCAAAATGTCTGTTTGTTTCAAATTTGGTGTCATTGTGTGCCTTGAAAGTTCGGCTACTGGAATGTGAAAAAAACGAAAAAATGATGTTTTCATCCAGCAAACGTTTACCGTAACCTTAATCAGAAATCTCTTTTTTAAAATTTTAAAAATAAAATACCTCTCAATATGCAAAATCATTAGATATTTTTAAAACTGAGCAAGATATTGGCAATAGAAGATTTCAAGTTTGCTGACGGATTACAGCTGTTCATGCCTGATTCGTTAGAGTTATTTATAAAGCTTTTTTGGGTCATAAAGCAAGATAATACCAAAATGCTTGAAAGGAAACAGTATGGACATGATCATGTTAACAAAAATGTGCAGAAACATGGAGTCTCACCTGAAATCAAGAGAGAAGCTGACAGTGGCCCAGGTATTGAACGATCAATGCTGAATATCATCACAAAGGAAAAAGTTAGAAATGAAAGAATACGAGATAAAATCAACATAAAAGACATGATAGAAGTGGTCAATGAGAGGAAAGCATGAGGGGAAAGTGAGCATGACATCTGGCCAGCATGCAGAGCAGCAGATAGGCAAAGAGAGTAACAAAATGGACATCAAGACAAGGAAAGAGACTCAAAGAAAGACCCAGGAGAAGACGGATAGAAGAGATTAAGAGGAAAAATGGAAGCGTGTGGGTGTTGAAGGCAATTGATGAAGATGTTGGTGAAGTCTCTTTTCTTAGCTTTCAAAGTCATGATCTTACTCTGTGTTACTAGGAAACCCAAGAAGTCCCCGCCGACTCCATCCCTCCAATAGGATAATGGTATGACAAAGAAAATCCTTTTCATTAGCTGGCTTTCAATAGATGTATAAATGTTTTCAGCGTAACATTCACGTTACTGCAAGCAAGACAACCAGCCACAAGGTAAATGTACCCAGTAAAAAAATTAAGTTGGCGAGAAACAGATAAAGACGAGAGATTCATGGAAAAGAAAGAGTCAAGGTGTGCCATTTTAACAAGGAAAAACTTTGAAAGAACTACAATTGTCCAGAAAATCCTTGCAATAAGCTCTCCTCTTGAATAAGCCCTTATTTTAGCAAAGAATATTGCACTGGACCCACTTTATAAACTTTCAATGTTGGAAAACATCAGCAATTTCAATAAAACTTCGTGTGCATTAAAGCACGTAATTTCATATAGGTTGACTTAATAGCTCGCTATTTCAGATTCTGTTTGAAAAAACGTCTTTTTTTAAAACTATATTCTGCCTGTTATAATGGAATAAGCCCCTCCCCGCCATTCATAAATAAGCCAACCTCTCGAATAAGCTCCCTTTTCAGTACCAACTTCATTCAAATTATTACGTAAATTTTTCACAAGAGAGGCTCCATCCATATCCCTTACATTTTTGAAAGGCGCACCGGGACGTAAGCCTATCAGAGAGTTACTTGAGTCAATTAAAGCGATAAATCACATTCAGGGCCATGGTCTTATCAATTAGTTAGATATCCTGTTTTCGCGACCATAACAGAACAACAAAGGCTAACTCTTCTTCGCCTCCTCTCCGCATCGAGGCTCACGCGGCACAGCACATTGCGCTGTAGCAAGATATGTACTCTTTTTGTATACTCCAACTCGCCACTGACAGCAATAAATAAAAAATAGTATATCTACCCCTTACATGCTCATTTTGTCCTTATACTTTGGTTTGATTTCTGGCGATAATAACTTGTTATGAACGCTGAATTTCAGTTGGGAATTTATGGAGCGAAATCAGAAGAATTTGTGACTACACATGTCATCGAAAAAACATTTAACGATAAGTGTGTGAAATTCCCTCTTCTACTGACGTAAAATCCTCATGATTAATGTTATCTGACATAGACTAATGCCAACCACAAGTTGAGAAGAGTTTTGTTACTGGAAACGCTTTAATATGCAGATTGGCATTAAGATTAGATTCAGACATTGATCATTTGATTAAAAATATTTCGAAATGCAAAGTCTGTAGTACAATGTCAAACTTTGATATTTTAACAAGATGGCCACCGCACAGCCATAATATAACTGTTGCACCTTTAAATGCAATAACAAATATAGGTCAAAATGCTACCATAATGTGCTTCCGGAATATACAACCAAACGGCGCTATCTGATTCATTGAGCAATGTTGTATTTTTCCGTTGTAGAATATTTCTCCCAATGCCAGAAGAAAATTTAAATGTTAACCCCCGCAGACTAGCGATTTTAGTCGCCTGCGACAAAAAACGCCGTCGCTGACGACAAAAATCGCCGTCGCTCGCGACAAAAATCGCCGTCGCTTGCGACAAAAATCGCTAGTGTACGCTAGGTATAAGCCACTGGAAATTGTATTATGTTGAGGAGGAGTTTGTTCAGCTGTGCTATTTTTTATAATTTTGCGGTACCAAGGGCTTACTATCTTATCCTTGATTGTTTGATCCTGATTTCCAAAATATAAATTTCCTGCGTAAAGTGGTAAGAAAGAAATACCTTGTGTCGCAAACCGCTTGTATGTAGTTCCTGGTTACACATTTTTCACAACTTTGGATCCCGACCCCAAAAAAAATTTGTTGGATTTAACGACCTAAATCAGTTTGCTTTGGCACTGAGGCCAAGCTTGAACGTTTCCTTTAACTGCTTTCCCAGAAAGCTGAAAGCATCTTGATTTTAAATGCTGGAAGCGAGGCCATACTACGAACTGGGGGTTGTGCTGCATCTGGTTTTCATTTGAGAAATTTGGTTTTTCTATTTCTATTTTTCCTTTTTTACTGTTCTCGTGGTTAAGGATGGCAGTTCTATTTGAAACGGATCTAGCAAGCCCAATAGAAAAGGAAGTTTACATGTCCTCGTTGATAAAAACATATCTGTTTCGATCCGTGTAAGGGGGGGGGGGGGTGTGTTACAAGGGGGTCTTACAAGGGAGGCTTTATGGTTTTAATGACAGATGTGGTAATTTAACAAAGATTTATTAGTTATGGTAGCACAAATCTAGATAAGCCAAGCTATAGAGGATTGATAAGATGAAAGTTAGAAAGTGTACTTTACTTAGCGTTCGTCAATAAAGGAAAATGCAAAACTAAGTTTCACTGAAAATTTATCGCAGGTGATCTGAAGAGAGCAGCTAAAATTAAAATCCGCATATTACAATAATAAGAGCTGTGTCAGCATTTGAATAAGTGGTTCTGTGGAAATTTTTCATGGCGTCTTCTTCAAACAATATTTCGACTGTTGTTACAATCTATTTTTTGCACTTCGAGCTTACTTCAGAATTTAGCAGCGAAAGAATATTACAGATTCAAGAAGTCTGTAAAATATCACAAAAATGGATCGGTTTGAGGGGACAGAGAGGCTTTTAGAAATATGCACCCAGTACATGTGACATAAACATCAGCTGACAAATTGAATAATTGTCTATCAGAAAAAAAATTTAATGAGTTTACAAGAAAATGCATTGGCTATCAAAACTTAGCTTCTGACGGCAAAAGAAATTGAACCTTTGGTTTTGTACCTGAAAATATGTAAATATAGCATCTAGAAAATTGATAGGTGCATTTGAAAAGAAATTCTACCGGGCTTTTGTGAATTTGAAGAAACTTTTTAAAAACCTTCAAACTTAAGAATCTATTCTGGCAAAAATCATACTTTGATTGCTGAAAACACTGTACGCATTCAATCTGAAGGCCTGCAGGAAACCTTGCTGTTTTTCTATGATAACATCTTTGCTTAACTCTCAATTACAGCAACACGAAGATCGTGCGCAGAGCGTGAGAGGTTGATGTCCCAATTGAAATTTCCGCATAATAGTTTCCGGGTTATAATGTCCGGTGCTCAAATCTTTAAAAGGAAAATTTTTTTCCTATAGTCATTAGAAGTTCACTTAAACTGGGATAATTTTGAAAATCAAAAACATTTTCCTCGTTTCAAGAAGAATTCGAGTAAGAAGATGCTAGAAGCATTTAACATTGGTCGTGTCCTGGGCTGGTGTACAAAGGAGCAGTAAAACAGCGGGTTAACTTCACTTACCTGGAAGAATTCCACGGACAGTGGTATTATCAAGGAAAACATATGGATATGCTTCCACATATGTCACTTCAAAGTTGTGTTTGCACATCTTATACTTATATGTCCACATGTTACATGCCCCTTCCTCTCGAAATATATCTGTCATTTCCATTCGCGATGCGCACCCGTCGTCTTCGGTAAAACGCTTCGTTTGCACCCTATCACCTCCAAAGAAGATGCTAAGAAATACAAATATAGTATTTCTCAATTTCATCTTCATGTTTTCTAGAGCCTATCTTGCCTCAACTGTGCAATTCCTGCTTTAAAGAAACTTCAGAGAGCCAATGCAAAGAAACTTCAGAGAGCCTTTGATGCTCAATCCTGTACCATAGCTGGGTTTAACAAGACCCTTGATCTGCTGCTATATATGTACTGAAACTGTCAACCATCTGTAGGTAGCTTGAGTTTTAGCTTGTTAGCAAATCTAAGTCATTAATGCGATATAAGTGACTGGTGTTCTTGACTGGCAGGAGCTTTAAGTTGGTAATTCTGCGAATTGTTTTATGTTCCCCGTCTCTGTGAGTGCGTAAAGTCAAGCAGAATTATATATTTAAAACGCTTGACTAAACGTTGTCGATTTATTACGAGCATTGACGAGCAAAGTAGCTATGAAACTCAGCGTCAGACTCCGCGTGATGGTATCTTTGCTGCAGTTGAGATTGTCGTATTGAAGCAAAAATATATATAGAACAAGCTATGATCTTCCTCCACGAAGGAATAACCTACTTACGTATCTGAAAGTGTATGAATCAAGAAAACAATACGCGAACAATGAATTCAGCGAAAAACATTCATGATCGCTGTGGTTTAAAATGAATTTTCGGGGGGTCGGGTCTTGTTAAAACAGTTTAATATTCCAAAATGATCAACAAAGGAAATAAACAGCCTATTTGCCGTAAAACACTGAATTGCAAGTTTATGTTGCGTAGAACATCCCCCAATTACTTTAGAAGAATTTGCTGTATATTATATACTGTAAGATAAATATATCAATAATAGGTGCGATGGGGGGCTAATAGTCACAAACATCAGTAAAGTTGTGCTAAGTTCAATTTTTTCCAAGCAAATCACAATTCTGCGAGAATTGCACCTTAAAATCGCCAGTTTCACATTGGAAAATTGTAAACCCTCGATCGATTCAGTTTTGCAGATTGCTCGATTAAACACACTTACACAAATTGAAAGGGGAGGCACGTGCCAGCTATATTTTTCACCCCCTCCCGACCACCTTCCGTGAAAGTCTCATCAGCAAAATATTCTAATCATACCCTTTTGGATTTCAATTTATTAGTTAGTGAGATGCAGACAAATTACTTCTTAACAGGCGTTCAAATCAAACAGTGAAACTTTGAAAATAGTTAGGCTTATGTCAACAAGGCCAGAAACATATTGATTTTCATTGAACAGCAAATATCTGTTGATTCAAACTGTGAACTCATTACATTACTTTCAGTGTTTTTGAAAGTTTAATAAACTACGTGACCACAAAAGCTTATTTTAGAACTTTCATAAAACTAATAGTTTTACAGCTGAAGTTGCTTTGGAATAGCTGAAATTTAAATATTAACAATGCTAAAATATTCTGATTGCATTAGCGTAGTGTAATGCTGCCAAAATGTACTCAGTAGATAAAAACTTGCACATCCCCCCTCCCTAGAAAAATTTCCTGAAACCGGGCTTGGGTGCATGACCACGTATGACAGTTCTTGAACGTCACCAAAGCACAGTTACTATACTATGATGTTTCAATGTGCTATATGTGACGGTGTTTTGCTTGCCAACGCTTTCTATTAAGGCATTTTGTTCTACTGTATATACCGTAAATCCTCGAATCAGCCCCCTGGGGGCCTACTTATTTTTCGATATTTTTGGATAGAGGCTTATTCGAGGGGAAGGGGGGCTTATACGAGAGGGGCTTATAATATTATTGAAGACATTAAAAATTTATTTATGGGCATTTAACTGATTATTACCTAAAGTATGAATTTGTTTTGTTAATTTAGTAAAACGCCATAGGCAACCTCAGATGGCAAAAATCATCAAATGGAGGGGTCAATTAGAGGATTTACAGAAGCAGTGGGGCTTATTCTAAGGGGGGGGGCTTTTCGAGAGGGGGCCAATTCAAGAATTTACGGTAATGGTGTATGGCCATGTATGATGGTTTCTTGGACATCACCCAATATATTCGGGGTTTCATCATGTAAACTTACTTGGCTTGATACTAAACAATTTTTTGCAAAGTTGACAATGTAGGAAACTATAGAGCTTTATCATGCATATTTTTAATGTATCAGAAATTGATATTTGGCCTAGGGGAATCATGATTTCAAGTCAACTGACAAGATATTTTCGCCTGCAATAAGTAATAATATGACGTCAGAGGATAAAAGGAAAATGACGTCAGAGGATCGAAAGAACCAAGCGATGCCTGCCACAAAGACATGTTTTTCTCATTGATTAACCCAATTTAGTCCTCAAGTCCATATTCCACCTTTTTTGGACACAGAAGTAACCCAAATCCTACCTTTACTTTCAAAGACAAAATCTTAAATTTTTCCAAAATCTTTAATTGGTGGATCTCTTGCTCCACCACACCCTACATTTTCCACTTCTGTAATTTATAATTTTATTACAGGTATTTTTTTATTTTCTAGATGCAGTAGCGTAGTCAGGGTGGTAAGATAGGAGCGGGGCAAAGACGAGTTGAACGAAGCAAAAAAAGAGGTCGACCCCCTTTGGAACGCCAGATAACGCACTTTTCCAAGACACTCTTTTCCATTGAGGGCGCCGGTCCCATCTTCCTCCCCCCTAACTACGCTACCGACTAGATGGTGTGAACATTGAATAAATTACCCATAAGGAGCAAAGAATTAAGCTGAAAGAACAGTTAAACATAATTACAAGCTTGGACAATTATATAGACCATGATTTGTGGATTTAGGAACGCGTAATTTCTGTTTCTTCTGAAAGAAATTAAAAGCGAATTAACACACTTGTGGTTAGATTAGGTTTTAAAAATATGTCTTTGAAACGCCCAAAACAGCAGGCTCTCAATGTTATATTTCTTGATCTATTCCTTAAGGTTAATCAGGCCATCAGTTTCCGTCACCAAATGAATTTAGATTTCGATATCTCTAAAAGGGTTTAAGCTGCCATATACCGCCAAACAGGTTGTTACCCAAGGCTCATTACTCAGTCCAATACTATCTGTGGCAACTCAAAGTCGTAGATACCTGCTATCATTTGTGCAAGTATGAATGTTTTTCAGAGACTGCTGAATCAAAGCAATTTAAATTTCTGCAGCAAGTTTAATTATTTAAAGACATTTCTTATAGCAGTTGTAGAATTTTTCGGCAGGCCCTTAGTACCTTTTGATTGGAAAATAATTGATGCGGCAATCTGGACAGCTAGAGCATCATTGAGATTAGATCAAAGAAAATACGAGAATCTTAGAAAAATTCATCTCCAATAAATAGTTAATTACTAATAATACTTTTTCATTCCTTTATTAGCTTGATTAAGATATTTTCAAAATTTACTGGCGACTCAGTTAATAGGACCATGCCCACTCTATAGTTTTTGAAGTAGTTAATTTACAGAATTTGAAAAAGGTTGTTTAAATATGACCACCCAAATTCTGAATTTTAAACAAACTGGAATTCTATATGTTAAAATAGAAGTGAAAGTGCACATGCGACAATATTCTTACTGAATACAGTTTTTGACTTTACATTTTTGTTTTCGATGCGAGTCTTATTGAAAACATCCTTACATTTCGTATTCGCTCAAAGAGCCAAAGACCTTGAGCTTTTTACCTTACATACTCTTGTTACTTGTTACTTGCATACTCAAAGTTTTTCGTTTTTCAGGACAAACGCCTTCCATGGATTTCATAGACCTTATGAACAAAATTTGTAACATTCTCATTGCTTTTTAAGTAGACTATGGTCCACAGAGACATATTTACGGTGCTTTCTTCAAATTTCTTTGATTTTCGAAATTTTGTCATTGATTCAAATCGTAAAGGATTTTTACTGATATTTCCGACAACTCTGTATGAAAACGTCAAATATTGTCCCAGAAAACACCTGATGCATGTAAAATTAATCACGGATGTAGGTCTAAAGAACAGTAAATCTAAATAAGTAGGTCTCAAGCACCACTACCCAAATAACGAGATGCAACTTTTCGTTTGAGGGAGGGGGGGCAGCCCTGATAAATAAGTGTAACGACAGCTATATTTTACAAAGAAAAAGTATTTCATTTATGTCACTTAAGCTTTTGGGGGGCCAAAACTCCCTGCCCCCCGTATCTATGTACACTAACACCACCAAATCAATCAGAACATCTCACAAGTACATAAACACTGTATGTCCAAGCCTTTGGAGTCCAAGCTACATTCGTAATAAAAATAAAGCACTTTCTAATTGTTATTACATCTTTGTAAGTTTGTCATCAGCAGACAATATGCATCTTGGGTGAGTGAAACAATAAGTTTTAAATCTCTGTTTCTAGCGTAATTAGGAAAGCCCTTAACTTTATACCTAAAGAATATTTTCTTTAAGCTTTGAGTCAGCACTGATTTGACAATACGCTATTCTCTGCCATTCTGCACACGCTAAAGCAGCTGCGTTTTAAGCTTCACATCAAATTAAAAGTTTGCGGGTAGCTATCCGAGCGACTGTGTCGAAAATTAGGTAGACTTTTTAACTGAGAAAATGGGTTGTTCGTCTTCAGCACCTGAAGGAGAATTTCTGTTCGCAGACAGCATAAAGTCTATCATACTCGCATGAAACCATGGCGTGGTGTTCCACCAAGATACTAATTAACGCTGAATTTGAAGAGTACACGATCATATAATCATAATGACAGTTGTAGCTAGGGTTTCTTAAATTGACATATATTTAGCGAACACATGAAATATAGTCCGGACGCCAGTTTGACGTGAAAAATATGGTTTATAGATTTAGAAATAATTCTGAATTTTACAAAGTCGTTGCATTACTTTCTTGATTTCAAATTTGGAGAAACCTTGAAATACAAAGAACTGAATTAAACGTAGAAAAGCTTTGGGCTTGCTTCGGAAATTTCCAGATGCAATTCTAAGGCCATTTAAATTAACATTGGTTGGATATTAATAATATTAGCAATGTTATGTAGCCAATCGGCAAAGTAAGACTAATTTTCGAAGTTTTCTCAATCTTAAATGCAACACAGTGCCTATTGTCGCCCTTTAACTGTTGACTGACTGGAAATAGTGCATGAAATGCAAACAATACACGATGCTAGCATTATCAACAAAAACTGCATTATCTACATACAACTTTTCTTTCAGCAATAAAATCTTCCAAACTTTCTGCTTGAACTTTGAGTTGTCTAGTTGTCTATACCATATGGGACTAATCTTCGAAACCATCAACATTATCAATCGAGTAGCGATACAAATAAGTCGCCTCAATGACACACTTAATCTTAAAGTTACAATGACACACTTAAAGTTAGTTGCTATTTTTGGGCAATGTGCACTGGCCTCTCTATTGGTTCTAGAAGCAAACACTATTTTTTTCTTTATACAAAGCAGGAAATAATCAAAAGCATATTAAGATTAAAATTTCCTTAAAAACAGTTTTTCGAATCAAACTTTTTGAATTATTTTTATTGAATCAAACTTTTAAAACAGATTCTTTACATTCTCTACATACTTTCAGAAAGCCTGATTTCCTAGTTTCCGAAAAATTGCTAAAAAATTAAAACAAACTTGAAAGAGCTGTCGTACGATCGAATCAAGAGCCTCGACAAGGCTCCATTCTCTGTTCTTTCCTGTTTAGCGTTTTTCGACTAACCGCATATTTCGAAAGAAAATAGCATGTATTACATGCGTCATAATGTATTGCTTGAAGGGACTTCTGTGTCACGATAAATCAGTAGACAGTCAAGTCTATTTATCAGGGGTGACAAACCAGATATAAAATATCAAATTTATTACGGAAAGAAAACGCTGCTATTTAGGAACACGCTGGAAATGAATGGAAGAATTAACGATAAATTAGAAGTAGTTAAGTAAATCAAACTTTAAAAACGTTTGATGGCAAATCAGTTAAAATCTTAAAATATGTTTGAATTAGCATTGAAGGAGGGAGAATTAAAGTTGCATTAAAAATCAAAGGTAAAGGAGAGATCTGTTGGAGATAAAGATGAGCGATCTGATGATAACGATGGAAGAGGTATAAATTTATAACTTTGTACAATTATTTCGTCTCTAAATTTGTCAATGAATAGTACGAAATGTTTTTTGGTCACAAGCAGCTGTTGTCACGTGCAAGGAAATCGTTCACAAGACACAACATCACACAGGTGCTTTTTAAATTTGACGAAGAGTTTCCACCCAACTTGCAAACAAAATAAAGTCATTTTAAAACTTTCTCCTAGCTCTACATCTCTAAAGACTGAAAGTCATAAACTCTGAATATGCTGCAGAGTTAATATTTTCAAGCTGTTGCTTACTTTTAACCGCTTTAATGAAGAGAATATAAGAAGTACACAATCAATTAAAATCAGTTTCCTTATTCGCTGCTCTTTTTCTATGTTTATATTAGAAAAATTCACCCTTTTTACTTAGATCACAGGTGAAACAATAGGTCAATAAATAATTGATGACAAGTGCATTAAAGCATTATACCTCATTTCCTAGCATAAAGAGCAGTTTGAAAGTTAAGTGATGGAAAGAAATTATTTTTGTTTCGCATGCTCTCCCCACGAATCACTCTTCGCCTTAATTAATGACTTTATTGATGTGCTTTGACAACTGCTATAAATATTTTGACTTACTAATACCTTGAAATAATAAGCAATATAAATATGGGATTTTCGTAAAATTATTAATGATAGGTAATGAGTTTAAATATTTAAATAATGAATGTGGAAAATATTTTAAGCTTCAAAGAACCTCTTTCTATAAAATCCCAACATTCAATGTTTACTTAGAAAATGTAAACACTATAGATTCATGGACAAAATTACTTCCTAACAATAAATTGATTTTGGCATTACTAAATCAGAAAATTTCAAAACAAAATAAATGTTTGTTTTGAAAGGAAAAGCACATAAAACATAAAACAATACGAAAAACTGAATGCACCTGTTGAGCTGTGGAGAAGAGAAAAATTAGGTTAACAGCAATCGAGATCAAAATACGTATGAACAGCCAAAGATACGAATGAGCGTACTTTATGGGATGTTTCCTTGGCGTTTGTTTGGGAGACGAACTAACAGGTTTTCGAATATCCTTTGGCTTTCAAAATTTTGCATCATATAGATAGTAGAAACATTTGTGGCACTTATTGGAATACATTTAACTCCAAATGACTCGAGCCTTCCGATAACTTGAACATGAAATTTAAGTTGAACTGATATTTCATTCCCCTTGAAAAATACCTTCATATAGCCCCACCCCCACCCTGGTGTCTCGAACATTCCCTATCTGGAGCCGTTTCATTGGTCCTTTGGAGGTTCGAGTTTATCATGAGTTTACTGTCTGCATGTCTTTGATCAAAAAATGAATAAAGTTTAGATAAAAACGGTGTAAAAATATCAAGAAATATGAAGTGCTATGAACAGGGAATTTTTCTACGAGCCCATCCCCAAAGGCGCATGCGCATATGACGCACTTTCTCCTTGGTCCGGAGAATTGGATAAAACAATTATCTTAAACAATTGGAATCTAAACTCATCTCCCGAAAAAGTCTGGTTTCTCAGGACGAAGTTTTGTTAAAAAGTAATGGGAGGATTGTGGGTTTAACGTTCTATGGGACGAAAAATCGGTTGTGGTTGCGAATTCTTCATCGCCAGCTTGTTTTGAAACTGGCAGTTCTTCAGGGTCAATTGACCAAAAAACACAGAACACAAGAATTGTGTTGGTTACAGTCGTAGTTGTTGTGATCGAGCAAAAGCACCGAGAACGCTTTCAAGAGCTGAACTGTACAAAAGCAATAACTAGTAGTCCTTTATAACATATTTGAAAGCAGGCCTGCTTCGGGAAAGATCTAAATGGTAATTACTGTTAACGATGATTACTAAAGGGTGAATTGCAATGAGGACTTCATATTCCTACAATATTGTGAGAATTAGGCAAAAAATTCCATTTCTTCGTTCACGCTTAGGACGAATTTGAATGTTCCCCACCCCCAAAAATGACAGGAAAGACTTGTATCTGATAGCAAAAGTTATTTCCAAACGAAAATGTTGTAACACAAAATTTCTTCTTTTAGTGCCCTATCAGTCCCCCAGTTCCCCATTCCTCCACATTACTACCGTCCCTTTTTATCGGAAGGCTGCATAGCAGTGTGGCACCCAAACTAATAATTAAATGGAAATATTTTAAATGTTTAACGTCACATTTCTATGAATGTGGCGGAGCCAAACGATTTAGACGATAAGAAATCGGACGATCAGAAAGGGCTGCGTTTGACCCCGCGTGGCACTCTTTCTCCACAGTTACGGATTATTGAAGTAAAGCTCTCTGTTATGCGATATATCAAGGGTTACCACAAAGGTCAATACATTTCTGTTACCTAAAGTGCACCTTGTTTACTGAAGTTAGGAATTACAGTGGACTTTTACATGAATTTGAAACACGGCGTGGTTGAAATTGTAATTTGTGACTTGCAATCTTTAAAACTTTCGAAAATCTACTTTTAAGCTACACCATTGTACACTACGCTACACCATTGTACACTAAGCTACACCATTGTACTATTGTATTGTACACTATTGTACACCTTTTTGAAGATTCTTAAAGAACTAATGAGACAGTTAGAAATACTCGCATTTGAGCGGGCGTTGCTCGAATAGTAGTGTGTACGAATTTAAATAGTACGAGGTACCCTTTTAATGCTATCGATTTAATCTAAAGATCCCGACGTTGATAGCAGGGTTGCATAAATTATTTGAATGTCTAAATTGAGGTATCTAGCTTCAAAAGTCTATTTTCAAAACAATTGAATTTTGTTCTCATATTCACAAGTAGCACATTGAAATAACTCTCAAAATGCAAAATCTGTTCAAATTTGGTGAGATATCGTCAACGAAAGATTTCAGGTTTGATAGTTGATTAGTTTGACCTTGGCTTGCTTCATATAAGCCCGGAAAATATTCTGTGATTTAGGTTAGAACCAAGGGTAAGTTACAGTGATATGATGGGGAAGAACCTGTGTTCATTGTCTTTTAGCCAAAGATGCAAAAGAGTGCTCAACCCCCTTGTTAGAATCAAGAGAGATTTTTTTGGGGGGAGGGGGGGGGAGAGAGCTCAGCTTCCTTAACAAAGCCAGTACATTTTCAATTTAACGCATTTCTCACCTGGCAATGTGAATTTACCCTAAATTATGCTATTGATTTTCCACGAATGAGCCATTTCTATTTGCCTTTTAGAGTCGGTGAATACCTTTAGTGATTTCATGTACACAAAAGAGAATGTTCAACTCAAATGCTAGTACATAGGATGTGGCCACGAGTGCCGTCTTGAATGTGGCTTCTAGAACTTTAAGCTTTCGTTTGTGGAAATGTTTCTTATCTTCTTGGACTTGGTTTGTAATGGAGGCAGCATTTTTGCAAAGCGGTCTGCATTGGCCTTCTTTAACTTGCTATCAGTCATGATCAGCTTTATTTAGAGGAAAATAGAAAGATAGGCGATGCCCAGGTTCTTCTAAATTTTAAATAGAATTACTTCAGGAGAATGCTATTCTGCTTGTGATCTCAAAGCCTCGTTATGAAAACCGCATCAGTTTAACCTCTCTTTGAATATCCTTGTTAGGTTACATAACTAGTTTGATGTACCACTACCAAAGCCTCAAATGTACTGTAAAAGGTTGGGTAGCGACTAGGGTAGCGACCAATAAACACAATTGGTTAATAATAATGAACATGATTTAAGCCAGATAAACAACTGTCTGATGTTCGAAATAAAGTTCATTTAAATTTTGTGAAGACACCCAAGAAGACATTCTGAAGCTTAGCCTGCAATTTCAAGGGTCGGTTATTTCAATTCCTGGACTGGGCGACGAGAGTATGGTAAATAATAATAATAATAATATTTGTTTTTACACGATTGAACCCTTCAGCTACCCTAATAATTTCAAACTAAAATGCTGTTCTTCCAGGGGGTCGTGTTTGAATAGACGAACCTGTCAGCTCTTCAAGTACTTCTTTAGTTTTTTTTAAAGCGACAAGTAGTCGGGAATTCTCTAATATCAATTAGAGCAGAGTAATTTTTTTCACATGCTCTGTATTTGTTCTAGGAATATTCAGATCCATACAGTACCTTGTTGCATAGTATGATTGCGAGGATCTTTGCTGAAACTTATCTCAAAGGATTTCTGGGCTTAATTTCTTTATACGTCATACATCATGACTGATCGATCGAATCGAATGAGATTTTCAACGCTCAACTAGTTACATGTCCAGTTTTCCTTTAATTTGGCGCTTGGTCTTGGCATCAAAACTCTTTTATGTTAACCTTATATGGTAGCCCGCAAAATAACTTTCCTGGGAATATAAATGCTTTTTATTGTTTCTTGCTACCTATTTTTTTGCACATGATAATTTTTACCAAATAGAAAAATCTGCATGTAGGAGCAATACCTACAGCATGCCACATGCATGTTGCATTCTTCCACTTCTGATGAGAATCGTTAGAGATGATTTAACACTCTCTTTGAAACATCGGTCGAGCACCTATACATTTTCTCAAAAAAATTGAGAAGTATATTTCTATCAATTTTTTTGCCTTAGGTAGCAACTGTCATCAAACAAATAATTAAAATTTCGAACTTTTCAATTTTGGACTTTTGATTTTCGGATAGAAACTTTCGGACAAAAAATTTTGATTTCGGACGATTTTGGCATAAAAATTTTCTAGCAAATGTAAAAGACACCAAGAAATTTGGGACAAGATTTTTAAGTTTATATCACAATATAAGAATGAGATATTGAACAAAACACTAACTATTGAGTATATAAAAGCAGTTTTAATTTGTTTCAAGATCGAGGGATGGTCATTTGGTTCACTTATTGATTCCAGACACATCGATATCTTTTTGATCAGATCTGATAGGTTTTTCAAATGGTCATACAAACAAACCAATCAACCGGATTTGGTAAATTGCAGGAACTGACTTGGTAGATATAATTCCGAACTCCTTGCCTACAGCAGTAACAGTTCTTAGTTTTATCGAAATAAGTAAAAACACCATCTTGAGATCTGAAAATGCAATCAAGCTTTCAGAAAGTTATTGTCTGCAAAGGCTGGCATGTATACATGGTAAAAGTGTGTTGATCAACGTACCCAAACAAGGAGAATTTCTCAATGAAATAAAGGAACCGGAGGCCTTGATGGTAGATCTATATTCAATGGCACGGATGCTCAAAGGGCTGGAAAAAATTGAACCCTACATTGCGGTCCATAACCCGACATTACGGTCCATAACCCAATATTACGGTCCATAACCCAACATTGCGGTCCATAACCCGACATTGCGGTCCATAACCCGACATTGCGATCCATAACCCGACATTGCGATGCATAACCCAACATTACGGTCCATATACCTCAGACGATCTCACCATTTGTATGGCTTTTTAATGGAGTATGGGGGAACGGTCAATGTTGAAGTTGTAGATGAGAAATGTCACAGGTCTCGATTGCTTACGGTGGTTTTGAAAAACATCTTGCCGGTTCAGCTACTTTTGAAGTAGCTAGTATGTAACGAAGATATTTAGAACAGCTTATGTGTTTGATCAACAAGAAAATAAAAATGACCTGCGATGTCAGCTGTATATTGGTACTGCAGTCTCGCATCATCTTTCTGCATTGCTTGGTCAATGCTTTTTAGGGAATCTTAGTGAAATATGAATTATGAATTACAATTTTCTTGAAATCATGCTGAAAATCTGAAACGACTTCGACACGACAACCAATAATAAAGATCTCAGTAAGGTGAACTGTTCCCTTCCACCTCAAATGATGATTTTTAATAAATTTCAAATTGAATAAAAAACACTCTTGAATTGTTCTTTAATTTACTTGATTGTATCAATGACACAGAAATACAGTTTCCTTTTTTGTTAAGTTGAGATCTGGGCTCATCTCTCCAGGACGAAAGAAAACTGCTGGATACAACCAAAAAACAACATAGTTTTTCGATCTCGCTGTTAAGCACAGCAATCACTAGCCATCGAAGCAAACATCAGCGATGATAGACTTATTAATACAGTGAATTGGGCAGACCTAAAATTAAAAATGTCCCTAGCTCTTTTCTTAAAATGGAGTAATACTTTTAAGATACCTTTCTCTGTTACGTTAAA
Organism: Rhopilema esculentum; assembly: GCF_013076305.1. The sequence continues at coordinate 4,136,019 of NW_027019809.1, read as the reverse complement.
AAAAATGGTATCCCTCGTCTAATTTTGAACGCCGAATATTTTGCTTTCTAAGTATAATTCTAAATAGAGATGTTCAAAAAATATGATTGATTATGATTATGATTATGATTAAAAATGATTATGATTATGCTTAATTTTGTTTATGCAAATTTTGTTTGTTTTGTTTATGCTGATTATGCAAATTCTATGCTAGAAACTCAAATACTGATAGAGAAATTACAGTGGAAAAAGTCAGAAATATGAACAAAGCAGTCGAGTATCTTGTCCTGCTGAAAATTTTGTCCAATGAAGTTGTTTGCGGCTAATATGCTGTCATCTATAGTAGCCTCCCTACCGGAAAACCTCCATACAACAGACGGTAAGTCTAGTGCTGCATGTAGTTAGATGTAATTATGCGCGAAAAATTCAGTAATTATACGCGAAAAATATCGAAATTTATCGTTCTATCATTCCTTGAGTTTTCAATTCATCTAAAGAGTTTAATTATTGAAAACGTGATCATCATTCTTTGTAGAGAAGTCTAAGATTTCACAAATTTCCAAGCTTGATATCAAAGGAAGCAGAATTATTGGCAAACACCTTAGAGATATACGTAATTTTATTAGGAGAAGTATCACGAAAGCAGATGTGCACTGGCCCTACCCACGTTTATAAACAGCAGATAACCATTTCGGCACCGACGGAGTTTGTTCAGAGTGTTTTTAGTAAATAGCAGCACTGAAACTACAGTGATCTAGATCGCATAAATGAAACACTATCATTAAAAGAGAGGCGTTTATGGTAAATTAACCTTGCAAGAAGATTCATGAGGATCTTGGAAAAAAATTTGTCGAATGTTTGATATTCCCCATCTACAAAATCCCACTACACCCCGTATACTGATTCTCAACCACATTGACATTATGGCTACGTGAAATTGGTTTGACATGACATTACTGTATCACAAAAGGATAAAGTATAGACAGAGAGGATAATCTACTACTAAGGAAGATGAAAGAACTACGGTGTTTAGAGAATACTTTGAAATGAGAGACACGACAGCTAAAGGGTTTTCTATCTTTGAGGCTATTAGAGCTATCACTGTAGGGTGATACACATTAATCTTGATAAGCAAAATCTTCACAAAGCCAAAAATCAGTGGGTAGACATATTAACACCACATTTTATATCTCAGTTTTTGACACTTCAGTGTAACATCGCATGCACTTTCTTACATAAAAAAGTCTGTAACAAATCATAATTGAGAAGCAAAGGCAGTTGTCATCGATAAATAGCAGCATGATCCTGATGTCTTAAATGAAAGAATGATTTGCAAAATAAAGCTTGCCGGTACAATCGTGAAGAAGCTTAGATTAGAAAAGTCATTGAAATCATAACTGTCTGTACTGATTATAAAGGAACGGTAAAGAAAAAGCAATAGAGTATGAGATAAGAGAAGAATGAATTTCAATTTAGACCAAGAAAATTACAGTGGTCAAAAGATCCTGCAGCAATATTTAGCGTCGGAGTACAAAAATTATTGCTATTGTTTACAATTATGAAATGAAGGCAAGGAAAAACATTTTCTAGGTAGTTCATGTATTCCAAAAACGGAAGTTTGTTTATGATTAGAGGGTAAAGGATCAATTTATCAATTTACGCTGTCTTCTATAACTATTGAAGCTGTCTTCCATTCATTACATTACCTTCCATTCTTCAATATGTGTCTCTATCGTCCACAACATTGTTTTTAATTGTCATTAACGCTGCCTTCCTACGCTTTCAATTGTCATTAACGCTGCCTTCCTATGTCATTATTTTGCCCCCACTGTTCATAGTATTGTCTTTAAGTGTCATTAACGCTGTCTTCCATCATCATTAAAGCAGTTTTCCATTCATTTTGTCGCCTTCCATTCATCGATACGTTGCCTTCCATTCGTCGATACGTTGCCTTCCATTCGTCGATACGTTGCTTTCCATTCATCGATACGTCCCTTCCATTCATCGATACGTTGCCTTCCATTCACCAATACGTTTTCTTCCATCATCCACGCCAATTTAGTTTATTGCCATTAACGCTGTCTTCTATCACCATTGAAGCTGTCTTCTACTCATTGCGTTGCCTTCCATTCGTCAATACGTTGCCTTCCATTCGACAATACGTTGCCTTCCATTCATCAATACGTTGCCTTCCATTCGTCAATACGTTGCCTTCTATTCGTCAATACGTTGCCTTCTATTCGTCAATACGTTGGATTCCATTCGTCGATACGTTGCCTTCCATTCGTCAATTTGTCGCCTTTCATTTGTCAATATGTTTCCTTCCATTCGTCGATACGTTGCCTTCCATTAGTCAATATGTCGCCTTTCATTCGTCAATACGTTTCTTTCTATCATCCATGACAATTTCGTTTATTGCTATTAACGCTGTCTTCTATCGCCATTAAAGCTGTATACCATTTATTATGTTGCATTCAATTCATCATTACGTTGCCTTCCATCGTCATTAACATTGTCTTCCATCATCAATTTTTACGAAAATTGTCCTTTATTGTCATAAACATGGCCCTTCAATCGTCATGATCTATCGCCTTAAGTTCTATCGCCTTATCACAAACGCCATCTTGCTCAGTCATGAACGTTGTTGAGCCTTGAAACAAACGTTACCTTCCTCAGTCATGAGCGCAATCTTGCATAGTTATTAACATTTTCGTGTCTTGTCAATAACGTTATCTAACTTTAAGCTCTCTCTAACATTGCTTTTAGCTGTCACTAAATTTGCCTTTCGTTGCTATCAACACCGCTTTGCTTCATTAACGAGGTTGTCTAGCATTGCCAGGTATGTTACTAGTCTTTAATTTAAATGGCATGCAGCAGAATCTGATTTTTAGTGCCGTCTCTTATCTTCCTTGTCTACTACAAAGCAAGGGATTGATAATTTATTTTGCACGGTAGTAAAAATTCATGAAGCAGAACTCTAATGTCACCATACAGTTTGATTCCACTCTGAACGATTTACTGTAATAGCCATCTACTAAAGAGACATATGCCTTCGAACTTTGTCTTGCACTGTCATTTTTGTTGTCTTGCATAGTCTTTAACGTTGTCTTGACTGCACAAATGTTATTATTGTTTACATATCATTGGATGGTATTGAGTACTCTCTAGCCTTTTCAATACAGCCACATTTAATTCTCACTAGCATTGTATCGAAGTGGTGCTTATGTTGAATTGGATTGTGGTCACATGATACCATACTTATTCCTTCAACTATCTCAGTAAAACCAACTAATTCGGACTATCTCAGTAAAACCAACTAATTTGGACTAGCTAAAGCAATGTAGATAGAAAACATAGTCAAGCAATTCCTGCAAATCTTAACTGTTGTCAAGGACTGACTGCTTGCAATTATTCATTGTTTGCGTTGTGCTGATAGCAATCACATATAAAATTGCGACACAATGTAATGCTGAATTGACTAGAGTCACGGTGACAGTTAACTTCACGATGGAAAATGAATACACAAATTGAAGTTATGTTTGCAAAACTATCAACAGGTTCTTGGGACAGAGGCGGATCCAGATCAAATTTGAAGGAGGGGCAGTCGGTAGTGAGGGCGCTAAAAAGTTTTGAAAAATTGGTGACGAGAGTACGCTGTATACAACAATATAAGATCCATTTTCAGAATAAACAACATAACTTTGAGGTAATCCTTGAAACAGATTAACCTATCGATCTCAGAAACTTTTCCCCCTGATTCTCATTCTTTAAAAGGGGCGCAAAATTTCCAAAAAGGGGCGCCAGACTTGCTTCAACTCGTCGAGGGGGTGGGGCAACCAGACTTGCTTCAACCGCCCCTAGTTGCCCCCCCCCCACTTAAATCCGCCACTGTCTTTGGGGCTGGGACAACTGCAAGCAGAGAGCAAAACTGTAGAACAAGAATAATCAACACAAAAAATGTGCAGGTGTATTATACATTAACTTTAAACATTTATTTTGCCCATACCGAGCTTTGCATGGCTTAAATAGTATCAGTAGAGCCTCGAAGATTGCAGGTGCATTGGTTAAACATTGGAAAAGGAATAGAATTTATCGCTAGAGCTTTCGTTGCCACTTTAATTAATAAGAAGTGAGTAAATATTGCATTAAATTTTGAATGTGGTTAAGAAGCATAAAATCGATTTAAGAGGATAGTTTTTTTGCTAAGACGATTTCTGCGAGCAAGGCCAGGATAAAAAATGAAATTAATTATCAGACGGTTTATAACTGTATTTTCTTGCCTTTAAGTTGGAGACCAGAGCCCCAACCTTGGAAAATGAGTACCAGCTCACTAGCTTATTCATGGGCAAGAAGCATTCCAAATATCAATTTCAAGCAATCTGGATTGACCAATTTGAAAATTACACCAAATCACTTATTTTATAGATGGATTGCAATTCAAAATATATATAAAAAGTTTACGCAAGAGTACTGAGAAGCTATGTTGTACTTTCAAGTCAGGCGAGTTTTTCGTTGCAGTCTTGATATACGATGCTCAGTTTAATTTTTAAGTATTTCACTGGAAAAAATATATTGAATAGCTGTTTTCAACCGTATTAAGCTGACAATTTTGCATATTCACATAAAAAGCGACTTTAAAACAGCTCAATGCATCTTATCCACCTTGGGGAGTCACCAAGCTCTTGAGTGAAGAGGCAAATAAACAGAGGGTCTTAGACGGGATTTGAAATAAACTACAACTGAAAAGACCCTAAGCCAAAAAAATTAGGCATGTCTGCTCTCTATTCCCTGATCATAATTTACATTATGTACATTAACTCCCATGTATTATCGATTCATACAAGTGTTTGTCGTCTGATGGCCAATATGAGCCTTGGAGTTTCAAATTTGTTAAAAAATTGTATAGAGATTAAATTTTTCCATTTACTGTCCAAGGAGCTAGAAATTATTAAAACTGTTTGTCTCTAAAATAACTGTTTGTTGGACTTGTTTGTCTTTTGTGGTAAAATTATCCATAATTCGCAGCGTCTGGTTGCGTAAGATTCTTATTCCAAACTAGAGTTTTTTTATTCTACACACCATTTTTAGATTTTCGTCTGACTACCGTCTTTTCCTTAAATCCTTAATTCTGCCCAGTTCTTGACTATCGTCTTTCATTCATTTCCAAGTAAAAAGTTACACAATATTGACTAAAACAGATTCTATAGAGCGCCATCCCTTATCAAGACCTTCAAACTTTTCTGCAAACAATCAGCGAATTCAGGGCGTGGTCTGGGTGGCAACTAAAATTCCTTTGTTTTCAATAACTTCTTGACGGTCATCAGCTGAAAAATCGCCCATTTTTCTAGACAACAGAGTAACAAATGATGGTACCGGTCTCTTAAGATTTGGAAGCTTCAAAACTTCTTTAACACACGTACGGTATCATTTTCTTGAATGGAACACCAAATTAGCTGACTCCGCTGAGACTTAAGGATCGATAGCTACCGGGGACTGATTGTTGGGGATTTAAAAAGGAAAAGTACTACCGCTTTAATGTAGTTATTAAGACTTTAAACATTTCATAAAGATATAGAAGTATCAAACGGCGGATAACAAAATGATGTTGAACAAAAGTTTAAATCTATAGATACAAGGCGAAACTAGACTTAATAGGTTGCCAGGTTTTGAACGGCCCCATGTTTTTGACTTTCGGTAAAAAATCCCTTGTTTAGAAGTTCTAAAAACAACTTAATAGTAAAGATATCGAGGCAGTCATAAATACACAGAAGGTATATAGCAAAACTCAGAATGATACGAAATAGCCGAAACATAGCAAGCAAAGCGAACACATGTTATGTTTCCGGTTTTGTGTACCATTTAAAAAACAAACGACGCATTAACTGCTGTCATACGAATGATGAAAAGACAATAGCTTCTAAATTAGTATCAAAGTGGCCGTCTTTTTAGAAAAAATTCAAGGAATCTCAGTCTAAACTCAAGTGATTGTATTGAGAGCAATTACGGTTATCTTTACTGTATTTTTATCGCTACTTTCTGCTTAGGCGCACTCGCTATTGTCCAATAAATGCAATGCTATGGCTGAAACACATTGTTTTGGTATAATGAATTGAGTAGAAACCAAGGTAGCCATTTTCTTATCTGCTTCTTGTACTTTTCTTGCCTGAGATTCACGAGAAAATACTGCATCATTTTTTTAAAGAATTACAACATCGACCCTGAAATAATACTATACGCTTTTATGATTTATAAGAAACTTGTTTATAAGAAGTTAATACTAAGATGCACATAAATTTAAGAAACTTTAGTACTAGTCCCAAGAAAAATTAAGAATTTATAATATTTTCATTTTTATTAAAAGAGTCCAAAAGATTTTATCTATTTATTCTTCATTTGGAAAAGATTTTGGTTGATTTTTTTTCGCGACGATCTGCATTTTTATTCTTCCGAAAATGCTCAACTTCAAAACAAAAAGGCAATTTGGGTCCCTAAATAAGAAAGCAACTAAGAAATTTTTAGTGCTAAAATGCAAAAATTTTGATGCCAAATTAAGAATATAATAGTACTTAGTGCTGATTCAAGAATCTTATGAAATTAAAACGTGATATGATGAACCTCGCCTGTCTGTTGGGCCTAGCTAACATGTAGACAAACGTGTATGCATTTAATTATTTTTTGCTGCAAAATGGCAATGTGACATAAATCTAAGGCACTGTGCTACAGATGACCAGTTACTTGACCCCGTCTACTGGGTACCCAAAATAGAACAAGAGATTCGCTTAGTCGTAACAGGAGAGAGGCTAAACTAACATAAAGAGAGGTTGGCTATTCACACAAGGCGCTCTAAATAGAACTTTTCTGCTTATGAAACTTGAGTTGTTTCTATATAAGCAGTTAAGTTTATATGAATGCTTTACTTCAAAGAAAAGAGAGCAACTTTAAGTATATACGTTTGACCTAAACTGCTTAAGATATTTCGGGTATCGTTTTAAAGTGACAGTTTCAGAAACGTTTGCAATCAGTACTGTGCTTTCGTCAGCTGATCAAATACATTACATTGCCGATGCTTTTTTGCTGTATTTACAGGTCACGAGTAAAATGGTATTTAAAAAGAAGCTATTTCTACCAGATAGCAAATCAACAGATAGCGGTTCTCTTAGGTATTCTGTTCAGCAAGACGTGCCAAACTTGCAATATTTAATTAATTAGCAACAGAAAAGGAAGAGTGAACGTTTATCACAAATCGTTTGTTCCATTTATTGCATCTAAGCTAGTGAGACAGCGTCTTTATTTCACGCTACTATCTTCTACATCAATAAAAACACGATACATCTGGGCAGAGGTCGTAGATTTAAATAATTTTTTCATCAAGTTTTTATCTAGATAACAAAATGAATAGCCGCATTTTTGTGAAAGCAGCATTTAGCACTCTATTCTTTAAAACGATCCTACTCTTTTGAATATTGATTTCATTTCGTTGCAAATAAAATTTGAAATTTCCTGTAGCTGTTTGTCTGAAGTTTATCGAATAGATGTAGAGAGGTTGTCGGTGAAAGTAACTGTTCAGAATTGCTTCGCTTTTGAAAAGGCTTGCTCTTTACTGGGCTTCATTGCAATTTTCGAAGTCAAATAGGCACTGGTTTGTCAGGAACTGCTCCGATCATCCAGCTAGTTTAGTTATGATAATTGAAAATAGCAATAAAATCACCCAACAAACAATAGCGGAGAGTATTATAAAACTAATTTTCAAAACTCTACCGATCTCCCGAAGAATATCTATTCTCCATCCTCATTCCCACTTAAATTCTGACTTTGATAACCAATAAATTGAAGCAATCTTGCATAGACACGTTTTGACATAGAAAGAAATTAAGGAATATGTAGAAGGAAGACTAGACTGACAAAGTTATAAAAATTCTGCAACCGATAGGAGCTTAATCAATGTAACCGAAAGATGTGCGCTTATCAAACCCTAAGGGTTAAGCAACTACTATCAACATGTACCTTTGCTGAAGTGATGGTTACCTTGCTTTAAACGAAAGGCCTCAGGAAATGGAGTGAACATGTCAAAATAGCTGTCTTGCAAGATGCAAGAAACGATTACTCCCTTTTTAGACAATATCAAACAATCTCTGGTCTTTAAACTCTGGGAGACTAAAGATCGGCATGTTCTGTAGAATATGAATGAAAAGCCAGATATTTTGCCATCAGACAAATTGACATTCGCACTGATGTGCCCTTCGCTCCGCTAAAGGTAGCAGACAAAACGGGCTTTATTGCTAAATAATTCACCCATTACTGGTAAAAAATTGTTTTTGCGTGGGATAATCGCCAGAGTAGAGACAGATGTTGACCAACTCCACGACAAGAAGTAAAGCATGGAAGTTCAAGATCGATTCGAGGAGCAGTTTTCTCTAACCAGTAGCACTAAGCCTCGACGGCTTTACATCTCTGCGTCAGAAAAAGCTAAAATCCAGCCTTAAATACAGCTGGTTAAATAGACATATGCAATGGAAAGATTGAAAGCAGGGACAAATAGACTTGGCTCAAGAGCATAAGTATTTACTCCTGGTGTGAAAGGAGCAAAGAACGTTGCCATGAGCACAAAAAAGACGACCCTATGCGATTTTTAGTCTTTCTTTGCAAGTCTTTGCGAGATTTGGTACTGTTTTGTTAAAACATCTTGATACTTTCCCTAGCCTGAGTCGTGATCTTCATGACTTCAAAGATTCACATGAATCTATTTGAAGTATACCCTGTAAAATATATCTTTACATCACCAACAGATGTCATGGGTCTCAGGTTTCTTAACCAACTTTATTTCATTTGAATGATATGCTTTTGTTCTTTGTGAGGCACAAACTTTCTACTCACATCGTAAAGGAGCTGTATAGAAAAAATCGAGTTATTCGATCAGCATTGTTTGCATCTTTCAAATCTTTCACACATCAAAACAATTATACCATCTAGCAGATATTCAAATATAATATGTGCATTTTGGAATTCCTGCTCTTCCCGGTATGTTCTTCAAATCTACATTAAGAATCAAGGGTCTTTGTTTCCACATTCAAAACAATCTCATCAACTAGTATATATTATCAGTGCAGTTGTTGACCTGTTACGTCATTCGCCTTCCAGAAGGTAAGCACAAGCAAGTACTATTTACTAATCAATCGTGGCAAAAGAGGCCTAAATCTCCAGATATACATTATAGTTTTCAATTTTGAAGGGGCTCGCACAAGATAATAAACAGCAATATAATAAATAGAAAAGTCAAGTTCTTTTCTATCTATAAAATTCATTACTAGTTGGTATAAAAATCTTAGCAGGAAAGAGTAATGTAGAACAGAGCAGGCAAATTATGATGTCTTTTGTTTCGAAGTTTTTTGAGCCTCAACTTCTCCTTTGGATATATAATTTTAGGTACTTCGATTATATTTTTGTTCTGCAGATACATAAACAGATCAAATTTACTTGCATTCACGCTGCAATTATAAGCTGCCAGCCCAAGAATGTTATTGATAGTGGCACTTAGTTTAGGGATTTAGGAAGCCAAATTTCCAAGTTGTGTGAAAGTTATGCATAGAATCTCAACTATACCCCCTTATTAGTCCAACCGAATCATCCTAAACTTTTTCCCTCAAAATATTTCTTTTAGCCATCTTAACATCTTTTTACTATTATATCTTCCTGAACCTAATTTTACGGAAGTATTGATGTTTATTTCTTCGGTTGTTCCAATTTCGATATCAGGTAATTCGTGCCGTCATTAGCAGCCTATTGCCGGATGACGACGTCATCCAAGGTCTAAAGAACATTTCAGTTTGACGTTTTTTTGCATTTCTTTTATCAATTCAGTTATTTTTCATCATTTCGACAGTCCAGAGCTTGCAGCATCAGCTGTCAAAAATTACCTTCATGGCTGCTTTTCTTCTAGACAGAAGTAATTTACTTTCTTTGTGGCAATTTAAAGGTAGCATTGTGCACATGCCTTCCATTAGCGCAAAATTTTCGCTGATTCGTTGCATGACGTCTTGCTTATCATCCTTTTGTCAATATTCCAACCGGCTATTCAAGCGCAAAATTGTTTCTTTTACAGAGCATAGTTATTTTTTGTTCACGGCTACTTTCGTGACTAAACTTTTTTTGAAATGGGAGAAAGAAGTCCAAATAGGATAAATTCCTATCTACAATCAAATCTAAAACAATCTTATCCCTTTCCATCAATTGATAGTAACGAAACATATTGAAACCGATATGAAAACCTACCAACAAAGCATTTTTTAAAGAGTTTTTTTAAAGGTTGTTAACATGAAAAAATTTCAAATATGCTTTGTGTGCACCTGAAATTCATAAAGTTGAGGCACTGACTTTTGGAAGCAACCAGTATACCACTGTTGACCTCTTGTTGCAAGCCCCTCAGCATTTATCAAGTTAACCCTGTTGGCTACATCTTTGCACAGTTTGGGGGTAATTTTTGGTCATAAGAAATCTGGAACAGATCAGTAACGAGGAACAGAATAATCGAAACAATGTAATAATCTTGTTATTTGTCTAACAGCTAATGATACTGGTGTGTAATTTCTACAACCCATCATACCTTATTTTGACTTCAGCAACCATTTACAGTATAGAACGTGATGACGTCATGAAAGTTATCGTGCATAACTTTGTGAATAACCGTCTGTTCGAAAGCGATAATGACATAGACATGATAACGATCTTCCGACTATTGCCGAAGATGTTAACATTTCTGAGATCTTGATTTTCAAGAACCTTCCATTGGCTTCGAATTAATATTAATACTGTCAGCAGCAATTTCCTTCTTTTACTGTCTTGTATTTCAGAATGAGTTTGAGAACACGTCACAGAGGTGATGTTTTTAAACGAAGCTTGTCAAAAGCAATATAGCAAGAAAGCGCAAGTAGCGCATTGAGGGTCGAAACCACCTGTCTTTAGTAGACGAAAATATACTGTTTTGGATTTGTCCTGGGAAAATAAAGATCGAATTATTTTGAATTTCTAAAGCTCTCTCTTGTCAAGAAGAATCTAGTTTCCTGGAAGGCAGAAGAAATAAATACGGATTCTGTTAGGAGAGCAGTCAAGGGCTAGACGCGCCAAGGCTCTCCGGGGATATCAAAACTATTCGAATGACAGCCAAACTAAAAGCCACAAAATTCTTAATTTTCTCAAGACAATGCTTTTTTAATAATAGACGTACCAAAGCATTAAAAACACGAATATTTGCGTACTACGTAATGGAAGATAATTTGCCTTGCTACACATTAATGGTTATCAAATCATGCGGAAGATTAGTCTTAATAAAAAGTTAGCAACGGGCCAAAGTAAAATTTGTAGAATCATCAAACATGAACTTGATAACAATTATTTTTTATTTTGGATGGAAGCAGCTAATCTTTTGAATTCGATTTGTGGTGAGTGTTCAGTTGCTAATTGAAGAGTTTTGATGGGTCAGTAGGTAAATACAAGCTTTAAATAGCCTTTAAATAGTTTTGAATCGAAAATATTGCCTAAACGCATCAGCCCAAATCACTAGACATGGAAAGCCTTAGTCAAAACACAGTGTATCAGCCCACTAAAAAGACAGAACTAAGCTCAAGTTTGTTGGTGCAAATTTATCTTCCTGTGAAAACTTCTATGAAAATCGAATCGCAATGAGCGAAAGTATATTGGGGTATTCTTGAAGTTGGAATGATAAATTCGTGGGCGTAGCAGATACAAAATGGTTAAGAGGAGGCTTAGTATAGATCTTGCCCGAATACTATTTCTTCATTGGAATAGAACAGCCCGAATGGAGCTGAAATGTGACAAAAATGTGCCTGATAGGGCTGCAGCTTGCCCGGCCCCCATGTCATCAACGCCTATGGGTGAATAACGATGCTTTAGCTTTAGTCGTGATATAAAAGACTGTTATGGGCATTTACACGGGTGAGTGCGTAGATTGTTACAATTGAAGACCTATTAGCAAAAATTTATAGTTTTTTCTTTGATTAGCTTATGTCAGTTGCATTAAGTGAGTCGGGCCATGTTGGCCTTGGATTTTAAGCATGAGCCCATATGTGCCTTAGATTCTATTATAGAAACATAAACAGATCATGGAAAACAATCCCTTATTAATTGATACTGACTTTTTCACATCTGTAACCAGTCCAAACGGAGATATCTAAGAACATACTTTAAAAATTTAAACTTATCCAAGCTTGAAAATCCCTGCAAATCAACCTTACATATAAATCTAGCTATATGCGGTTTCAATTTTTCTAGAAACGAAAAGACGGTGCTTACAAAAGAGGATAACTCCTAAAACAGCTTCGGGAACGTTTCGAGGATCAACACAGAGTACAGGGTATTATATAACACAGGCGGGCTCTACACCAATCACATGTAGAATGGACAGCACCTCGGAATATAGATTTAATTCTGTAGAAATTCCCGGTACATATGCTAAAGTTATACAAAAACATGTTGTTTTTCGAATAGCTTAAAGCAGTCAGGCATGCATGCAACTATGGGAAATCTTCTGTTGAATCTCAAAGATTTGCAGACGGCTTAAAATTCTTTAGCAAAACATACAGCTCCGCTGACACCAAGGATACTCTAGAAATGTTTCCTAGATTGCATAATGCCGAATCAAAACCAGAAAGAAAGTTCTTTTTGAAATATCTCAAACCGTGCTCTGTATTTATTTTGAAGGTAATCACCGACCAAGCAGAAGGATGAATTTTTCATCACCTAACTGTTCTACTTTGACTAGAATAAAAGCCCTAAACTGAGTTACCAGAGCTGAGTGTGGTTATCATGATTTTAATCCCTGAAATACGCTTGGGGTTACCTGCATCAAAGCACGAGAATGGGTCGTGACCCATCGAAAACGACAGAGTGATAAAATATCAGATTCGATTGCATCAGCAAAACCACCCTTTGACTTTCTATTAAAGAAAGAATATCAATTTAACGCTCGCTGACAATAGAATCATGAACATGTTTCTGAAATATCTTTCAATCCAGCCATGCCAGAATAACCTGAATTGTTTTGTGTATTGGCTCGACTAGACCTGTTTCTGGGCAATTTGGAATGTTATTGATTTTTTCATGATATTTCGATTTGACAAGAACCTCGGCTAATTCAGCAAAAATGTGTAGATATAAAGTGAAGTTAAATTGAGCTTTTATCTTGAATCTTCAACGCAAGTTGGCGTTTTCTTTTACTTGCAGAGAAGCTTTTGACCGAGTCATCTACATACAAATGAATAGCACATACATAGCCCGGATTACGGTGGGTTTTGCTTATAAGTGCGTGCTACCCTATAATTTTAATAAAAAGAATAGTTAAAACGTATCCAAAAACGTTTCTTCACAGGAATTGATTCTCCTAGTGTCATTAACTTCAACAAAATTCAAGACATTAAAGAATACCTGGTATTACTCCATGGACCTCGCCATCTTTGGAATGGACATATGGAGCAGCTTCGGAGTAAGCAACAACGATGTTTCTCTTGCAAAGAGGATGCAGCTCTGTCCATTGCGTGCAAACTCCTTCCCTCTTCAAGGCTGCCGCTAACTCATACCGGACACCGCATTTGAAGTTCTCTAAATTAGAACCCGAAGCTGCGATGCCACCGAAAATGTAGAAGAGAAACAGAACGGCAAATGCCATGTTCATCTAAAAGAAGAGAATCAAAATTGTTAGAACACGAGAGGCCTTTCATAACAGCACAGCAAACAAGCCAAAACATTTTGAAACAATCGCAAATTCTGCCAAAAAATTCCGATGTACTTCTACCTGTAAAACAGCGATATTCACAGACACTGCTCTAGATATGAGCACTTGCCCAACTGCTCAATGTGAACAAGACACAAAAAGCCAAATCATATATAAGCACTCTATCACCTGCTCACGTGTGCTTCGATATATCTGTGGTTTAAGCTGATAGATTATACGACGGCCGGAATCCAAATAGCGCACTTTTTGCATCATTATCATTATCACCATTATCATCATCAGCATCATTGTCAGAATCATTACAAATCGTATCATAACTTAAATCATTTAGTGCTCCCCTCTCGTATGAGCCCCATCCTAAAATATGACACCATCCTGACATGCCAACTTTTACAACAAACATATTCAACGGAAATGTAAAACAAAATATATATAAAGCCCGATAATGACTTGCGAAACATCTCGTTAAGGGTTTGAATGCTTTAGAAATGAGCCATGGCGACTTTCAGATTATTTTTGTCAGCCCCCACCCTCGTTTAAGCTAACTTTGAATTAGCCCCGAACCAAAGACGTCTCGAATCTGCAATATATCGTATTATGTCATATCATGTCATGTCATTTCATGTCATGTCATATCATGTCATATCACGTCATCTCATCTTAATTTTCATTAATTGCCATCATTTTGAGCACCTCCCCTCCCAATTATTATCATCTATCAACATCATCATTATAATAATCATCATCATCTAGAAACTTTTAAAAAATTCCTCTCAAATGGTAAACGCTGTCAAACAGCATATTTTTGATCACCTCCACAATTATCGAGGTAGATAAAAAGCAACTTATCGAAACCAGATTCAATTATTGCACACGGTCTACTGCCTACATTAGCCATGATTTATTCATTTCTTCCCATAAGAGCTGTGTAGCCTACATAAGCATTGCGAGAGTGTTAGATTAATTGAATATTTTGGATAATTGAATAGTAATTGTGGATTAGAGGTGGATAGAAACAGTGATATGATGAAGACAGGTATTTTGGCTGACTTACACATAACAGGATACTGCAAAATACAATATAATTTGCTAGACCGTATTCAAAAGCAAATTTCTGCGAATACGTCCAAAAAGGTGCTTTTATTGTAAACAATAGATTTCCTATCTCCAATCTAACAGCTTGAACCTAAAAACCAAACTTAAAGCAGTCTATTATTAGATGTACAGTTATCTTTGTAATACACACTAAATACAAATGTAATTTGAAATAGTTTGTTTTGCTTAAAATGACGAACTCAAGGCATAACAAAATGAAAAACCATTTTGGGTAAAACTATAGAGTTGATATCGACAAAGATGTACAAACTAAATAAGATATATTTGTGACAGTTTATGAAAAGGGTTAAGAAAGTCGAATAAAAAAGCAAAACAAAAACGATGGTAACTGATCATTTGCCCTAAGAATATGATGATCACTGACAACTTCCCTAGAAACACTATTATTATTGGACATTTATGTAGAGAAGTGATCTTCATTGAACACTTCCCTGGAAACATGTTGACTGCTGACAACTTCTTTGCAAACATAATGATCACTGATAAATTACCAAAACACACGATGGTCACTGATCATTTGCCTAAAAATATGATGATCACTGACAACTTCCCTAGAAAAATACCCACTGCTTAATACTTCTCTGGAAAGATGGTCGTTACTTAACACCTCTCTAGAAAGATGATAGTCACAAATCGCTCTTCTGATCACTAATCGCTCTTCTGATCACTAATCGCTCTTCTGATCACTAATCGCTTTTCTGATCACTAATCGCTACAAGCATGATGACGAATGATCAGTTCTCTACAAACATGATGATCACATTTGAAGTCTCCAGAGCAAGGACAATCACTGATCACTTTCCTAGAAACATGATAGTCATTTACATTTCTTTTGAAAACGCGATGACCAGATAACAATGATAACTTCTCTAAAAACACGAAGATCATTGATCATTTCCCCAAGAAACAATTGCAAAATGATTTACAGTTGCAAAGAATCTCTTGAGCTTGCACGGAGGACATCTACTTTGGTCTTTAACCCACTTTGCACCTTAGTTGTTCAAAACACCTTTATAGGCAGAAAAACGTTCTGGAGGAAAAGCAAGCGCCTTTAAATTGAAGATTGTAGATTGAGCATTCAAATTGTAAATGATCGGTTTAACCGGTGCCAGGACCTAAGCATGAATGAATTAAAAGTATATTTTGAGCAAAAATAAATTACTGGAGAAAAATCCACAAAGCCTAAATCGGAGTCTTGTGGTACTTATTTTAAACAATGGAAGGGCATATGGACTGGAGGGGCAATTGCCTCCTGGTTCCTCATCAGCAAGAACGGAGAGCTCGGTTCCGAGGAGCCGTGGCTCTCTTCAAAAGCTGTTTCCATTAGTTCAGATCTTGTGCAAGTCTGTCAATCTCCAGCTGTGTCCATCTGCAAATTCCTTAATGTGGTCGCTCAGTCGAGTTTTTGGTCTTCTTCTTCTATCTCGCTTGCTGTGAACCATGCCAAAGATGAGAGTCTTGTGAGCTTGCCATGTCTCATTATATAGCCGATTAAAGTTAGCTGCCGAGTGTAGATCATGTTCAGCAGTTTGGTTTAATTTTTTGAAACATAACTTCGTTCGATTTCTTCTCTGTCCAACTGATGCAGAGGATTCGTCAATAGCACCATAATTCAAAACTTTCTAACCTTTTCCTGTCTGATGACTTGAGCAAAATGCAAAATGCGTCGATGTGGCATTTCCGATGATCCATAGATTGTAATAGGAAAGATGAATAAATGTTTAAAAGGGTCCTGGTAATCGAAATATTCATACAATGGCTTTTCGAAATCATCTTTACAGTAAAATGCCCGCTTTATACTGTTGAAAAGTTTTCCTTTCCTTTCTATAAGATTTTGTTTGAGGCATCAGTGCCCATTGAGAAACGTAAGTCTTGCACGTTTTAAACACTTGAGCTCAATATGACTGTAAAATAAACAATTGAAATCGGCTTGAAAAAAGCAAACAATTACAGCACAACAAAAGGCAATCTGTCACGAAGTTGATTAATTATAAGAACAAAGGGTTTTTTATTGTTTCCAGTTCCCCTTTAATTTATCGCATTGTAAAAAATATGGCGGAGCGCTGGAATCGTATTTAGGCTATTGTTCCAGCTATTGTTCTCGTTAACCAATCCACAACGTGACAGATTGCCTTTAAGCATTTCGTATGAGATTGTTTAGAGTATAAACCCTGGGTACCAGACCCACAAAATATTGAGCGCGGAAATTGAAGAAAGAAGCTCCTCCGCTTCTCTATTCCCCTCCTTTATTCCTGAGCTCGGATTTATGTGGCTCGAGTACTCAGGGTAATAAACCGTAAAAATACAGCGTTCAACATTTACCGCGCAAACGATGTTAAACATAGCAATAAAGTTTTATGCTCTGAAAAGTGTATGACGAAAATCTTAAGTATGCTGTAAAATGTTTGCCTTTTCGAAGCCATTTTCAAGTAGATTGGGACCTAGCTTTTGAAGCTGCTGCTGGTGACCCTAACATGATCTTTCAATGATCTTTTAGGCTCGATCCTTCAGGTGCATGCTCCACTAAAACGTAGGAAAGTTCCAAGTAACAACACACCCTGGATTTCACCCTTAATCAAAAAATCAATGAGAGAGAGTAAACAGGCAAAGAAAGAGCCGAAAAAGATCACAATTCATGGCCTAGGTATAAGAAATTAAGGAATAAGGTAACAAAAGTGAGCTACGAAACAGTGTGCAAGATTACTATCACAATTTAATCGAAAAAAACTCAGGTAATCTAAAGGCGATGTAGAAGACGATAAATAAACTGTTTAAAAAATGTAAAACTTTTGATCCTTTAAATTCAGTCACACTGAACAGTCGAAAGTATGTTCGTCCAGAAGAATCTTATGTCAAGCAAGAGATTAACAAAGTGAAGACCTCAAAATCGCAAGGTCCAGATAAACTACCTATTAAAATACGAAAAGATGTTGTCGATATTATAAGTGGGACTTTGTCAGCAATATTTAACAGATCCTTCGACACAAGTATTTTTCCAGATCTTTGGAAACTGGCAAGAGTGTCACCGATCTTTAAGGCAGGCCAAAAAATTAAAGTTAACAAACTACAGACCAATCTCTGTCGTTTCGATACTGTCAAAATTCCTTGAAAAGGTGGCCCATGATCTACTTATTGCTCATATGAAAGATTTTGGTCTTCTTTCAAACAGCCAATTCGCCTTCCGTAAACTACATAACACGCAAACATGAAAGAGACTTGGTTCAGGAACATCAATGAGCAAAAAACGAATTTAAGCGTATTTTTGGATCTAAAAAAGCATTTGATACTGTCGACCATGATGCTCTGTTAATTAAGTTATTAGCCTACGGAGTCACTGATTTTGCACACTGCTGGTTCATTTCATATCTTACCGGAAGAGAGCAGTATCCTTATATAGATGGTAAATCGTCAAACAAGCGTTTAGTTCAGTGCGGAATATCACAGGGGTCGTGTTTTGGTCCCTTACTTTTCATCATTTATATGAATGATTTTGAAAAATGTTTGAAAAAATCTAAACCAAATATGCACGCAGATGACACAAGGATTTCTTATGCCTCCATAGAGATCAACGAGCTCTTTAACGACATAAAGGGCGAACTTGATCTTGTATCATCCTTGGTGAGGCAAAACAAACTTAGCCTAAATGCTGAAAAAAGTGAATTTATGTAGATAGGGCACCCAAAACAACTGAACAGAGTCAAAGACTTCCCTGACCTCGAGGTAGAAGATGAAAAATTATTCAGAGTTAAAAAAACAAAATAACTAGGTGTCATAATTGACAAAAGCATGAATTGGGAAGAGCAACTCAAAACCATAAAACGAAAGATGAAAAACGGTTTAGGGGCGATATGTAAACTCAAAAGTATCATTTCACAGAAGCAATTAAAACTATTTATCGAGCATTAATTGAAAGCCATGTGAGATATTGCAGCGCCATTTGGGGAAGTCTGTCAAACTCTAAAATGAAATCCTTGTAGAGGTCGGAAAACAGGACACGCAGACTAATTGAATGTGCAAAGCACAAAGATGGCTGGGTATGTGATTGGCTCAATGTACAAAATCTAATAGAATATGACAGGCTAATTACTACATACAAAGTAAACAATGTACTCTGCCCAGAGAACCTCAAAAATAAATTCACTCCTAGGTCGAGTATTTCGAAATATAACACAAGAAAAATTGATGATTTCGAAATTCCTTGGCTTCGTCCTGAATACAGCAAAAAGTCTTTTGGATACCAGGGAGCAAGTACCTGGAACAAGATCGCAAAACAAATACGAGATTCTGCCTCATTGTGCTCATTTAAAGTAAGATCTTTCCGTCTTAAATAGTTCTGTACAACATGGGCCTACAAGTGTTCGGACCTTCATGTTTTTACAATTCATTGAGTACACGTTCTCTAGATTTTTTGCACATTACCCAATCCTGGAAAAATTATATAACAAGTTGACCCACACTTGGGTGAAATGAAAGATAAAGAAAAAGGCAAAGTTACCAAAATTTTAAACTTACAAATTAGCAAGAGTCTTTTAGAAGAAAGCGCTTAGAACTTGTCTTACCAGAACCCATATTATTTTCATATTTATCACTTAAAAACCAAAAAATAGCACGAATCTTAAATAACATTACATATTACTTCTTTTCGATCGCAATTATCTTGATAAATCACGAATCCTTAGCAAAGCCATTGTTGCAATCTTAATCGAACTTTTCATGTTCTGCTGCTCCGAATGCTTATCAAATAAAAGCATATTCTGCAATTTTTTGAATAAGGTACTGAAAACACTTAGGCTCAACTCAAAAAAGCCATTCAACAGTGGCTTTTTTGGCGTTTTTGTTTGTAGAAAAGTTGAAGCATTGAATTATTAATGGTTACAAAAAAGACAAAATCTCTAAACAACAATCACCATATGTTTGCTAATTGCAATACCTTAGGGAGAATCATAAATGAGCTAATTATCTAGTAATGAATTAGATATGAGCTACCAATTGCACAAACAGTGACGTACAATCAAGTACAAAATAAACTTACATTGTTTGCTTCAAAAGCCACTTGCTTCAGGGTAATGTTTTAAGAGACTAAATTAACGAAAAAATTATTTTTATAGAGCAGATTGGTGCCAGGTTATGGCGATTAAAGGAGCAAGAAGAACTGAATTCCTAGCTCTAAATCATAACATGGTGCTTCTTCGGTTGAAAAAAGCTGCACCTGATTGCATTCGAAGCTATGAGCTTTGAGATACTTCAAAGGTGTGTTGGTCATTTGCATGTATCCTGAGAAAAAACCCGTGGAGAAAAATCTTTACAAAGCCCTAATGATCGTGTTACGTACCACCGATAGAGATATGACCTCAAGAATGTTAGACTACAAACAGTTTTTGATGATCAAGGAACATTTGGCAAAACGTAAACACAACGGACACTCAAAAAATTGCCAAGCTTGAAGCAGCACGAGCCTCAGACGATAATTTCCTTGCAGGACCTCGCAGCGTGGCCACAAAGAAACTAATTACAGTCACTGTCGAAAACGCTTGCAACAGCAGATGCTTCTTTTTAACGGACTACTTGATCAAGATAACCAAAGCCAGGTCAAGCGATTCACCCTGACACGAATCTCCGAAATTGACCGCAGAAGGCTTAGGCGTTATCTCAAACAGACCGCCAAACTATATCAGCTAGTATTATGACAACGTCTTGCACAAATGCTTAGAGAAGACTGTTGCTTACATGGAAAAAAGTTTAGGGCTTATCTGACGGTTTAAGGGCATATCACAGTTAGGTCATAAGAGCAGTGCTAGAAGTGTGCAGTTTACTTCAAAAGTAATGTCAAAAGAACCTAGAGAGCAATACAAGAAACATATATCCTGAAGAATGATAAAGATTACTATGTATAGGTCTGTCATAGAGTGCTAGATGGCTTAGTTCGATAACCACATGCCTCCGATCAAAAGGGGGGGCCAAAAGTATTTGTAAATACATGTTCTTAAGACTTTGGTCAAGTTCACCTTATTTTCAAAAACTTTGATAGTTCGTTTACTGAAGCATATAACTCAGCTTCCTTAGATTACGAGGAATAACTCTCATTTCCGCATCTTGCTATTTTGTTTCACATGTTATACACCACTTGACGGGGACTCCTTGCAGGCCAAAGATAGGTGTATTGTTTCAATTTAATTTCTAAGGGCCCAAGATGCCTTTGTTACGCCCTGAGGCAGAGCTGTACAAAGCTTTGAATAAACAGAGGATAAACAAGACTATGATGTTTTTCAGGTTAATGTGCACAAAAAAGTTATTTATTGCTCCTTCAGTTTTCGAACAAAATCTACTTAGACTAAAATCTAGAAAATTAGCTATGAAACAAATAAAAGGATTGACAAACTATATATTTCATGAAACTGTTGCCTACGAGCTGATCTGAGGTCCAATTGTTTAAAAAACAGATTACTTTCTTCTTAAAAAGGTCGAGATATTAAAGCTTAAGAAATTATAAGACATTATCAACAGATATAAACATAAAATTTTTTTGCAAGGAGTTGTGTACAAAGGCTACAAGTAGGAAGGAAATTAGTTGATCTTGCCATTTAAAACAAATATATTGCTGAAGCTATTAGATAACTGCTAAAATGATTAAATTTCTTACCCTTTTTGGTACATGTATTTTGATTTGTCTGTGGTACAGAGCTTAATATACATACAAGTGCATGATAAATGTTGCAAGTGCAATAAAATCAGACAATGATTTCCACCAGAAACTTTCACGTATCCTACCATTCCCATTAAGTCTATCTATAATTGTTACTTTAATACCTTTGAGAAACCCATGATGATCCTTCCCTGCAAAAGACCAGAAAAAATCAAGCCTGAGGTATACCCGAAGAGCCCCCGATAAACTTAAGATTGCACGCGTTGTAGTTATTAAATCTAAGCCTAAACAGCATGCAAGTGCTACCCACATACTGTACACCACAGACTTTACATTCCAAAAGATACACAACATTGGATGAATCACAGTTCAACGAAAAATTTATCTTATATTCCTTATCAGTTATATGGGAAGTAAAAGTATCACTGTCACATATAACATTACACACATTGAGACTTGCCACATGGAGTACAACCCTTGATATGCCAAACCACTGCCCCTTCACTATGAAGTTTAGCCCTAACTAGTATATCTTTAAGATTTTTACATCTTTTTAATGATATCAAAGGTGGCTGAGGAAACACTATCTTGTGCCCTTCTGATACTGTAAGCATAGAATGAAGTCTCCTGGCCACCTTGCCCAAATTATTCAAGGCTGGATGGTATGTGGTAACAAACGGAACCCGCCCATTCCCATTGTGTTCATGTTTCCCATTAGCCTTAAGGATAAGTATAAGGATAAGTATCCAGTAATGTAACCCTATCCTGCCTATGTGCCTTATTTATCTCTTCTGTTATAATTGATTCTTCATACCCCCTTGCCTTTAAACATCCATCATCAATGAATCTCATCCAGACAATGGGTGTGTCCATTGATTTCTTCAACAATCTTTCTTCCAACCAAGTAAACAAGTTGGTTTTCTAAACAAGCTGATTCCTTCAACAATCTTTCTTCCAACCCAGTAAACAAGTAAACATAAACAAGTTGTTTTTATTGAGCATCTATTTCATAAGTTAGGAGCTATGTAATATATATATATATACTGTAAATAATTGAATTGCCCTCCCTCAAAAAAGCACCCCTCGAATAAGCCCCCACCCTATAGCTACAAATTGTCAATAAGCCCTCCCTTCGAATAAGCCCCCACTGCTATCGTAAATTCTCAAATTGGACCCCTCTATTTGATTATTTTTGCCAGCTGAGGTTGCCTGTGGCGTTTTATTGAATTACCACAAACAAATTCATACTTTTGGTAGTAATCAATTAAATGTTCATAAAGAAATTTCTACTAAAATAAACAAGATCTTTTAATAATGTCTTCTTAATGTTTACAATAATTTTATAAGCCCCTCCTCCCTCAAATAAGCCCCCATCCAAAAGTATCCAAAAAAGATAAGAGGATTTACGGTATATATATATATGGGCTGTTTGGCTCAGTGAAATGAGCATGGGTTTTTGAAGCAGCAAACTTGAGTTCGATTCCAACCAACAGTGGTTTGATACAATTGGGCAGCACCCTTGTATATATTTATATATATATGACTATTTGCAATAAATCTGTACCTTCAATGAATCCATTTGAAGATTCTTAGGTCTTTTGGAAAAAATTAATTTTCCTAATAAACAGATCATTAACAATACCACCAATTGCTAATCAACTTTTACTAACATTCAAGATGATACCATTATACTGGGTCCTGGAGAACAACTGTAATTTGCAGTAAAGAGCTTTAGTGGAGTTGAACAGAGCCTAGCTTTTGATGGCCAAAGAAGAGCAATATATTACATAAGCATGGTATTTATTTTCTCATTCATGAGATGCCGTAGAGAACAAAAGTTTAACAAGTAAGACAATATGTAACAGGCAAAAAGGATGCAGGCAGGGTGAATATTGTTAGCAGCTTTATTTAAAAAAGCTAAATTTTTGAATTTATCTTTCAACTGTCTAATTAGACGATAATAAACATTTCAAGGTTATTCAAAAGCCAGGGGCTACCTCTAAATGCAGATTTCAACAAAGTTTATTTGATAAAATAAAGATGGAATTTTGCAATAGCTAGACCTTGCACCCTACCCAGGCCTCTAACTTAAAGGATACCCAATTAATCTCAGCTTGATTGCCTCAGTGTCCATCTGAGGATATTTGGGAGAGTTTTTTCCAAATTCTATTTTCCATATCAAAAATTGCAGATATCTGTGTTCTGTTTCATAGGAGATACCCTCCCCCGATGATGGTGAGAAGATTTGGATTATCTCATTAAACATTCTTTACAGCAGAAAGTATAGTATGGCGAGCTTAATGTGATCATAATAGCATTCATCAATGTTTTTAATGTTTTGAGATAACAAGAAACAACATTTCCAGTAAAACGATCATTCTGATTATAGATGAAAATGGCGAAAATGACATATGAAGATCTCACGCATTGGGCATAAATATTAAAGTAAAAATATTAGTGCCAATCATTGAGTCAAGTCAATCAAGTCACCAGCAACAGCCTTTATCACGAGAAGCTATGGAATGTTGAACCCCTCCCCCCCCCCTTTTCTATCTATTTACAACTGTACAGAACCCAAATCGAGGGCACTGCACATAAAATGCATAGTTAATTTTTAAATACTTTTAGTATTTCAGATAGCTTCCTAAAAATGAAAATTGTCAGAAAATACTAAATTATTGGCTAGACTATACGTGTCGCTTGTAAGAAAGTAAAAATAATCTAGAGAAAAACATTGCTGTCAATTATTGAAGTTAAACAAGTAATTTTGTGCAGTGAAGGAAACGTTTAAGCTGGCTATGATAAACTCGCACTTCACCTGTTGAATTAGCAACTTTGGGGAGATCTGATTTCGTTGTTTGGTAATCATCAGCATGCTGACGTACCTTATCCAATGCCAATCAAATTCCCCAAATATTTGTTGAGATTGCCCGGTTCTAAACGGCTTTTTTGCCTGATCCTGGTCCTGGAGGCGGCCATTTTAAAAAAACCTTCAAGGAGGTCGAGATGCAGTTCAAAAATCGCGGTTTTGCGCCAGTGCAGCGACAAAGTGACCTTGAGGCAACGCTATTTCGTTTGGTATCCACCGACCCAATTTGTATTTGTATTTGTTACTGCCTAGCCTCCCAAGGTAGGTTTGAGGGCCGCTGAGAAGCTATGCTTATTGAGCAGTGTCCTGGTCCTTCCTCTCGATGTGACCACACCTCGTGATTCCTACGCCTGGAATTACAAAGAGCTGGCGACTCTCCCCACTCAGGGTGAAAGTTTGGTCATGCCAGAGACTCGAACCACGGACCCTTGGGTCTGTAGTCAGCGCCTCTAACAACTGAGCCATCCTCGCACATCAATCAATGTTAGATACCGTCAATCACAGGACCCACGCCACCGGGGGGGGGGGCATTGTCCCCCACTTATAGTCCCCACTTTCTTGGTAAACAATAATATTTTCAAAGAGGCCCTGTTTTGAAGCACTAAACTCAAGTTCGACTTATAGAACTTGGCCCCTCCCCCTTGAAATTCGTGGCGTGGGCCCTGAGTCATCGAGTCCTCGTATAAGCCCCCCCCCCCTCCCCCATTCTATTTAGCCCCAATCTGAAATTGATACGTCTCGGGGGTTCAAGGATTCACAATGGCCATTGTCAAACACATTTTTGCAAGTACCGTACTATGGTTTATAATCCAATGTTCGAAATCTGGTAATCACAAGGTTCCAGCATTCCTAACTAAACTAGCAAACCTAAATTTCATTCGGCTTTTTCAATCGACTATGGTTAACGTGAACATCAAATTCGAGGGTAGTGTCATGCAAACAGAAGAGTCATCTGTATGAGAATTAACCTGATATGAAACTAATTTAATGTCGTAGAAGCGAAGACTGTGCAAAGGGCAAAGCATGAATGTTTTGATTATGGGAGGAGGCAAAAAGGACTTTTTGCATCCATACTGAATCCTGTAGGATTCGGCATAGCTATTGGCAATTTTACAAATTACAAAATTATTGGTGGCAACGCAACACCCCTAAGATATCTGGAAAATGTGTCGACCCTCATCTCAAACCTGCTACTCATACATCAGCGTATAAACAAATCGTGTTTAGCTGCTAACTATAATACAAATTGAGAATAATGTTATAGCTTAGGTCCTTGAGCAAGATATCCCGTTGACTCGCGATAAATCTTAATATCCTCGATGGTAATTGTTTGTTTCAATGCAATATCTGAAAATCGTTTTTTGAAAGAAACTTAGCCGATGTTTGCGATCCCTTAACAAGGTTTTTATTTTTCCAATAAAAAGAATCAGTCAAAAACGTTTTTAAGTGTAAAGCTCTTGCTTGCTGAGATAAGATACTTATTTCAAGATGAAATGATAAAGCTTAAAACGCCAGCCAAGTTTGCAAGTTTACGATCAACAATATGCCAAAGAAGGAAATTTTTGACCACATGTAATCTCCGGAGCGAACGTGTAATCAAAAATATACCAGAGATTGTTAAGTTTTGCGAAAACACTGTTAAGGCTGTAATCCCTTTACCATTGGCTCTTGCACCATTAAATAAAATTACCTACAATGTACATCGATGTATATGCATGATAAAAAGCATCGATTAAAACAATACAGCAAGGCTTTATGGTTTACTGATTAATGGAAACATATCATACCCTTAGATTGTTTATTAGCTTTAAGATTACAGTGATTCAAATAAGCATAAGGTTGTCAGCACCCTTAAATCTGCTTTCATTTATATCATTTTAATACTTTCATTTCTGCTGTATAATAATTGAATCAAGTAGAGGTAAAGTCAAGAATTCTTCTTCATAGCCAGGCCTAAGTAGCCAATAATCAGCAAAAACTGCAGGTATAACCAGTAAGTTATGCCTCTTCGTACTCTCTATACTTCTCACAAACTTATTCATACACTTTAATACCGAGAGAAGGGTACTTATTACCATTTCTGATAGAATACAAAATAATTGTTTCAAACAATTTACAACAAAATCAGTTGCAACATTTGAGTTGGGGGACTGGACACTAGTGTAATGAAAATGCAAAGGACACAGGGGCGTCGTGGCCGGGGGGGTCGGGGGCCCGTGGCCCCCTCTGCTCTCAAACCTTGATGGATTTTCGGAAAAATCATTGTTTTGTCGGACTCAAACTTGAGCTGTGGGTAATTCTCAAACTTTTTGCAAAATGAATTACTTGGACTAAAGTACTTATCGTAAATTAGAGAGGCAATTCACTTTTGTAAAGAAAATACTAGATTTCCACAAAACAAAATGATTCCTCATGATTCACCGATACCCCCCATAGAGTGTTTTGCTGTTCGGATTTTGTCAGTTAAAATCCTAAAATTCAAGGGCCAAATTTGGTTATTGAGATTGGTCAAAATTGGTATAAATTATATCTTTATTTGATATTTAAGACCGGGACAGTACCAATTTTGTGCCTATCATCAGATTTTTGAAAATTGTGTCCCAAATTTGAAGATTTATGCACTCATGTTGCGTAAGGTAAAAAAGGTAGACGTCGATCAAAACCATCAATTTCCCCCAGTGGATATTCAATTTTAAGAATAAGATTTTATCATCAAAATTTGCTTCAAATAATGCGATTTCCGACGAATTTGCAGCATTAGATAAAGAAAATTTTTTCCTTCGGCGGCAACCATGGTGCAGCCTCAGGTAGTACCTTCATCTCACCTTGTGCTAATCTACGGATATCAGGGGCGTTCACTGTAAGTATGAAGAAACAGAGACAAGATAAAATGGGGATTTTAAATTTCTTTCCAGCTACGGCACAAGGTATGAGTTTTTCTGCCTCAGCCCCCTTTATATTTACATGAAATGCGTCTCATTGTGAAGTGAATTTTTGGCACTTTTCTCATGGACTAATTTTTCAAAAGAGGTTTTCCAAGAACTAGTATTTGCAGTTTTTGTCTATGTGATGCAAAATCAGTTGTTTTGAAAAAAACTGCTAGATATATACATATTGCATTGTTTTTGTTGCAAATGAAGATTAAAATTAAAGCACAATTCATAGACTCCAAAATTATGATAAAAACGCTGCGATATAACTTTCTTTTTAGGTCAAATTTTGAGTCAATCTTGACTGTAGCCAATAATGCTTTGCACTAGTATGACAATAGGTCACTGAGTAGCTCACAAAAACACGCAAGATTATGAGAGACCACTCAAATCTAAGCGTGAACAGTTGCAAATTTTTGGTTTCTGAACACCTGGTATACACAGAGGATTGCGCAGTTTTGGCTTCCTTTTACCCAGTTTCTTTCACCAATATTAGCAAGGATTAGAGATAAAACCATAGAATTGATAAAACCCACGTTTTATAAGTAACTTAAATTGGCCAGAACTGGTGGCTTCTTAATTTTATGCCTATTTACAAAGAAAATTATTTTTACAAATCACATTCTTACTATTAATATCAAGCAAGGTTAACATCGCGACCAAAAAACAGTGAAAATTACTGGGTCATGATAATAGCTGAAAGGTGTGTATGCTCTATACCGTAATCACAATGTGCGAAGCCGAAGCATAGGCCATAGATTTCTAATGTTTGGCTATGCCAAAATGCATCTGTATCAACTCCACTACAAGTATTAACAAAATTCTTTTGATTTTCATACTAAGTATGTGCATTTATAATCAAATATAACTTCATATTAAATCCTTTGACAAGCTAAATTCAAAGCAATAAGCCATTTCAATTTATTAAAGAAAACGTGAGCACTCCATTGAATATAAACTTCCAATTTTAAGACAATTATCGCTCTAACAACCATTGGACTTATTTGAAACAATTACATCAAAAGAAGAAAGCAAATGTTTCTCCAGTTTCTTTAAAGTGGTGGCACAGATTTTATTTTACCCATGCAAACATGTCGAATAATATCAAGTGGCCTAATAAATTTAATCAAACTGTTCTGCATAAGTTGTTCTGTCTTTACACCATCATCTTCTACTCTATTTGTAAACTACGCCAGTCGTTTAGAATGTAGCTGGATCATAGAAGCTGAAAAATTGCATGTTCTGATTCAGGTAAAGCAAAAAGACGACTCCTTCAATTCAAAAGCTTTCACAGTGGACTGTTATCGTTGCAGTCTTTCCAACTAATTGCACTTATGACAAAGTTTTTCAAACAATACGCACTTCTGAAGTTAGCAATCTTTAAAAGACTTTCTGAAGCATTGGCCTTACTGAATAGCGGAAATCAGTTTCAGTTCATTCTTCCTATTATTTTCTTTTTATTCAGATACTAAGAAACACGCAATTCTTTAAAGTGCACAAGGGTTTGCCTGTTTTTCAGATCCAGACTTGAAAGTTCAATTTGATTGATTAGGCCTCTTGATATCATTCCACATGTTTGCATGGATAAAATAAAACGTGCGCAACCATTTAAAAAACTGAAGAAACCTTTGATTGCGACATCAGCCTAAGACAGAAATACCGATTTTTAGGCAAGGGCACTTGGAGGAACGATGACATCATAACAACCACAACATAAACCATTGTACTACTAACTTTTACTACTATTTCCTGCGCAGCTTCACCCTGCGCTCTTTCCAATCCCCTTAGATTACACTGCCTTCATGATGAAGTAAGTGGAACGAGGTTGAGCCTCATTTTGTTGATTGTATGTCTTTGAGCTTGTTAGAATGAGGTAGTATCTCTGGCTATACTTTTCAATCCTTGTATTATCTGTTCAAAGTAGATTTCTAAAAACTACCAAACAGCCCCAAGATTTCCATCGCCCTCACATGGGGCTACGGTTTTGGACTTATATACATTACCATAGTGCTTTATAAAACCTTGCAAAGAAAAGTACGATTTTTTCGCGTTGTTATTTACTTTCACGGAGTCAAAAATTTCCAACATTGCCGCTATACTAAAGTTTTGCAAAATCTGATGAAAGAAAACAACACAAATTTACCTTATAAATATTTTGCGTCTGAAAGCAAAGTTTCATCTTTCTCTATGCGGGTGCTTGCTAAAAGTAATTAAAAAATATATCGTTCAAATTTGATTCTGTGATGTCTCTACTGGAAGAAGCCGCTCGTAACTGATATGGGTGACTACAATCTTGAACAAGAAGGAGTTTCTTTGGATTTTTCAACAAAACATCGCATCAAGCTCAATTTCTTTTAACTAATGAAGCTGTTAAAAGTCGCGTCAAGTCGAGTAAAGGTTTTTCCATTACTACGAGGAAGCCCCGCGCTGTTTTAGTGAAGATATAAAGCGAGAATGACCCAATAACATAACCTTTCTGAACAAAGTTCTTTGGTGGAAAATTTTGTCGATTAATGATTTTTCATTCTAAACAAGGGTCGTTCGCTTGTGACATTGATCTTTCAATGCGTTACTAGTGAGAACCATTAAGGCTCATTTTCGGATCAGCCATAAAAACAAAAGTTTGCACTAAACCTTGTTAGAATTCATGCAAGACCCACGAACTCACCAGCAACAAGATTTCCTCTTCCGTCCCCCTCCCCCCGCCATTCCTTATTAGGTTCTGTTATAAAGGGCAAGAGAAAACGAATAGAGCCAGAAACAAGCAAACTCAACTGTACCAACGCCCAAAATTAATTAATTAATTAATTAAATTAATTTTGTTCACATAATGTAAATTTTATGATGGTGGTACGTGTAATTTTTCTGAATTGAAATTCTAAGCAAAACTTCAGCATTCAAATAACCTCTACCTAGAAAACTAAAGCATATACCAGGTTGTGAAATAAATAATAAATACAAAAATAAAATTAAACCCTTAGCACCCTTGGCCCTAGTTTAAGCATATATACTTAATGTCAACACCAGTTAATTGTCATTGTCTAAAGAGGAGATTTCAAAATGTGTGAATTTTGTTTCAAAAATCTCCTATAAAAGAACAGGGCTTGTGCGCAATGGCAAAATCTCCCAACATTATCACATCAATTCAACGTCGATTTCTCCAAAAAGGAGATTCATCTCATAAAACTTTTACTAACAAGGAATGCATTCTCTCAATTCAAAGAAGGCACTGTAGGTTCAAGTAATTTTCCGGCAACGATAGGTTTGGAAATTCGAAAGGATTCAGTGGACAACATCCTGCAAATTCCCAGATCCAGACATTGACATATAAAGAATCACGGCAAGGAGGCTACTTATCAAGTGACATCTAGACACGTCATGTAAAGAGAATAGCACGTGAGAAAATTTTAGTTGGATAGTGACAAGATGTACACGAAAAAACGCCCGCTCAGTTTTGAAATGTACTGGAGAAAACAATAGAGGGCGTAGATCCTTATCTCTACAGGTGCTATTTCAATAAAAAATCTGGTTTAACAAACGAGCCGAAGATTTTAAGATTAGTTTTATAATCTTTAGTAGTGTTTCCAGCTCCAAACGGAAAACACGGATAGATGCTTTTTGGCTGTTTTTTTAAAACACAATATTACTAAACATTTTCAAACGTGAAGCAAGCATAAAAATAAGCCAGAAAACATAATTATCATGGTTATGAGAAATGCACGAAAAATGGAATTCCATATTAAGCACTGCTACAAGTAATACATTGCAATGATCAAGAGTTATCTAAAAGTCATGTTTCCCAAGACATTGATTAAGAGTTATCTAAAAGTCGTGTTTCTCAAGACATGACTGTGATCGGCATTCTGTTAGTAGCTTCCATATTCTCTTTGCAATACATTCGGCAATCGCAGCTGTCAGTACAAACTGGATGCAACTTGGGAAGGCCAGCTTCTTGCCAAACTTCATCCAAAGATTCAACAAGTTCACCGATAAGAGCCATGCTATGCCACGGGGTTGGAGCAATTCGCAGCTTCTCACTGCCACGTGGCACAGTAGGGTAATTGATTGCTTGTATGTAAATGTTGTGCTTGTCTTGGAGCGCGTTTGAGACGTATGTACAAAGGTCTGGGTCCCCTACCTAAAATCAACGATCAAACTTCATTTAGAAATTACAGTAACCGCCACAGTGTTTAGGTACTAAGTTTAAAGGAAAAGATCTTTGAGGTCCGTGTGGACCAGAATGTGGCAACATATCACAGCTAGTGGCAACAGGGAACGGGTCTTTGAGAGGAACGTGAATAATACTGTCAGCATTGGTGTAATATTTCCGATTTTAGGAATTAAAGAGCGAAAGAAACATTTAAGATTAACAACACAACACTTAAACAGTAACGATTGAAGAAACCTGAAAGAAACTTTAGATTAACAGCACAATATTTGCATCTTACGTGGCACAAAAGTGACAAAAACTACTTTTTATTATGGATGTTGGACAAAAGAAAAGACAAAAATATTGTCTTGGGATCTGGTCTTTTTTGTAACATATAGTCTGATCTCCATGAAATCGAATCTCAGCGAAAGGCAGCGAACAGCAAGCATGCGCACTTGATTATTTCAAGCTATACGCTGGCCGCCGCTTTTTGCTATGTTCTTCATTTTGGTTGAACTTTTCAGCGAGGGCCAGGTAAAGAGTAATGAAATTATGTGCACATTGCAAGGTGGCGAACTATCCTCGTTGCTCAGACAGTTTCGAGGCAAAATTGTCGACCGCATGGAGCAAACGTCAAGAGATCGAAATGATTGGTCTTTTACTTTATATAATATATGAAATATCAAAAGAATATTTACATGATCGTAAAGTTTCATCTTCAGACCAAGTTGAATTTCATTTTGATTTTTCTTTGCCTTAGCGCTACAAGGAACGCTAAATGGTGAAAATCTACGATGTTTGCCGTTGATAAGGCGCACCTGAAGGCGCCAAAATAGGGGTAAAACCTTTCCATGCGGTCGCTGGCGATCTGGCGAACGAACGGAGATTCAGATTCGAATTGATCACTGGCAGCTCGAAGCATCGCTTAGATTCGATCTTATGGAGATTGACCATGATAACTTTCAGCTATGACTGGAAAATTATGTTTATAGGTGTATTTTAGATTGCATAAGTTGTATAAATTATAACTCTTGTATTTCATATTAAAACTCGCGTGTTAAGAATTTTAAAAATGTGATGATAAGATTCGACAAGAAGACAAAGGTGCCGCATCTTCTCATCACAATGCAGTTTGTAACAAAGCAAAGTTCACTTACAGCAACTGGAATGATATGACTTGGTGCGAAGCAAACCGGAAGGCCACGCCGAAGAAGCTGATTTCTAACTGTAGCAACGGCCTTTTGATGACGTTCTCTGAGTTCCACTCCTTCTGCAGACTTTAGGATTTGAAGAGAGGTCAAAGCAGCGGCGGCCTTGTCTGGCGGCAACGCAGTGGTAAAAATGAACCCTGATCCATAACTAAAAAAATTCAAGGCTTGATGGGTCATGGCAAACAGAAGCTATGTTTCCTTCTTCTGTTAAAACTGGTACCAATTACCATAAAGCTAGCCAAGGTGGCTACCTTAGAATGTATATTTGTGTCAGACGACAAAGTTGGGAAAAAAATTTGCACGTGCTGAAACACAAGTGCGATAAATTTCGGGCAATACGATGTAATTTAGTTTTCGCATGACAATGTTGTCTAGTTTAGACAGGCCTAGATTAGTGTTTTAGGGTGATAATCACCCCCCTCCCCCTTTCCCTGCTTTCCCTCTCTCCCCTTTCCCCCCTCTCTCCCAATTCCAGTGGCTCTGAACATTAGGCAGCGTATTGTCAATTCATAATCAAAATGACAAAGTACCTTCTGATAGTATCGACTAGTGCGGCGCTTCCGGCAATATATCCGCCAATAACTCCAACGGCCTTTCCAAGTGTCCCGCTTATGATGTCCATCTTGTCCAACACACAGTCACGTTCACCGATTCCTGCACCACGTTCTCCATACAACCCGACGGCATGGACCTAGATAGATATAAACAAATTGGTAAATAAAGTAGAGCAAAACTCGGGTCCAGTAAAATGCTCGGTCCGAAAAGTCAGGGTCAAAAGGTCGGGTTGATAAGATTGGCTGGGAAGCTCGGGTCAGAAAAGTAATCACCTAAAAATTCATGTAGCCTTCCAGTAATAAATGCGTTAGGAAAATTTTCCTCATTCTTTTCTTTCGATTCAATTGGATTCTTTCAATGCCTTGAACTTATTCTGGTCACTACACAAGTAATCAAAATTGCGTGCAATGGCTTCTGGCTTTCATAGCTGCACGACCTTCTGACGACAAATCCTTGCATGAATAAGATAGCTCAAATGAAATGAATGAAAATAAAATTTAAATCTAAGATGGATACAGTTTTAGACCTTTTACGTTTTTATCAGCCATACTGTAGACACAATTATACAATATTTTCATCCCTGGCATCATGTAAAAATCAACGAACAAGAACGAAAAAATCAAGGGAGAAGCTATGTCAAAATGGATGTAAAGACATAACGAGGTATTATATAGAAATTCTTGACAAAGCGGGAGTCTTTGTAATAGATAGCCTGCTAGACAATTGCCCAAACCACGTGGTTTTTGTAAATTATGTGGTATGGCCCTGGGCGCACAGGTTTCTGACATAAAACTCATTATCTTTGTCAAAATGGAAAATCGATAATACTTTTCCAAGTTTGACAAAGATAATCCGATTTTCGCTTGGAAATTCGAGCGTAGTGCAGTTCGTGTGTGAAATGGTTGTTTGCTGTTTAGTTAATGGAAAGTGGTTTAAAACAAAGAATGACTTGACTTTGGGTATTGTGTGGCGCCAGAAAAATGCGTTAATTGCTTTTTTTCCAAAGTTCGTCCTGTTTTGGGGCAGGACGACGGAACCTTTGAGGGATTAGTGAATTTGGTTCAGTGGGAATTTGGGTGGGCGCACTGGAAAAACAGCATTTGTTTACTAACAAGCTTAATTCCTTTTGTCTATGATCAATAGAGATTAAGTTCGTCACAAGTTTTTCCTGAAATCTTGTTCAGTGCGCTAAGGGCCTATACCCAAGACGCATGCCCTCTTACTGTTGTTGTGTCAATCAATAAAATAACATCCCATCTCAACATGAGCAACTGAAATAAGCGAAATTAAGGTAAAAAGAAATGACAACTTAAACGGTGCGTGTACTTGAAATGACACATATAATATAAGCTCTACCTCATCCACGAAGGTCAGGGCACCATACTTGTGAGCAACATCACAAAGCTCCTCCACAGGGCAAACAGAGCCAGACATGGAATGCACACTTTCAAATGCAACAATTTTTGGTGCCTTCGGATCGGCTTTCTTCAAAAGGTCTTCAAGCGAGGCGGGATCGTTGTGCTTATATATTTGTTTCTCTGCTTTGCTTGTTCTAATACCTTACAAAATAAGAATTTTTGACATACAAACGTCAAACGTATAATTCAGGTAGGCGGAGTGGCGATAGGTTGCCCTTTATAATCAGGATACCTAGCATGTATATGGCACGTGTCTCACGAGCCTGGTCCCGGATTGTAGACTGCAAGGTCTGTGACACTGGATCTTGCTACCTGCACTTGAATACTCTAACGTATCAAAAGTTTAAAGAAAATTAAGGGATGCAATCATTTTTTACAAGAAACTTGAAGCAAAAACAATAATTTAAAATTGAATTTGACAAAAACCCAAAAATCAGAAGATTTTAGGCAGCAAATGGAAAAATACTTCCCTCATCTAAATACTGCATTAGAACGGAAGCGAATCTCTTGACAGAAATGTCACACGCATTTGGTAGGGTCGTCAAATATTCAGGGACGTAATTTCATGGATTGTCTTATTACGAGCTATATTACGACTAGATACTTATTGATAGATCCCAAGATCACCATTTCTATATCACAGGACACGAAAACCCACCCGACCATGTGACCGGGCGGTCGCAGGAAATTTTCCATGAATACAGTTCCACAGGAATTTTTTAAAATATACACTTTTGCAAGCACCTTTGTTTCTTTCATGTTCATCAAAAGAAAAGTATGAAGACAAAACAAATGTAGCTCCTATTCTCGCAAGAAAAATTTATGCATGTCTTTTGTCTGGTCGCAAGATGGAAAAATTTTTTTGTGCCCTGCTATGTCAATTGATTTTTTTATCTTTGGCATTACTGGAAGTTGGTTTCGATTGGCACGTTGATAGGCACATTATTATCACTGTATATTTGATAGAAACAGTTTCTGATGTAAAAAGACGTACTGAAGCAGTACTTTAACGTAAATGAGGCCCATTCATTCACATCAATACGACATAATGTCACAATTAAACTCAAATTAAATGGCATTGACCTACAGACAACTCCGTAAAAGACATATCAGTCTGGACTAGCAATATCAAATTCGCGACATTTGACTTTTGGAAAATTGCTAAAAATCGCATTGGAAAAATGTGGACCTTCATTTGAACTCGACATAAGGGGTTGCCCGACAATCAGGAGTTCGACTTAAGCAGAGGTATAGTCAATGAAGCTAGCTTCTTAGGTGAAAACTGTTATGTCATCAGCATATCAAATTATTATGCCGAAACATGGCATTGGACGTGAAAAAGTACTTGTTGATGAGAAGAAAACAACGTACCATGTATCATAGAGGCATGGTTTCCCTCATCTGAGAAGATAATACATCCAGGCATCATACTGCCAATAGTAAACAAGGTAGTATCGTTGGCAACATAGCAGGATGTAAACAGAAGTGCTGATTCCTTGTTGTGCCAGTCAGCTAAAGACCTCTCGAGGGCATTATGGAATAAACTGGTGCCTGAGATGTTTCGAGTGCCCCCTGCACCAACACCATGATTATTGATAACATCCCTACAAAAAAATTGAAAAATACTGTATATCTATACTGGTTTAACTGCAAACTGCAATTGTGTTGATTTTTTAACTGTGCAAAGAGGAAACAACTATGGCATGAGACTAAAACGACTTAAATTTAGAGAGATATTATGTAAAAACATTACATAATATCTTAATATAAATATATATGTATTACAGTTGTAGCAACATATCAGTACAACAAAATATGAGAATGTTTAATGATTTAAATCTATTCAAGATTTTGACAGAACTTGTTTATGTTCGGATGTTCGACTGAAAAAAAGACGAGTGACGTTTATCTCGCATCGTCTTAAAATTTTCCCCTTTCAACTTTTAATTTATATTTGTCTGTTTATTTCGATATTGGGCGGCTTATGATATTTTTTCAAACTAAACAAACAAAAAATTCGCAAATTATTTGTAAGTAATCAAAGGAACTACAAAATCTTGAAACAAGCAGGGGACATATACCAGACCTCTGAAAGGCTTCATTAAGTAGTTTTATAAATCTTCTCTCCTATGTAATTTGTCTTTCATTGTTCTTGTTTTGTTTCGTCAATGTAGTTTGTCCTTGTTTTTGTTTTAACATCCAAATTGTAAATGTTTTTTGTTATTAGTAATCTGCAACATGTAATTTGCAGCATTTAATGCAACTCTAATTTGAATCAAATATGTTTAATGTAATGGCCACAGGGTTGCTATGTATTTCCATGCTCCCTGTGGTATCGTCTTGTAGTTGTCTGTTTTGTAAAATGTTATGAGAATATAAAAAAAACATATACCAGCAAAAAAAGGAAATTACGCCTTGCAAATATCATTGCGTATCACCAGGTATCAAAACAAATATATATATATAAATATAAATTTTGATACAACACATATTAATATATATATTCATATATATATATATATTACTAACACCGCAAGCGGTTTTTGTTACGAAGTTCGCATGGAAATTGGTTCAGCAGGAAGCGAGGGTGACGATGACAAACTCTGAACCACGTCGTAAAAGCCATACCGCAAACTTACAAAAAGCTCATTATATGGAGACGAATAACATCAAGGATGTTATTTAAAAGCCATCAGCTAAATTACTACCGTCATAAACAGTGTTATCTTTACCGAAAAAATAGTGTGCCTTGTTTGAACAATGCGTGTCTTCTGCCAAACATCCAATAAAAAAACAACAAGGATAGACGTAAAGAGTTGAACAGCCTCAATAGACATCTAGCATTTCACACCTTGACAGCTATTATACGATGTAATTTTGAAGGCATATTTTCCACATCGTAATATTAACATATGCCACAGATTTCAATTTTTTTTTAAATTCAAACAATATTTTTCACTTTTGAATGCAGTGCGTTTAAACGTGCTCTCCAAAGCCCTTCTAAAGAACAATGTGGTGGTGGTGTAATACACACAAAAGGGAAACTAGCAATAATATCAGCTTTGGTAGACCCTTAAAACGAATATAATATAACGTATAATATAACGCACCATATACACTTTTTTACACTCTCATTAACAAAACTAATAAAGATATTTCATAGCCAGTCACTTAAGCAGAATTTTATTACATTCCCTTTCAAGGATTGCACTAAAGATCTGGTTCCTTTTCACATATTCTGAGACCAGATAATTCATAGACCTCTCCCTTTAAATCTTGTTGAATCAGTTGAATCTTACTTGCACAATTGTTCAGATCTTGGTTAGATGTTTCTTTCCCCAAAAGGACGGGATATATGCGTCATGACATAAAGATGTTATTCAAAATTCAACATTTTCGTCAAAGAATGTCAGTATTTGGCAGGCTATAGAGGGCCAATCGTAATTTTAAAGTTCGTTTGGCAGTTGCCTGGGTGCTTGGTAACTCGTTTTACATTCAAATCATAATGTCATATGGCACAACAGTAATAGGACAACATACATGTCTTAACATGAGGCATTTCGTGATATCTATTTCGACATCAATCTTAGAAATACTTTCAAGGAATAATAAAAGAGAAAAAATTTGTGAAAGAAAAAATTTCTCAACCAATAGAAAAAGTGGATTAGGAGCGTAAAGAAGACTTTTTTTGGAGAAGAACAACAGCCTCCAAGAAAACGAAAGTGATTGAAAAGGAAGTCAGTCAAATGATGACGAAGTTGAGAACGGTAACAAACATTTTTTCATTGATTCTGATGTGAAAGAAATACCTTCTAATCTTTGCTGACACGAAAGGACAGTACTTTCAAAATAAATTACAAGGGAATTATTGTCCATCTAAGATTAGATGTCAGATTATGAAAGTTCAAGAATAAGAAAATTGAAAGTGACCAGAAAAATCAGTATATACAATGGCAAAAAGACCTGGTATTACCTGGCAGACTGGACAACATCTGGGTGCCGGCTCATGCCAAGGTAATCGTTGCTGCACCAGACTGCAACCTTTTTTGTTTCCTTTGAACTGAAGTCATCTGCATAAGGAAACTGAGTAGCAAGGCGATTTACTTTCTTGAAAATTCTGTAGGAGTGGTCATCCTTTTTCTCTTTAATCTTCTCATTAAAGAATGCATTGTAATTAAAATGGGATGCAAGATACCCAAATCCATTCGAATCTGCAAATAACACACACATAATTAAATGCATATACTTAAACATGTGTTTTAACAACTTTGCAATGTGTACAGACATCTTCTGAGAAAATTTGCCCCTAAAACTCACAATTATGACTGATTCCTACAGTTCTTACAGACTTTTTCCAACATATTAATCCCTGTATTTGTTTGACAAAATTTATAATGCAATATTGTAAAAAAATTGATTGCATTCTACATCAGGTTAAAGTCTTGTTTTTGCAAGTTTTGAAGACAAGGTTTATTTAAATTTGATATGGTTGAAATGTAAAGATATATATACAGTATAATCTGGTTATAACGTACTTTAAGGGACCAGCATATTAAGTACGTTATATCCAAAGTATGTTGTAACGAGGGTAAGTAAAAGTTGACTAAAACCAAGCACACCTTTTGCCAGGACCAAACACACCAGTATGTTATATCCGAAAGTATGTAATAACCGAGTACGTTATAACAGGATTCTACTGTATATATATATATATAAGTGTTAGACAAACGGAAGGAAAACTTGATTGGACAATGTCTTAGAAATATACTAAGACAGAAAAATGTATTGGGAAGCAAAAAATAAAATATTGCTGACAATATATACCTTGTTTAGCTTGTTTATCTACCCTGTCCAAACTCTTGGTTTCATTCTCTACAACATTCTTTTTGCCATCAAATGCATTTTCGACGTCATCCAAGCTTTTAAGCACATATTTTCCACTTTTAAATGGACATGTCCCTACACAAATCAAAAGTGACTCAGAAATCATTATTAGCAAAATTGTAGATTAAATTTTCATTCATTCACAGGGTAGAATATTTTCCTAAACCATACCTTTATACTCTATATTTACCCTTTAATTTAACATCTGATAAACCATAAGGAGTATTATTTGTCAATTGTTTATCTCAGTTCTAAGGTTTAATCGACAGCTAAGATAATAATCAGCTGAAGACTTTCCTAGCAGCTACATCAAAAAGGTGAAGATATATTACAATACATAAAATATCAAAGGTATTTGGAATACAT
Organism: Rhopilema esculentum; assembly: GCF_013076305.1. The sequence goes on along the minus strand of NW_027019809.1, from coordinate 4,096,154 downwards.
CACAAAAATACATTCATAAAAATACTGGAATAAAAGGAAATTGTATTATCAATGTTATGGTTAAAAAAAGAGGTAATATTAACTATTTTATTTACGTTTTTCACATCTGCATTTCTTGTCTAATTTAATCAAATATAGATATATATATATATGGTTCTAATTTTCTAATTTTGAAATATTTTATATATACATGTCTAAAGGGGATCTGCAACCTAAACTTACAAGCCTCTTCATTTTATAGAGCTCAACCAGTTGATAATCAAAATGTCACTTTACAGTCAAAAACTTGAGAAATAAGCTGTAGTGCCTGGGCCAAAGCCCGTAGCTCAGCAGGTCAGATTTGTTACCAAAAAGAGCCTTCAAATGCATAATAACTTTAAAGCAAGCAAGGTGCTTTTTTGTAAACAAGAGCCAGACATTGCTATGTAAGAGTGTCACTAAATGGTACTGGAACTGGTTGACAACTGATATGCAGCAGAAACAAGCCTCAAAACCCAAAATTGAAACAATGTACATAATGCCAGGCAAGGAATAAATAGTTCTAAGCAACAAGATTCTTTCAAAGTTTCCTTCACAGTCTGTTCAAATTTATGTACAATTCTCAATTTTTGTGTAAAATTTTGCAATAAAAGTGGCAATTTTTTTTAAATTGTCAACATTTCAAAGAATTTCTATCTTGGACTAAAACGTGGCACTTTGTCAAAAAATCAAAAACATTTATACAAGGATTTCTAGCTTTGGATTAACAAGTGGAGATCTGTTGATCAATTTGAAAATTCATGTTAATTTTATGCTGAAATCATAAATCATAATCCAGCTAGAATACTTACTGGCATCTTTCCCATCTGCATGACCAGCATTTCCAGGCTTAATATTTGGATCATTTGATGATACAGCTATTTCTGGATTTATCAATGGTTTACCAGTATATGTTGACTTAAATGGGCACTCTGCAAAAGACAGATCCCACTTTTAACATAGAAATGATTATAGAACATATCCTAATTCAACTGCCTTAAATTCAAATAATCCAGAAAAATAGAAAAGTTAAGAAAGCAGATACAGCAGTTTTGTTGATTACAATGATGAAACAAAATAATCAACAGAGACTGATTTTCTTTTGAAAGCAACTAGTAATTAATGTTCCTTACATGATAGGATAAGAACATTAAACAATAACAAACAAGTTGCTTTAGATTTGAAAAGGCAGTTTAGACACAACCTTGCCAATAATTATGCTTTGATTAAGAAAAATCAAGCTTTTATTTCCATACAATTTGGCAAGGTGAAACATCAGCTGTCACATATACGATCAGTTTCAAGACAGATGTTTAATAATTAATCATTTGAAGTGTTTGCAAACGTTTCTGAGCAGATGGATCTTGATAATAAGCTGGATGCTTCTTCTATTTTACATTAGGGATAAAAGAAAAACTTGCCATATCAATTCAACACCAAACATAAAAGTATCACAAAAAAACACTTTACGAACAAATGTCTCATTATTTATAAACATCTTCAAGCTGAAAGTGCCTGTTCTTTGCGAGTATTACAATGACTTAAATAATTGATGAATTTGCTCCCACTCAACAAGACATGGACAGCTTTTAAAAACAATGTGGGAGAATGCACATACATAAATTGGGCAATATGAATACAGAAAGAACTCCTCATAATTTTGCTTTTTCCCACTTATTTTGTTCATTAATTTTCCAAAGAATGTTTATTGAGATTAGAATTAAGCTTTAATCAAAATCCCACTCTATATTCCTTATAAAAGTAATTAATAAAACAAAACTAAAATAAAACGAAACCAAATAATGCAGAAACAATTTTTAATGACAAACATGATAAATCAATGAGAAACAACAGACAAAAAGGTTATACCTTTTACGAAGAATGTGACAAATCTATCGCGAAACATGGTCTAAGTGCATCTCAGCAGGTGCAAATACTTTACTGGAAAATGTGATTTGCTTTACAGCAAAATCAGGCAGCTGTGACACTGAATCAAAACAAATTCCACAGAGTTATAAAACATATGCTAATTTACCTTTGCCATTTTCAGTTGCTTTGCCAGATGTTTTGACACCTAGAATAATGAAAAATGTTTTACTGTGTCCTCGCCCGCCATCATATATAAAAATTATAAACACTTGATAGACACACTGTTTAAGTTGAATGCAGCTAAGACCATATGTACAAATATTGCCATGGTAACAGACCTGTTGATAAAAATTAGTGTTCTTTTGTTTTATTTCAACACATTTATGGTACAATATTAGCTGCTCAAGATATTACCCAAAGAGAAGAAGACTATTGGCTTTGTTAAGTTTAGAACAGCCTGCTCAGAGAACCTTCTATACATAAAAACAATTAAAAGAAGGTCTTAGGAACACAGTGAGGGCATAACAAACCTTTTTACCTAACATGATTATAGTTAGTATGGACCTTGCAAACACATTGGCTGTCCTATTTAGTTACCATAATTTTTTGAGAAACCCTTCAAAAATGAAGCAAGACATTAAAATTTTGCAAAACGTGGGCAATTTTCATCTGCTTAAATGAGTAACCTTTGCCGACAAGCCTTACGCAAATCAGCCAATGTCAAATCAACAAAGAATAGTAAAGCAGGCCTTTCCCGGAAAGGTGCTCGATCGAGCGCACCCAAAAGAAGCCTTGGAGAGCGATTTATAGAGCCCCTCAAAACGTAAAAGCAATATTACCACGGAGCAAAAAAATTTCTTGGCCTTTGTCTAATAAACTCGATCAAGCATAAACAATCTTCCTAATAGACCGCAATATTATGATTTGCGTAAGATTACCCCTTGAGAAAACATTCAGCAAATTCAATGTTGGGTTTTTGATACCATTTTTAATCTAATAACCCTCTAATAACCACCAAGGACACAGGCCATCAAGCGTATTCTCCAGCAGATCTATTTGATTTTTGAGCAAGCGTTAATCTTCTGTTGAAGCATTATTTTCTGTTTTTCTTAATAATTTAAAATCACCTTTGCAAATCAGAGATCACATTTCCATCCAAATTACCGCATTGCTTTTCAGTTTTCATTTGTTTTCGCAAGTAGTAGATGTTCTAGTGTGTCTTATAGAATGAATAGCATAAAAAGGGAAACAAAGCTAATGTTCGACTTAAAGCCATGTGTTTTCCTATATTTCTATATTTGTATTAACATAGTGTTTGCTGCATGTGTTTTTATTTCATATTATGGTGCTTTTTGGTATCACCATTGAATTTCTTATTTAACACTCTTCCAAAGCTTTCAATATGAAGCTCCCCATCTTCCAAAGCTCTTGAAGGATGCTCTCAAGGATATTTTATTTAAAGGTGCGAAATAGAGTGCCTAGAGTTTCTAAGGGGCTCTTTTTATGGAGCACCTTCATTTTGCTTAGAGCAAGGCCTGTAAAGTATTACTGGGACTCAGTTCAAATGGGTCAATGAAACATAGTAAATTTTTACATAGCATTCTTGAGATAAATATTTTCAAATAGTGGGAAATTCATGCTGTTTTCTTTGAGGTGGAAAAAATATTTGCATGTAGATGCCACCGATTAATTAAAAAACAAGCATAGCATTTGGCATTTTTCCAAATCCAAAACAGCATTTAGAACTTGGCCACTGGTCATTATTTTTCTTTGCAACATTTACAGACAGTTTTTGAAAATTCAATTCTCTGTGAATATTTGTTGCAATTTTTTGTAATGATGCAAACCTGTTTTGATACAAATCAGCCATGGTTGAACATTTGGGGTTTAGTGTCACCAGTGTTCTTGCTCTTTCTGGCCATGACAATTCTTTATGCTTCTTGTTTTTTTAAACCTTTTCGCATATGTCAAAAAACAGTCTTTGTGCATCCAGTTATGTTAATAATTTAATGATAGCTTTCACCATCATTATGATAGAACATTATTTCATTTTGGTTGCTGACAAAAAGGACATACACTTACATACATTTGACAAATATAAATTTCAAAGGCCAAAGAAACTTCGAGAAAGAGGAAATTTGTACAAAGGTTTTATTGAAATCAGCTTTAAATGTTGTAAAAAAAATTTTCTAATAACAGATTCGCAAATAAATTCAAAACTGTCTGGATAATTTCATGAGGGGAGTGTCTTTGCATTAAGTCAACAGCAGCTTGATGGTTGCATATCTTTATAAAGATCTGAGAAGCAGCTTTGAATAGTGCAGAAGTGCCTTTCCACATAATGCACTGAAAACACACTGATTGACAGCAATTATCATTGCAGTACACAGGTATATATATAACTTATTTTTATTTGGAAATAACCTGTAATTTTTGCTTTGGTGATTGAAGTTCTCTAAAGATATCATCCATTTTGCTTGATTCTAAGCCATAAAGTCATGAAAATATTGTCTTGTAAGTAACAAATTATTTTATTACTATACATCTAGTTCAAATCCTATATTGAAAACACTGTAATAAAATAAAACTTTATACTTTGCATGGATACAACTTATTACAAGAGAATTAAAACTTCAAGGGAGTTTTAACTCAGGGCTTTGGACTTTGAAAAGTATTGACATTATATATATTTTATTGTTAATAAAGTGTATTATAATCACATTCACTATTGCACTGCACATATCTAATTCAATAGCCCACTCTATAATTTCCTTCCCTGGATGACACTAATTAAGTTGCTGTTTCTATACATGATTAGGCTATACATCATCCCTCATGGGGAATTAACAAATTAAGAGCTGATGTGTTAATTCAGTAATTAGTTCTTCTACTTCGTTGAGATTACATTACTTTGCTATTGACTAATATACATATATCTATAAATTCGAAGGAAGCTGGTAGAGCTAGCATTCATAGACGGGCTTCAAGACGTCCTTGGGTGAAATTTGTGATGATTTTAACAGCCAAATTAATTATATTCTCTCTTGTTTTCAAAACTGAAGTGAATGTAATACCAAAACATTGTGAGAATTGATAAAAAACAGTTTTACAATATATATAATGGAAGCTATTGACACTAGTGAGCTGTTTTTTTGTTCAGTAAATAACTGGCTTTGTTAAGTTGCACTGGATTCAACGGAACTGTCCACCTAGGGAACTTTCCAAGGGTTATATAAGTAAGGCACTTCTCAGTTTGCGAACGATACGCAAACGTAACCGATAAGTATTATATATGTAGTCTTAGTTTTTTTTAGAACTTAGCTTAGTCTATAGAATATAATGAGAATTCGCTCCTGGCGCAGGTTCAATGATGTACGTGATTTTAAATGAAATACGTCAAAATTAGCTAAATTAACGGGCCTAAGACAAACTTACCTTCTTCAGGCAGCTTTGGGCTAGCGACCTTGGACGTTAGAACCTGAGACATCACAGGACATTTCTCGGCATAAGCGATTATAGATGGCCCAGATTTCCGGAGAAATGATGAAGGAACTCGCTTCAAAAAAGGGCATTTCTTTGCGAGTTCCATCATCGACTGCGCTTTCCTCTTCAGTAGAACCCAAACAAATCCAACGCAATGAAGTGTTTAAATCTCCTCCTCCTGTCCTTATCTCGTTTTCGAACATTGGAAAAAGAGCACGAAAGGGCTCATGCCTCGATTTCATCGGGCACTTTCCGGACGCTTTCGACGCTGTGGTTTCTGGGATCTAAATTCCGAGACCTCCACATAAACTTGGCCTCTTCAGAAGGAAACTTCACAACAAAACCCAATATGATAACACAATGATTGTTAACCTTTTTTGGTTCACGGTACATCTTTTTCATTGAAAAAATCACGAGACTCACCACCAACATAAAATATTAAAAAATGAATCTCTGTTTACTATATTGACAAAATCGCTAATAAGATTGTGAATTTCCCTGCTTAATATAATTTTACATAAATAAATCAATTTTGTGTTCAAATTACAAATTTCTGGCTTTTAACTTTTATTTTATCGATAAATTCATTTTTATTGTTAAAATAAATTGCAAAATCTTTCTATTTAGAGGCTGGGAGCGAATTTCGTCAGCGAACAAAATTCACATAATCGGGTATTACCGCCCCAAGATAAATGGAATGCCCTGCAAGCAACTCTCAAAATTCGATACTGTTATCCCCCTTCCAAATCTCCCGGAGCATAGAGAAAATCCATTTGTGAGATTATGTATGTAATTTTCGTAACAAAAACGTGCTTACTACACACTCAGCCACAATAACCAACTAACTAACTCCTGAGGTCATGTGCCGAAGCGATTTATCACGAAAGACATGTCAACGCAGTGGTCGACGGGAGAAAGGCTGGGCACCACCCTATTCCCAAGACTACACAATCGTCGTTCATGTTACCCTGGATACCAGAGCCGCAAAAATGAGCTCTCATTATTTTTTAATTTTTGCGGCTCTGGTACCCAGGGTACGGTCATGTAAGCTGTTTTGATTAAAGTTTAGCCTTGGAATGTTAAAGGGTGGACTTGGAAAGAAATGCCAAGCCGCTCGCAGAAATCGTCATTTCTTTAAAGCTTCATTCTGTACAGGCTACAAGAACATCTTATGCTCAGGCTACCAAACAAAAAAAAGTAACTCGATGGCGAGGCGAATCAAATCAGTGTTCAGTGTTATTGGTTTTATTGCATGTTTTTGTCAGGTGATTGAAGGAACGAGGGGGCAGAAATTAAAGGAGTCCGAATTATTAATCAGCTTCCTGTTATTTTCTAAATTCTGTTTGGCAACGTCACGCACGGTATGATAGAAAAATATTTTACCGGCGAATTTGGCAACGTGTTGTCTTCAAAGGCCCCTCTTCAGAAAATGTTCGCGGTTCAAATGGAAACGCTGTTAAACGCCGTGTTTTTTTATAAAAAAAGATCATTTAAAAGAAAATAGAAAGCCATGGTTGCAGAAAAAATTGATTTTGTACTGATATATACTTTATTTTCGTTTGAGTATTATTTTGGTAAATTACTTTGAAAAAACAAACATTTTAGAACATACGTCTGATACCAGGCACCGCGCAGCCATTTAGCTAGCAGTGGCTATACTCCCCCCCCCCCCCCCCCCCCCGCGCAATATTTTGCGATAACTGGTTAGACATTTTATAAGGTTTTTTCTAGCGCAACTTTAGAAAGTTTACTCTAACGGATTCTTAGAAGTAGCAGTTCGTCTTGGCTGGGAACCCATTTTTTTTCATTTTCTTGGTGTTTGTCTTGGTTGAATCTGTTTTATAGTAATTGATATCTTCTCTGAATCGGGCTTTTTATAAAAAATCAGTGGAAAAAAGCAAATCAAACTAAAAGGGGCGTTTTACTAAAAAATTCTTGGTCACACCCTTTCCAACCCATCCACTTTCAGAATTGTGCGTGGTGCCATTAGGCCAATCGATCTACAACTGGGTATATGTGTTTTCTAGCGTGAAGCTTTCGATCTATGTTCTGACGTTTTATACTCCGATGGGTATCAGACGGAAAGCTTTAATGGCATGTTGTTTTCAAATGTATTTTTTCAAAGTCACTCTGTACCATGGAAAGGTTATTGTCTTTATGTTTAACAAATTGTAATCTTTGTAATATTGTACACTGCTAAATTAATTATGTTTTAATTTCAATGTTTTAAGGTCTTTTACATGTAAAACAAACATAATTATAAGGTTTGAAGGGTATAAATGAATGTATAAGTCACATCTGTTAGACACCTTGTATAAATGTTTAAGACTAAAATTAAATGAAAAGTCTTCTTGTGCCGATGTTTGTTTTTATTATATAAAATACTGAGCCTGCTGTTATTCTCAAAATTTCATCTTAGAATAAGTATATATTCAAATTTCGAAAACTTACAACAGCATCGTACGACGTCATCCGTCTGCAATGTTGCGATGCTGGCCTGCTCTCCTTTGGAAAATGGGCACCGTCTCAGCAGCTCAAGGCGTTGAGAGATCGACTTGGAAAGGAAAAGTCCTTTATTGAATTCCTTTATAAGCCAAGGGCACTTTTCCAAATTGCCCATAGTCTTTTAAGGCACAGCAGACAACCTGGTGTATGATGCCCTGCTTATGACCATCGAGATGCTAATGACTCTCCTTGGGAAGATTCGACAATTAAATATACGTAAACAATGCTCTCTAGAAATGACGTAGGAAAATTGGTTCGTCGCATTAAACAACAAGCACTCACTGGCTTTCCCCTTCCATATAAACCAGGTTTTGGGCACCCCCAGTTTTTGCTAAGAAGGAAGATATGCTGGATAGGCTGTCCTTCGGATCTGTAAATCTTGCAACGAGTTTTGATGAAATAAAAGCCCTGATAAAAATCTGTTTGAAGGGGCAAAACATTACATACACATTTCACTTATTTCAAAGTTCGATCTTCCACGAATTAAATTCTCGTCGTAATTTTGCTTTGTTTCTTATCTGTTGGCTTTGCTAAATTGTTGGTTAAAACACAGTTTTTAGCGCGTTTCGGTAAGTTTTGTCGTTTGTCGGCAAAGCTTTTTTTTGGTATGTTTTGAACCCCCCCTCCCCCCACCGATATATTTGATGATTTCCGCCAGTAATTAAAACATTAAAATAAGCGCTTCCATTTGAAAATACTGCAGAGAACAGTGAGGTACTATGTCAGAAAATTGGAGGAAATGCAAGATTGAAAAGTGTATAACAAGTTTCCATATATCATTTCTGATCCTCTTTTTTCTATTCAACTCCAGCACTTTTATTTTATGTTGATTATACATATGTACGTACGGGTGCTTAGAACATTGTGTAGAACTTGTTATCAATTGAGTTTTCAAAACTTGATGCTCAAAAGAGGGCTTATTCCAAAATGGGGTTTTTTCGGGAAAAAAAGTCTTTTTGCCCTAAACGAAGCCGGATGAAGTGAAGCGAAGCAAAGAGCTGGTGAAATAAACGGAGTCTTTAAAAATGAAGCCAGTTCTTCCAACTAAACCCTGTAATTAATCTCGAACAAAACTAAAACTGCCCCAACGTAGCAATGACCCAGTCTCAGTTTCATAACGAAGCACTTATGCTTTTCCAGCCCGAGATCAATAGGTATTCAGTAATTCTTTCTGTAAACCTACATCAAAAATAATCTTCCGGTAGGTAACAAGATTGCGAGCCCAGACTACCAATTCTAAACTTGGGTGGCAGCAATGTAAATAAAATTGGCCTTTAACCATTCCCAACCCCCTGCGCCAAATGTTATACTGATGCTGTTTTACTTTTAGATTTTATTTTTGTTGTATTCTACAGGTTAAACTTTACAGAAATTTCCGCTAAAATTCAATCTTTTATTTACCAAAAAGACTAGGACCATCACCCCTCTGTGACGTGTGACTTGGCACTAATGTCAAACTAAAATGACTCGTTTTTAAATTCCGACTCCATTTTGACCATACTGTTCTAATATCCCACGGCTGTTCACTCATAATAAGAAATTTCATTGCCTCAAATATGTCTATAATTTCCAAATAGAAGTGATATGAAATATTGTCGGGTGCGGTGTCTTATGGCACTGCGTCGTCCCATGCTTGCTATGCTAAATTAAAGCACTGAAATGTTTCCGTATCATATGCAATGATTAAGCCACCGCCATTCGTACCAAAAATACGTCTACTAGAATAAACCATGCAGCCTCTTTCTCGAAAAACAAAAGAGGCTCTAAACCCTAACTATATCTAAACAAAGTCACTATGTTGGACATATTCTTTTATAAGAATACCTAATTTTTTGCTGAGCTTCAATATTCTTAATTTTTCAAGATTTTGGGCCTAAGATTATTCTTGAAGTATTTTTAAACGACATAAGGTGTAACTATAAGTCGCATTATAGGGTTAATGACCGAAAAGGCGGATAATTGTATTCTAAAACATAGCGTGAAACTCGCATATGATTTGCTTTCCAAAAAACTCAAATAAACAAAAAATTAAACTCTTGATGAAACTTGAAAATTCCTTTATTCTTAAATTATTCTTAAATTTCAGCGATTTTGAGCCTTGATATTCTTATAGGCTATATTCTTATATAAAAAGTGTGAGGGTAGAGAAATTTGAGCACTGCATACATTCCAGCAATGTACAAATTTCTTTAAATGAATAAAATAATATACAAGAACTCTATTTTCTTTAGGCAAATGTTTTTGGATCCACTTTCAATGCAAGATCGGATCTTCCTCATCAAAACCCCTGTCATTATAATTTCACAGCCAGCCCAGACAGTTGAAGCAACAACACTAAGTTTGATTATCGTTAGATAATAATAATGGAAACTTTTCATTTTGAATTCCAGTTAAAACTACAATTACAAATCTCACTATTACAAGGTAATTTGTAACTGGCTAGCCTGCTTTTACAAAATAAGACTATTACAATCGTAAGAAAAAAAAACGTTAAAAGGGAAGTAGCTCTGGGTTCGTCCATGTTTTCTTCCTACAGCAAAAAATGTAATAGGTGGTACGAATGGATATCGTAGAAAGCTTAGAAATGAGGTATCGTTTGTGTTGATCATCGATGGAAAGAGAGTCACACATTTCAAGGAATGAGCTGCATGAGTCGCTGAAGATGCCAAGAGCTGATGGAGAGATTTACAAATATGACAGATTTGAACCTTGTTCTTAGATCTGAGACAAGGCGAGCATATTTTAAACGTTTCCTTTCTGCATTGCAGTTAATGTTAGTTTCAAATCTTATCGTTAGTTCCAAAACATAAAGAATGTTTTCATTTGTACGCAGAAGTAGATCTGGGCGCAGATTGTCTCCAGTTATGATGGAAGGTGAGGAGAAGCAGGGTATATCGGCAAAAAGAGAGGATCCCTCTATTGCTTTCAAGGAGGTTGCAAGAAAATTTAGAGCAGAATTATGACGCCAGGTATAACGACCTTGTTCGAGATAAACTTTGCAACCTGCAACGAGATGGAGTAGAGTTTCAGGATAAAGGCAGAATTCGCAATCAGATGACTGGTTTAGGTTCCAAAGGCTTAGATTTTTGCGCGTAGGGAGAGTATTGTTCAGGTACTTGATGGTGAAGTTGAAGATGTTCGTGGGTAGGTTGCTCAGCACAACAGACCAAACACCATTGAGCTTTTTAAGAGAGTGGTCCAACAGAAATGAAATAATAGCACCCTGGGATAGTAATTGGTGTGCCAAGCGCTCTCTACTGTCTGATTTTACTGCTTTCAGTACATCTTTGGTGTTACGGTAAATGTCGTATTGCAGATTCATCCGACTACTGGTGTTTTTCCATAAAGCTTGAATGTTTGTGTTAGGAAAAGTTCGGAGGGCATTGCGTGAAACAGTTTGGCATTGAGTGAATTTGACAGAAGGTAGCTGAAGATCGAGACCAAATTGATTTTTGGAAAGAACTATACTAGTTAAAATAGCACTTATGGGAAGATCAAGCCACTGGCGAATGTATTTAGAGACAAGATTATCGAGGTTCTCAATGAACCAGGTCTTCGATAGGTCTGCAACAGTGAAGTGCCAAGAAACTTTGGACAATAAATATCTGTGGTACAATAGAAGTTTATTTTTGGGATGCAGAGGCAAGTCATCAATTTCTTTCAGAAGGCTGGGAAACATTGATAGCAGTTTTTCTTTATGACTGCCATTGGTCATTTCGAAGTCAAAGAAGCGGCCGAGGTATTTGAAAGATTCTCCATTTTTAACAACAGGCACGCTTTGGTTGTTCACGAAAAGCTTTGGCTGGAACTGAAGAGATCTTGTTGAGTATTTCTTAATGCCAAAGGTGACACATTTATCCACCCTTATTACAAAGTTTGCCCACTGACACCATCTTGTAAAGCAGTTTAACAGGAGCTGGTTCTCCTTTTCACCACCAGTAACAACCGCAGCATCGTCAGCAAATTGGAACCAATGCACTGGTTGGAACATGCGGTCGTTTTTGATAATAATAATGATAATAATAATAATAATGGAAACATTTCATTTTCAATCCAACTTAAACTACAACTACAAATCTCACTATTACAAGGTAATTTGCAATTGGCTAGCCTGGTTTTACAAAAAAAACTATAACAATCATAAGGTAAAAGGAAAAACTGAGAAAAAAAATAAAACGACTAAAGTTAAAAAGGATGTAATTCCGGATTTGTCCATGGTTTATTTTTGCAACAAAATATGTAGTACGTAGTACGAATGGCAATGTTGGAAAGTTTAGAGATGAGATACCGTTTTTGTTGTTGATCGATGGAGAGAGCGTCACACATTTTGAAGAAAGAGATGCAGGAATTGCCAAAGATGCCAAGAGAGCTCATAGAAAGATTCACAAAAGAGACACATTTGAACTTTCGCTGTAAGTCAGATAGGAGAGGAGCATACTTGCTGTGTTTTCTTGTTGCATTTGTGTCAAGATAATAATAATAATAATAATAATAATAATAATAATAATAATAATAATAATATATAATAATAATAATCAATTTATTTAAAGTTGGCGCTACATAGCTATTTACAGTGAAATGAGCTAATCCAAGCCAACTGATAGATGTATAACATAAAGAATCTATTCAACCAATGAAAATGGAAAACGGGTTTGACTCAAGTATCCATGCTAGTTTTCCTTGCAATCTTGTGTAGGAATTTACGCTACAAACTACAATCCTTGCCAAGAGTCCTTGGGGCGTCCAGTTGCTTAACTATTCCGACACCGCATCTTCTCTCTCCAAGAACAATGTTGGATAGACAAATTTATCATCAACATAATCTTGATAAGAACTACCCTGGGTACCAAACTCACTATATATATAGTCTTGTACCCAGGGTCGATAAGAACCAACTGGATGGCTCTTATTGAGGGCTCAGTGGCTAGGGTCGATGACTATAGATCCAAGGGTCCCTGACACGAACAAAATTTCTCTCAGAGTCGTCAGCTCTCTGATATTCCAGGCGTAGGAACCACGAGGTGTGGTCACATCGAGAGAAAGGACCAGAATACTGCTCGATAAGCATAGCCTTTCATACCCTGGGTACAGGGCCGTCACTAGCAGGGGGTGCGAGGGGTGCGGTACCCCCCCTAGAAAATTCTTGTCGGCAAATTTTCTAAAAGTAGAGTTTTGTCGGGTTTTGCTTTCAAAGTTCCCAAAGCAATAGCTTTAGTGAACAGTTGGAATAAGATGAGGATGTGAAGTTAAAAGTATTGCCCAAAAGCTCTCAGCAATTCAAAACAGGAAAAGATAGCGCCATGGGTGTCACGGAGGGGCAAATATCCCCCAAAAACTTCAAATGACTTCCTTTCGGCAGCCGGAGTCTAGAATCTAATGTCCAATATCCAGGGCGACCTAATTTCTACTTAAAGTTTGGGGTTTAGGTAAGGGTCAAAGTTTATTAAAAAATTCTGTACGTTGATCCTGGAGGTACTGGAAGCCACTGTAAGCAAGGAAAGGGGGCAAAGTGCCTCAGGGCCTTGAGGTCGAGGGGGCTTCAAGTAGTAATGAACTCCATTTTAAGAATGAAATCAATGAAACGTAGGTATGCCTAAAAATAGTTAAAAGTTCTAAACGATTGCAAGAAATGACTGCAAGAAATATTCTGAAATCCATTTTAAGACAATCTGAAGGGCGTGGTCGCAAAAATTTCCTGCTCGCTCCGCTCGCACAGGGACCTCGTCTTTCGGTTTTGTTTCAAAGCCTTCGAAACCTAAGTACCCACAGTCACTCGAAAATTGAAGCGATGATTGACTAACGAGAACGTCACACCCCACATGCGTCAAAATCAATTGCGTCAAAATGTCACACCCCACATGGAAATATCTCAGGCCACGCCCCATTTTGTCGGCAAATTGGTGACTGGCACCCCCCTAAGTGAAAGTGCTTAGCGACGGCCCTGCCTGGGTAGCAGTCTGGTAGGCCTTTCAGTGCTCCAAAACTACCTTCGGGTGCTAGGTAGCAAACGAACAATCACAATGAAATTCACTGGAAAAGAAGAAGCTCTTAAAATTATAAAAAACATAATTATTTAAAGATGAGAGGGCGATGCTCTTGGCAATTCGCAAAAACCAAGTGAAAAGTGAAATTTCGGCAGGCTTTGTGATAGGCTGGGTTAGTAAGAAGGGTTTACGATCTTCCCAAGATTTTAGGTCTTAAAATTGCATTCGGAATTCATTGGTATCAAAATCGGCCTTGGCACGAAGAGGCTAAAACAATCATCAGTTCCCAACCAATTCCATTGAAATATGGAGTACGATTAACACTTGCACGATGAAAATATTGAGTACGATGAAAATTTCAGCTTTCGCCGTTAAAATAACATTAAATGGAATGAAGTTATATAATTTAGGAACAGGTATGAACTATCTATTATATCTGTTCTACACAATTTTCTATTGTCTAAGACAATTTTCTATTGTCTAAGACAATTTTCTATTGTCTAAGACAATTTTCTATTGTCTAAGACAATTTTCTATTGTCTAAGACAATTTTCTATTGTCTAAGACAACTTTCTATTGTCTAAGACAACTTTCTATTGTCTAAGACAACTTTCTATTGTCTAAGACAACTTTCTATTGTCTAAGACAATTTTCTATTGTCTAAGACAATTTTCTATTGTCTAAGACAATTTTCTATTGTCTAAGACAATTTTCTATTGTCTAAGACAATTTTCTATTGTCTAAGACAATTTTCTATTGTGTAAGACAATTTTCTATTGTCTAAGACAATTTTCTATTGTCTAAGACAATTTTCTATTGTCTAAGACAATTTTCTATTGTCTAAGACAATTTTCTATTGTCTAAGACAATTTTCTATTGTCTAAGACAACTTTCTATTGTCTAAGACAACTTTCTATTGTCTAAGACAACTTTCTATTGTCTAAGACAACTTTCTATTGTCTAAGACAATTTTCTATTGTCTAAGACAATTTTCTATTGTCTAAGACAATTTTCTATTGTCTAAGACAATTTTCTATTGTCTAAGACAATTTTCTATTGTCTAAGACAATTTTCTATTGTCTAAATTACTAGTTCAAAGTAACTTTTATCTCTCTAATAATAAAGAAATTTAGAATAGATACTTTTAAACCTCCATAAAAGGCAAACATATTATACAAGAGAAGCTTAAGACATCTGTCAGTCGACTATTGGCCAATCAGTAAGTGGGATAGCAATAACACGCTCATCAAAATAAAGACCTTGGAGAGCGGCCCTGTGTAAAACAACACTGTTTTACAGTTGCCCTGGTTAGTCCAGTACAAAGGAAACAACAGTTGATTCCAACAAGAACCAGAATATATGTATAATCGGCGATGTAAACCATAAGCAATAGTTCAGCAAATTAAAACTACAAGCAATATTCGTCGGCGGCAATAATGTTCGGCGGGTACACTGTACTGAATTTAACGGTTAACTGCAACTTCATAAAACGGAACGGCTTCGACACGACTTCACTTTTCGGCTCTCAATATAACGACTTTCCTTGACGGCTTTAAGGCCCCGTTTACATTGCTCCGGATTCAAATGAAAACGGATAAAAAAGTATCCGTTTGTGCCTTGCGTTCACACTGCTCCACCTTGAAAACGGAGACTTTTGAAAACGCACTTTGAAAACGGATACTTTTGAAAACGGAGTCTTTTGAAAAAGCAAAAACGCAGTGTGAACACCGAAAACGGGTACTTTTGAAAACGCCAACAACAACAACAATACAGCAAGCAGCTTAGACCGCGCCAATTTGAACAATATTTCTTAACATGGCTGATTCACTCGAAGTTAGTACACTACTCGGAGGAATGTTATTGGCAGTGAGTCGTTCAAAATGTTTTTTAGCAGTCGCGAGTGCTGTAAACCAGTTCGTGGCGTTTTCCTTTTTATACAGAGCAATGTGAACGCGTCATCGTTTTCATACCGTTTTCAAATGTACCCGGAGCAGTGTGAGCAGGCAAAATGGATCGATATGAAAACGCATAAAAACGAATACGGAGCAATGTGAACATAGCCTAAGTAACGACTGACTCAACATAAAACAGCATGGCAATATAATGAATAACACATGACCAAGAGACAATAGGACGCTGATAACAAGTGATGGCAACTAATGAGAAATGGCATTGCAACGGATTACAGATAAACAAGAGGAACACCACTGACACGCAACAGGAAAATCTATTGTTTAACACCTGAAAATATCTATATCGCAAAAATTGATCTGTCGTGGTGAAAACTCGATCCCTTCAAAGAACACCCCCCTAAAAAAATTTGCATTTGCGTCCCTGCGTCCATTATATAAAGGTTTAGCAGTTGTTTGATTGATCTTAACTTACAATAAATGTTTGACTATCACTAAATTCAGCCATTGATAATGTAACAGGATATTTCTTATATTGTATAACCTCGTTTTCATTTGTACCTCGTTTAGTTTTATGTCAATCATGTAATTAATCTATTGTATGCCGTTAGTATAAATATCATGAGATTTTGTAAATAAGGACTTTTTGATATGCACGATAACAAGAATGTAAGCAAAGAATAAGATCTCATTTCTTCGTTTCTCACATGAAATCCTCTCGCATAAGTCTGCGCAATACAGCGTAAAACCTTTACAATAAGAAGGGGGAGGGGGGGGTGTTCTCGATTACATAGCTATACGGGAGAAGTGTTGCATCCCCGAAAAGATTGGTTCATTTTGGAAAAATATTGCCTGGGAAGGGTTATTTGGACAAATTAGGTATGTAGACCTTACAAGTCTTTCATGGTTGATTAGCAAACTATGTGCATTGGATTTTTTATCTCATTCCAGTTTTTTCGGCATTTATAAGTAGTATAAATTTTTTGTTTTGTTTCATTATGTTTTATTTAGGAGTCCCGCCTTCCACTATAATTAAAAAGCGATCTTTCTTATTTGCCTTCAAGGGAACCCTTCGAAATACCGGCGCCTCAGTAAATATGCAAAAATATTCTTAAAATAAAGACCTGATTATTACTTCAATTTAAACAAAAAAAGAATAGCGTGGAATAAATGTGACAGAAATACATGTAAAAGATGGTTAACAAGGTATGAGGATAAAGTCAATTATGATACTCAATGTTCTTGCAGAAGAAATTTCAAGCAAATATATTTAATAGATCTGCCACTGATTGTGCGAGGGAATCGACTATCTGATCTGAATAGCTGCATCCTGTATATCCACCATTTGCAATACAGTAATCCAAGACCCTGGGAAACGAATGAGAATGGTTATCTTCATTGATGGATCAGCTGGCACAGTTCCTAGTAGTGCGTACTTCTATCTCTTGAAATTCACAAAGGCTTAATGTAAAGCAATTTTCAGCTCTCCTTAGATTCTGGTGAAAAAGGACACCTCTTGATCGCTGGCGCAACTAATGTGTGAATGGATGGACTTCAAGAAACGAGATATTTTACTCGACAAGCAAACAAATTTTCTTCACCTTATTGACCTTTTTTGAAACGAATTTTACTGAATATATAAGCAACAACTTTTAAGCTTCTTTTCAACAATTTATTACGATTTCTCGGGAATACGCGCGTCTCGAAGCATTTTATGTGAATCTCAAAAATCATAACCTCAAGAAACGAGATACCGGGGAGGCCAAAAAACTTAAGTAGCATAAGTAAAATGCTTTTATGTTGTAAAATATCCTTTGAAGGGGGGCTTATAAAAAAGAGCGGGCTAAATTGAGAGAAAGGGCTTAATAAAAATTTGTAATAAAAAAACAAGTGGTAAATTTCTTTATTATTTGCGAAATAAAAAACATCAAATCAGCCTTCTATATCAATAATATTGTCATCGTCATCATCATCAATTATTAATTCTAGAATATCTTCTTGGGCCATGTCGCCCTTCTGAAATCGAGCATTCGAAAGGTCGACTTCATTCCTTGGAGTACCAATGGCCTGTAATTTTGGTAAAAGGCTCTCACATGGCCCGTGCTTAATGCAAATTAAATCTTTGTCTCCAAATCTGTCGTGACGTGACTGGAAGAGACATGGTGTGAATTTTGATTTGATGTATTCAACAAAATGAAAATGAATAAAATGAAAATCTCTGTTTTTTGTCAAGTTTACTTATTTCAGCATCAGTGAAAAGTTGGGGGGGCTAAATTGAGAGGGGGGGGCTAATTAAACTTTTCCTTCTGAAAATGGGTGGGGGGCTAAAACGAGAGGGGGCTTAATTGAGAGAGAAGCTAAAAGAAGAACTTACGGTAAGTAAAATGCTTTTATTTTGTAATAAAATATGGCTTTTAATACACTTATTTATCAGGGCTGGCCCCCTCAAAAAAAAGTTGTATTTCGGTCTTTGTGTCTGATGGCTGTTTAAGTAAGGATAAACCAAATGTCAAAATTCTTACACTCAAGGCTGTTTAAAGGAGACTTCGAGTTTGAGAGCAACATTTTGAGTTTCTGGTGAACTGGTTACTGCTTACAAGCTTTTAAATGGCTTTCCATCGATAGGTGTTCTGCCTGGGTTGCTAAAACTGTATCAGTTATGGTTCTAGCAGCTTGGAATTCTTGTTAGTGGCGATTTAATGTCACAAATATCAAGTTCATGAGAATTCAGAGAACGAGGAACGGGAAACAGAAAAAGGAAAACGCTAATTGCCAGATATTTCATATAATTTTAGCAGGCATTGTATTGATAGCGAAACTCCAAAGAGCGGGCACCCTCAATGATGGATGCCCCCCACAAGTTGACAAATGATTTTACACTTGAATTTCTATCATCTATTTATTCAAAATCACAGTAAACAATGGTTATACAGTAAGTCTTAAGGCAACAAAAACCTTACAATGGATTCAAATTAAAGTCCCAAAAATATGTAAGTTCTACTATAAGGCTAAAAAAGGAATATTGCCATGGCTAAGCTAATGGGCAAATACTGCAGCGTGAAAATTTTTTCGAGAAATCACTTACCCTTTCCAATACTTATCTTTTGAAAGAACGAATGGATTTCCAATCATTACCAAAAGTGCTTGGGCACGAGTTATGGCCACATTGAATCGCTATAGGAGAAACACAGTAGTAACTCTATCATTATTCAACCAGTCTCCAGGCAATTCATCCACAGTTCATACTGAAATCAGTTTTTAGTATAGTAGGATACAGCGCCAGGGCCTAACACAATGCAATCTTATCTATTGATATGGGAGTTGACAATACACAGTGGAAAAAAAACTAAACTTAGGCTATGTTCACATTGCTCCGTATTCGTTTTTATCCGTTTTCATATCGATCCGTTTTACCAGTTCGCACTGCTCCGGATACATTTGCTAACGGTGTGAAAACGATAAAGCGTTCACATTGCTCCGCTCTGGATAAAAAGGAAAACGCCACGAACTGGTTTACAGACCTTGCGACTACTAATAAACTTTTCAAACACCTCACTGCCACTAATATTCCTCCAAGTAGTGTACTAACTTCGAGTGAATCAGCCATGTTAAGAGAAGTTGTTCAAATTAGCGTGGTCTAAGCATTTTGCTGTGCTGTTGTTGTTGTTATCGTTTTCAAAAGAATTCGTTTTCGGTGTTCACACTGCGTTTGACGTTTTCGAAAGTCTCCGTTTTCAAAAGTTTCCGTTTTCAAAGTGCGTTTTCAAAAGTCTCCGTTTTCGCAGCGGAGCAAGAGGATACTTTTTTATCCGTTTTCATTCGAATCCGGAGCAATGTGAACGGGGCCATACGTATGTAAAAATTCAAATTGTTCATAAATGAAAATCAACTTAACAATACATTATCTTGAATGAACTCGAGAAAAGGTAAGTTCTTCGAAAAAAAACTGGGTTGCATCACGAGAAATTGAAAGCAGAAAATTTTTTGATTTTTGAACGACTTTGTGAAAGCTGATAAGAAAAAAAAGCTAAATGTTGAATCCTTCCTTTTTAAAAATGACTGAAAATAAAAAAAATAATGTAAACCTGAAATGTGAAAAGGAAAAATTATGATTGT
Organism: Rhopilema esculentum; assembly: GCF_013076305.1. The sequence goes on along the minus strand of NW_027019809.1, from coordinate 4,076,269 downwards.
TAAGTACTTTTTATTGCCGTAGACAACCAAATCAGATAAGGCCTGTGTTCCTCGCTTTAATGACAGAAGTATTTCAACATTTTCCGAAGTATTCCTTTGAATTATAAAAATCAAAATAAAATCTCAAAATTAATCAAAAGAAGATATATCCCAAAGGAAACACCCGATGCCAGCAGCAATTCAGTTTCTCAAAAGCAGGCTGTGTAGTGTTACGGGCAAAAATATCCTAAATATTTAGAGATTAAACTGGAAGAAAATTTCACCCATATCGCAAAGTGGAAAATAATTTACCGTGGCACGGTTATGGGGTTAAATGTAAGAGCTGTAAGGCTAACCAACCTTAGGGTTCTTTAAAAAGCCAAGTCGAAATGCGGAGTCAGTCTTAAGATATTCTTCGTTGCTTCGAACGGTTGAAATAATAATGATTCTTCGCTCCTGGCCTTGAAATTCTTCAACAGATCCGACTTTGATCTCGTCAATTCTTGGCGATTTAATCTTTTTCTCTAAAAGCTTGCGAATCTTCGAAACCTGTATGATTTATTGGTATTAATTACGCTTAAAGGTTAACTTAAATGTATGATTTAAAATATGGATGCATTTTCGGTGAAGATGGAAAGAGTCTAAAGCTAAGAGTCTTGATTTTTTGATGTTATTTAATGTTCAGGAAAGCGTTTCTAACGGCAATAAGTGTAGTGAATTTAGATTAAGAAATAAATTAAAATTCTTGTTGTGTTAGAAAGACACCATTAATTGGAGTAAAAGTCAATGTTAAAAATATCCCACTTGAAAAAACCGATAGAGTAGCAAATGCTTTCTAACAAGCTAGAACCTTTTTAAATTTCAGAAAAGTGTACTGGCCTGTTTATGGTAAGGTGAAATTATACCAATCTCATCTGGAGTGACACCAAGCTTTCGCTCTTCGAGTAGAGATTGTGCATACTTCACTACTACAGCTGCCTCCTGGGGATTGAAGAATGACGGACTATTGCCTTCTCGTTGATCTTCGCCAGTAACTCCATGAAATATGATGGGGAAATCCTTGGCAGGAAGCTCTGCCCATTTACAGAGAGTTGTCGTCTTGAAAGTGTCTGCCTCCGGAATCAGTTCGTTGTCATAAAAGTACTCATTTGGTTTCTAAGAAAATTGAAATCTCTTAGGCTTTTAAGATATGGATCATAATTACCTTGGAGGTACAGGTATACCACCTTAATCATGATTCCCATGAAATACGAAAGGGGGCTCAATTTTCAGGAAGTCGGTACCTACGGAACCCAGTATTTAGAAAATAGTGTTGCTCTTTCTTTTACAACATGGGTAGTATGCTCTTATCCATGGCGGGCTCGCGCCCCTTAAAAATATATCAAACCCCTTTGCTTCCCAACGGACAATTCCTCTTTTTTCTACTACTTTCAAACAATGGTCCCCTCTAATAATCCTTTCAACGGTGCTATTTTACATTTGCTGTATTAAGATCTACGAGGAAATTTTGAACAGTTTCCAAACATTTTTCGACAATGTTTATTCGCCGAAAATTTATACGACGCAATTTGTGGGCTATTTACTTAGGAATACAAATAAATTTGAGACTTAATGCAATTTCAACAGAGTGGTGGGTCCTGTCAGGGGACTCAGGAATGGTCCATTCAACAAATTGCAAAACAGAACTACTATCATTATTGGCTCTCTACACTTCACGGAAGTTTTTGTCTGTGACGCAGGCTAGATGATAACATATTTCTGAGAAGATATTAGTCGGGATGAAAAACAAGTAATTAATACTGTAATTAGAGAGGCATCGCATTTGGGGTCCCTCATGACTCTGCTCCTGTAACTATTTTGTTCATATTAAAGGATATTTTCATAGTTATAGCTACTAAAATATTCGAAAGTATGTTGGCAAAAGCCAGTGCTTACCTTGAGAATAGCAGGGTGTGAACGATAGTTCTTGATTAGTTTGGTGATGAATTTGGAATCATAACTTCCTTCTGCAGATTTTTGGTAAATGGGTCCCGAGGCCATCAATCTCTCGAGCATTGAAAGCGACAAACCATGCTAACAAGAAAACCACAACTCGTATGCAAGGAGGCAATTCAAGCAGTTTGAGAACGATGACATTAAAAACAGTTGAAAAACATTAAGCATAACACAATAATGAAAATGATCATAAAAGCTCAAATTCCCAACTGCCTGTGGCAAGTTGCTTCCATACATGATATTGTGGAAGCTACCTCTGCCTGAGAATTTTGTAGAATTCTTGTTGATTACAAGGGTTTCTTAATTCAAAATCAGCCCATGATAGGTGTGGAGGGCTGTCAATAAAAGTCACTTCGTGCAGACTGGTTTACCTGGATAAGGAAAGAGTTCCATTGAAAAGACATGTGTCATAAGCGGCTACCTTAGACAAAGACCGAGATACAACTCTTTGTTTGGGGGGGGGGGGCAGTTGGGAATCTCGGTCCTTGATCTTAGACATAAATTATGGAATGCTCTCACTTTACATTCACACCTATAATAAGAAACTATGTACCCTCTGCAAACAACACCACAACACCATAATCTACAAGTTTTACTTTTCACTGTTAAAAGTAGAATATCATACCTCAATGGCAATTGGTGACCGCAGAACAGGGCCAAGCTGCCGAGGGTCTCCCGCCAGCACAATTTGTCCTCCCTTCTCATTCTCTGGAGATAGCAGCCCAGCTAGTGGTATCAATGCTTCGGGTTCAACTGACTGGCCACATTCATCAAGGAAAATGTGGGTAAAGAACATTTTTCCGACACCCATACTGACAATTCTTTAGCAAAAAGGATAGAATAATTATAAAATTAGCACAGATTGCAGAATGAAAAAGATAACAAGAAATAATTGGCTCTAGAGGGAGCTGACAGTAATACTCCCTTCTAGATAAACATTGAAGTACCTTTTACAATGTCAAAAATTGCAAGAAGAAATGACTTAACCCTTAGAGATCCAGAGGGAAAGTACTGTCAAATTAATTTGTGATGATATAAAGGGTCCACCCCAGTAGTCTTTCCATCGACCTGCAAAATACGTCGGCTGGTCTGCTGGCAATCCTTTTAATGACAAGAAATGCATGTGCTAAAATAAACATTGAACAAAAACTGAAGCTGCAACGGGCAAGAGAATGACTTGGGGCATCGCACTAGGGTATTCCAAATTACAAGTTGAATAAACTAACATGTAAAGGAAGTAAAAATAGCGATTCACCTTCCTGCCGTTGTCATCGTACAAACAACAGCTCGATAATTGTCGATTTCTTCAAGTGAAGGCATTGCAAACAAGTTATTTTCGATTTTGCAGTAGCTCTGTGTATAATATCAGAAGAGAATGAATGATTGATCATCACCATAAAAATGAATGAAAATGACGATTGATGACCAATAAGTGTCGAGGGAGGTCGAAACAAGAAGATCAAATATCATGGCTTAATAGTAACGTTACAAAATCTACATATTTTTGAAGTTTTGAATTTCGACAACACAACCTCAAGAAACCATGACTTTACCTTAATAACCTTTAGAAAACGTTTTGATGAAATTTCAATTCTTGGGAACTTCTCGAAGAACGATTTATTGGAAAGTTGTCCTTCTTTACAAGAAAGATCTAAATCGCTTACAGAAAAGAATATCAAATATGATACCTGAAACCATTACCCTCTTATTCAAAATTAAATTAAAAATGGCAAGAGTTTACATGTATGCTTTTTAACTGCAAGAAAGCATTTGATTCTGCCTCTCACTTGATGGCAGCAAATGAAAGTGAATTTTAAAAATTCAAAGCAATGGTCTTAAAGACAATGCAAAGAGGATAACATGGCTTTTGAGAGATAAAGTAATAGAAGTGGGTGAATCCTTTGAATATCTTGGAGCAACAATCAGGTCAAATGCTCCTTCACAGAGATGTTAATATTCAACAAAAATTGAACGAAGCTTACTACTCCAATAAGTAAGTGCAATGAATTTAACGGTTAACAACCAGGACTATTTCTATATTTTCTCAATCTATATTTGATCAAACGATTATTCCAATTCTTTATTATAAGTTCGAGATCTTTTTGGCCTAGAGAACTTAATTTATAAAAAAAAGGAAATACACGATTTGATCATATATCAAAATTGATTGCATGCTTTAGTGCAGAGGTGTCCAAATTATTTTTTGGGTTGGCCATGGACAAAAACTTACTGCACATGCGGGCCAAATGAATGATTACGTAAATCATCGGCAAATTTTGTATAGAACAGTAAATATATTATATATATAGTTACATGAAATATTACATGAAAAGTAACATGAACAGTTGCATTACAAAGTTATCAATATGAAGTGTAACATTTTTTGTTTGCAGAAAATTTATTCACATCAAACATTAAATGTGTAGTTGACGTGCAAAGAAAGTCATGAAAATGTTTCTCTGCATGCTTTGATTGTAGCTTTTACTTGCTCTGTTCAGCTTCGTAATAGAAACTTTTGCTTATAATTATAAGAATGTAATATTTCTTCATTGACTAAGCACGGGCCACAGTATAAAGTGGCCACATCTGGCCGGCGGGCCGTACGTTGGACACACTGCTTTAGTGTGTAGAACACGACCGTTCTGACAACTCTAGATGCAGTGGATTCGTGTAGCACCGTCATTCAAACAGTTTCGGTCTAGCTTTTTACTTATCAGCAATGTAAGCTTGTAGCATATGCAAGCTTATCATGTGAGTGAACGTTACAACAAGATATATGTCATTTGGAAACTTCTTCTCAAAGGAACCTTCAAGCTTTATGGCAGGCGGAAGTCTAGCAAGATACAATAATAAATACATTGATGATGACTACAGCTTACCTTTAGGTCATACTCGTCAGGCAATGAGTCCACAGATCGTGAAATGGCGTTCAGTCGAAACATTTTCTTCTTCAAAATAGGACATGGGTTGAGAAGCCTGTGGAAAATCAAATCAGCGGCACTGTTGGATGGTGCACATGCCAGAATACGGCTATTTGGAATGAATCGTAAGACCTGTAAAAGCAAAACTGAATCTTGAACGGACAATACAGTGGCAAAAAGGGACAGCTAAACTGGATATAGGTCAGTGGCATAGATAGAGTGGGTCAGAGGGTGCGAAAAAACCCCCTGTAAAGCTTATGTGTTATAGCTACTGCGGAAAAATAAAATGTTTGTCTATATTTTAATTGTGTTACATTTTGAGAGGAAAGATTTTAAAGCTGAATAAAACGATTTCCTACGTTGTCTTAAATCAGATGGGTAATCTCATTTGGTACTTAAAAATTCCCTATTCATTTGAAAAGAACGAATATCCACAAAGGTCCTTTTCTTTGCATGTAAGAAGTATTTAACAAGAGGCAAAAAGACAATAAGTTACCTGTCGCATTGCTTCGACCGATGTAACGGTTTTTCCAGTTCCGGGTGGTCCAAATATGATATATGGATAAGGCATCGAGACCCCCCATAAGATATTTTTGACCGCAGTAAGCTGCTGTGGGTTTGATTCAATCTTTCTATCAAAAACTCTGAAAAAATAAAAATTCTCGTCTTCTTAGGAAAAATTAACCTAAAATCAAACTTAGGATAAAAGAGTGAATTCCCATATTCCTTTGCAAAAGTGGAAGGACTCGTGGCGACAGTGTAGGGCTATCCCATACTTTATGAGAATCGAATCGTTTTACTTCGAAATCTTTAAGAAGAGATGACACGCATGTTCACATGAGCAAAACTTCGATTGGCACGTAAGATTTCGCCTAGTGGAAATCCAGCTACAGAACATCATGTCTGTTCTAGGCCAATCGATGTAAAGCAGACCCACGCACCGAGAGAGGGGGCAGGGGGTAGTTGCGCCCGGCCCCAGTAAGCAAAGAGGGACCCGCTGGTAATTAAAAATATGAACCTTGATAATATGGTGATTTCAAGTAAACAATGTTAAAAACATAATCCTTGAACAAAATGGTGATTTGGAGATAAAAAACCATATCTGTACTGGGTATATCTTTTAAATATGAATAGAAGTAAACAAGAATTCTATGCGTTATCCTTGCAAAAGTTATGTTAGGTTTATTGCTATTTTAGGTTATGCTTTGGCTAAGACGGGGTCAGATGTTACCCTAGGTACCAGATGTGGATAATCTATAGAAAACCATACTAGAATTAAAGGAACACTAGAGTTACGCCACGGAGCCTAGATTTTCAGGGTTCATATGTCTCTGAGTTGCTAGAATTGCTAGAAACATTCACTGATTTCCAACGTTAGCTGTCACTATTGGCATGAAATGCCGGTACTTTGAAGTAATTCTCAAATAGAAGTCGAAAGAAAGAATATACATTTGATGAAGAGAAATTTTCAAAATATTTATTTGTCTCAACTTCAGTAATCAGCAGGCATCTTTAGCTATTGTTTATTGGTCCAATCAGAGTCGCCCAATCTATGAAAAATATGCTTAATCTTTGCTTCCTTTTCATATTTCATTTCCACTTCTTCAATATTTAAAACAAACAAAGCTTTGTTCTAAGACAGCGATAAAAATGGCCTAGCAATAGCACTAATGGAAATTACTGTCTACAGGTAAAAGTGTCCGATGTTGCATAGGCAGAGCTGTCCACGCTTTTGGTGTATAGAACATCACCGTCTAAGTTGATGCGGTCATCAGGCAACTCTTTTCCAAACGGTGGGGTGGTTTCCTATTTTGTCAGCACCCCCGTACTACATTCCTTAACCAATGACTAGCTATAATGTATTTCTTTTGTTGTCTTTAGCCAATCACTTTTCGTCTCGCAAATCAGGGTTGGGCGAAACATAAATATTTAACGGGGGAGCGCTGGAAACACTTTTTACTAGAAAGACCATAATGGTACACTCCGCGAATAAAAAATACATTTATCGTTGAATAAAAAGCTTTGCAAATCACAATGGATAAAAAGTCAACGAACGAAGAACAACACAAAATTATTAAAGTTTTAAACTGCAGAAAAGAAAGCCAAATAATATGTTGAAGAGACAAATGTCTCTGACATTCTAATAGCTCCTAAAGATTAATAAAAAAACTCCGCCCACGCAGTCAATGAGCACGCACACTCCAGTCAACCAGCATGTTCTTAGAATGTATTGGCGGGGGGTTTTCCCCTAAAAGAATTGGTCTTCAAAAGAATCGGTACCTTATATTAGAGACTGCTACCTCAGGAAGAAGAGGTTCAGATTGCATATCCCATTTGCCTTCAATAAAAGGAAATTCATTTTCCTCCATCATATCGCTCGCTATGTCAACAGCACGGTGCTGAAGACGAATTGGTCCACGGTTGAACGAAAACCGGACATCGTGTAATCGGCCAGGGATGAAACTATCAAAAAAGAAGATATAACATGCAACGAAAACAAGACTATCTCGACATAATAAGTTTGGAATAAATTTTAATGTTCGTTGTTTATGGCATGGATAAAATTGCGTAAACTTAAAATCTTCAAGGTGATATGGCATATTCTCAGGCAATGGTAAAAACTTTCTACAGTCAAGAAGCCAAAATTCTGTAACTGGATTTCGGACAACATACTAGCAACAAACCATGAAGAAAAATTTGTGGTCGTAATCCCACTTCATTCTAATGCCAGCATCATCTGTACTGACATTAGAAAACGCAGTACTAATACCAATCTTAATAACCGGGCAGCAATATTTTTCAAACCAACATTTTCAAAGATCAAGACTCTTTTTCAAATCGATTTCCCAGCCAGAACTATGAAGCATAACTTATCCTCGGTGACCAAACCACATTAAGCACCCCCGACTTGCCTTCCTAATTTTGAGATTAACCGTTTATCTTCTGCATGTTTAAGACTACAGAGCCTATAATGCCAGGAGGTTCCTGAAGGTCACCATTCTGGTACAGAAGGAATTACCTGGCATGAAACTTCAACAGCACTCTGTCTCTTTCTACGACATGTACATAGCCTTCATACTCCTTTTTATTTGCACTTTCTTGTGACCCAGAGGATTTGTGGCGTGCATAGACTTTGTCCCCGATGATAAGAGAAGGCTTTCCTTCTGCAAGTCCAGGGACCTATGAAAGAAAACTATCATATGAGTCATACGAAAGACAATAGCCAGTATTAAACATGTCAAAATTATTACGTATCAGTTTATTGTTGCTTCGAAGAAGTCAGGCGTGTGCCTTAATCGAATATGGCCCATATAGAGGACATATTAACTCAATACAGTAGAATCCCGTTATATCGTACTCGGTTATTACGTACTTTCGGATATAACGTACTGGTGTGCTTGCTCCCGGCAAAATATGTGCTTGGTTTTTACTTACCCTCGTTACAACGTACTTCGGATATAACGTACTCAATACACTGGTCCCTTAAAGTACGTTATAACCGGATTAAACTGTACATTAGAATAAGTTTGAAGCTATGAAATCGTCCACATAGCAGTTACTTTGAATTTCAGACATTCATTCTAGCTTAATTCCCCTTTGTTGATATAAGCACGGGTAGTCTACATAAGACATTGACATGTAGAGGCGTTTATTTCTCTCAAAACCCAGAAGCAGGAGAAATAGCGAATTTGAGGGTGTGCATTGCAGCTGTACAAAGCTCTCGTCTAATAAAAATTTATGTTTGGCTTAGAGTTATGTTTGGCTTTCTATCACATTGCATTAGTTTGTATGCTATCTTTAGGTCATTTATATGTTTTAAGAAGTCATTCATTCTAGCTTAATTCCCCAAAAATTCAACACAGACTGAGATTCACATGAAGGAGCGGAAGCGGTGAATTTTTGGGACACTTCTCAACATTTTTTTTCTTACTAGAGAGTTCTGAGATCATTTAACCTCTGGGCTCCGCTAAAGCGCGGCCCGTCAAGTGCATACCTCTAGTGCCACATTGGTCGAGCATTTTTTCATTCCAACATCATGCATGTCGTATCTTCGAATATCAACCTCCATTTGAAGCTCTTCAAGAAAAAGAAGATTATGGAAGCGTTTTCTGTAGCTGTCGGGACTGTCAGATTCTTTCAACAAAGCTTTGAGACCTGAAAATTCTTTGGACTTTTGGTTGTTGATAGCGTGATGAATGTATCGTGGAATTTTAAACTGATCCAGGCTGACTGTTGATCTCGAGCTTGAACCACTAAAAAATATCAATTAATCACCAATTAACCACCAAATTGTGATTCCATAGAAAAGTCCCTAAATTTAAGCGACAAATAATCTACTATTCAGAATAGGATACTAAACAAATTTGCAAAGAGGCCGTAAGCTTAAGGTTAGAGCATCGTTGAAAAATTTTCTTTGCCCAATCCCATGTTTAACAGTAGGAAATTTGAAATTGGATAGGACTGCAAGCAGAGGAAGGTCCTAGGAATCTTCCATTGTCCATTTTAGATTGAGTTTTAGAAACAATTCAATATTTACTGGGAAATTAGTTTGGCAATTTAAGTAGTAGGCATCAGTGTCTTGCATGGGTTGTGATAGGAACTGGTTATAATTAGCCTCACTACCAACTTTGATTGATAGGTCACATGGCTACAATAGGCTTCCGCTTTACACATGAATTAATTCTGTTTTGTTTTGTGAAAACTAAGTGAAAATTGAAAACATTCATTCCTGAGGATTTTAACATACCGTAAATCCTCGAATTAGCCCCCTGGGGGCTTGTTTATTCTTGGTATTTTTGGATGGGGGTTTTTCAAGAGGGGGGAAGCTTATAAAATTATAGTGGACATCAAGAAGACATCATTAAAACACCTCATATATTATAGTAGGAATTTCTTTATGAACATTTGATTAATTATTACCAAAAGTATGAATTTCTTGTGGTAATTCAATAAAACACCAAAGGCAACTTCAGATGGCAACAATCAACAAATCGAGGGGGGGCAATTCGAAGATTTACGGTAGCAGTGGGGGCTTATTCGAAAGGGGGCTCATTGAAAATTTGTAGTTCTATGGTGGGGGCTTATTTGAGGGGGGCCTTTTTCAAGGGGGGGAGCGAATGCGAGGATTTACAGTATTGCCCCTGTGATTCCATAAGCCTTATGAAACCCCTGTGGGCAATTCACTAATGATTTGCCCACCGTGGGAAGCAATTTACATGGCGAAAAAAAGGCCAAAAAGTCCACCCCAAAAAACTTGACACACTGTCTAGTCTAAATAACTAAGTTTAAGCACAAAAAAAGTGATTTATCAACATGATGGCTGATTGATTAAGCAAAAAACTTCTTCAGCATCTACCTGAACTATGAGCAAACAAAGCAAAACCAATTGCTTTCAGTCAGTGAGACTGAAACCCTGGCTTAATTCGAGAATACAAATCTGTATAAAGCTGTTACCTCTTACCTATCAGGAGGGATGCCAGGGATGATTTCCACAGCAGGATCATATATGGTCTGCCTTGAGCCTAAGGGCTGGTACTTGTCATTTGACCTCATTTCATCAATATCTGGATTTGTTGTCTCAGCATGCAAAAATATGCAATGTTCAAACTTTCCAGGTATATTATCGTTTTCAAAGTTTAAAACCAATGGGCATTTGCTCTTTCCAATTCGTTTGTTGTTATACCAGATGCTTAGCTGGTAACTTTCTCCAGGTGAGAGACATAAACTCTGAAGAAAACAGAAAAAAATTTTAGGCATTTTGCAACTTTTAAAGAGATAACTGTACTGAAGCTTTAATTTTATTTCTGTAGTTAAGACAAGTCAAAAAGAAGACTTTGAAAGGCAAAACACCACTTGGACTTGCATAGTGGAACCCCCCACATTCCATTGAAATCCTCATTGATTAAATTTGTGGAAAATTTATGGAAAACCGGAATATTTGGGAAATTTTTTTTGATACCCCCCCCCCCCAATACTTGAGGTGTTAGTACACTCCTGGTCTAGCCCCCATGCCCCCATGGTAAATTCCTAAACAGTTATATTCAGGGATAAAACAAAAGGTTGCTTGATTATTTGCTGAGATTATAAGTTGCTATACTTGAAGCTTTTCTGTACACTTCTGCAATTACTCCCTGGTCCCTCATTCATGAGGGTTACTGAAACACATATCCGTTAGAGGGAACACTTTTGCATGAGAGACCGTTAGAGGGGACACCTTTGCATGGGGGACTGATGAACATACTACACCTGCATATCATATCAGACTTTTTGGGTTTACGTTCTCCTAAACAAATACTATGTTAATTTCCATGTGAAAAATTCGAAAAAATAGAAAATTTCCTCTTTTTTGCTGTCGGTCTTTGATAACGGAAAATTCTTTTTCAGAAGACAGTAAGAAACTTCAAAAACTAACTGCGTCTTATAAGATACTGACTATTTTGTCTATCATCAGAACGAGGATGTAAAGCTTATTTTATGTCAAAAAATTCTTTGATTTGCATTTTATTATTTTCCTTTTAACACTCTCAATGATTCTGCAACAATGGAGTATTGCCACAAAGCAGACAATCAAGGTTTTACCATCAGCCCATTTATAATTGCCATAATTTTAGTAAAACCAAACATTTTGATTAATGATAACGCCATTTAATACCCACTTGCATGGAGAATTTTGTCAACATTATGCTTAGGCATAGAGTCTTTGATTCCAAAATTCCCAGAAGTAGGGGTGGAACAGACCCATGCTAATATTTCATTTTGCATCCCCCCACTCCTCACAAATAATCAATAATAGTAGTGAAAAAATTCTACTATTTTGCCCTCAGCACCAACACTGCCCCTTTGCCCTAGTCTTTTGCAGACGTCCATGACAAATGCCAGATTAATAACTTACTTAAGGTAGGATTTCCACTAAATAAATAAAATCGTAGCTGCAGTTGACGTCTTTCCTACCAGTTTCTGCATATTTCATATGTTTCATACTTGCCTGTTCTTGTTTCCTACTTGCCTCTTCTTGTTTCCTACCGGATTCTACTCATTTACTGTTGAAAAAACTATGAATTGTGAAAGGAAAGTTAGTGACCTATTGGAGTAGCCTAGTTTGCAGGGAAAATATTATGTTTTTTATCCTATAATTTCAAAATATATAGATATATTACCGTCAGTTTCTCTGCTATGTTCATTTTATCTTTGACTGTAAATTCACCATCAAAGTTGTCCAGTAGCTTGTAACCAGTGAAGTAAATAATGTCAGACAGATTTTTCGAAGTAGCATTTTTCATAGTAACTACTACTTTTTGTCCCTCTGCCCCTTTGGAAAAAGTGATAACTCCTCCATTAGATATGACACCTTCATCATGGTCTGATGTTATCTGTATGCCATCATCTCTTTGAAGCTGGCTGAAATTGTGATAAAATTAATAAAAAATCAGCTTAAAAGCTTAGGGAGGTCTTTGAAACCATAATAAAAACTGCAAATAATAACTTTTGAGAGAAAAACTAAGTTAAAAAATAAACAACAAGTTGGGAGAAATCTAGAAAAACTCATAACAAATGTTAAGCATTTAAGAATTATACTATTACTAAAAATGATCTTGAAAAAAGCCATTGGCCTGTGCGACAGTCTCTTGACTAGGTTCAGGTCTGCTCTTGTTATCCTAAGAGTAGGCAATTTAGTTCAGAATAGAAAACTGGTTGTACGATCCACTTTGAAGTGATACATTTTACTAGCATTTATCAATACAAAACCATATTATATGTAAATTTTCAGAGCTATATGGATCTTCAAGGTAACTGTAATTTACAGTAATTTAAGTAAATTAACCAGGTTAAATCAATAAAATTGTATCCCTTCAAAGATTTTGAATTTTTATATGCAAAGATGGTATTAAGTTACCTTCTGCTGCCAAAAATGCCGTTCATTTTCCTAATATCAAGACTGGAGATTGCAGGGGTTGGTGTTGACTGACTTCGTCCAGCTTTGGCAAAGTGCTGGTTTGTCGCTATCTTCTTGGCCTTCAAGTAAATTATTCTTGCATGCCCACTTGTGAACTTCAAAAACTTCTTATTTTTCATTTTTTGAACCACCCGGGTAAAGTCTTCGCTGTTATGGGGAAACATTCTATTGAATTCATCGAGCAGCTCTGCCCGGTCCTCTGGTTTACTGTCGCCCAAATCTTTCAGGTGCGCTGTAAACTTACCATATAACAAGTTAGGATTAAATCCAGGCATCTTTTTTTCTTCTTTCTTGTATCTCATTTCTAAGACACCGTGTTTGATTAACTTCACAATTACATCTTTCAGGGCAACTCCTTGATAGGTGTATTCATCCTTTCGTTTTAATGCTGCAAACATTTCTTCTAGCGTCTTGATAGAATGCCAGGATCTTGTTCGTGCAAAACGACAGAAAAACTCATTGCAGACTTTGTTGAAAACTCTTGTTTCTACCAATTCGAAATCTAAGTCGACCTTTGCTCTAAAAACTACCTTGCCTTCAAGTATCTCCTGGAACATACACACTAGATCCCTTGAAACACAGAAAAGCTCTTGATAATAAGACAGACTGTCATTTACGCAAAATCTTGTGGAGATTCTTTGAAAAAAATTCTCAATAAAGAGTTGGAACGAAGCTGGGTCGCAATATTTTTCCTCGTCCCATGCTGAACGCAATGTTCTAACAGCTTCATCGCGTGGCAAAAATGCTCTCATCGCCATTACTTCTGTTGCCAGAATAGCGTATTTTTGAGTATTTTCTCAACTGCTAATGAATATTTCGATCACCCAATTTAAACGTCTTCAGCAGGAAAGCATAATTAAATCTGATCTGGTAAGCTTCTTGAATAAGATTGATTCAAAGAGACAATTTACCAGTCTGAACAGGACTGGAGTGACTTCTACTCTTGCAAAATTTTATGCCATGCTCTGTAATAGGGTACTTATCAGGAACAGGACGGGGGGCTGTAGGAACTTCCTGTTGTCAAATACTCAAGGGACAGGACAGAGAAATAAAGTTCCAAATGTGTATGCTTGCGTACGTAGGTAGGTGAACGCAAATAAGTACGGTTAGACAGGTTTTGTGTAAACAGAATGCCTGAGTGAACTCAAATGGATACGGATCTTTTTGGAACCGGTTTGGGCTCGAACCAGTGGCGGCTCCAGCCTGGGATAAGTGGGGGGGGGACAAAAGGTCTCCCAAGAAATGTCATTTACATGTGACGATCTAGATAACGTACATACCCCCCTCTGAAGTTTTCTCATCAGGTTTGCAAGAATCTCAAGGACCAACTCTCTGAAAAAGTGGGGGGGGGACTAATCCCCCCCATTCCACTGGCTCGAATTTTGAAGTAGACAAATAACATAGAGATGACAAATACTCACAATGCTTTTTTGATAGCATTATTCGGGGGACGGACTTCACAAGTAATGAGAGAAGCCAGGGCCGCCGCTAGGTGGAACGGGCCCCGGGGCATAAGAGCCACGAGCCCCCACCTTCTTGGGTTTATAACTTGCCTAGGCTAGAATGGGCTTTATACCTCACTTTGTTGTTTCATTCATTCAGACCAACAGCTACGTGATCCGTAGGCCTCTAACCATTATATCCACCAAGCCGTATCCTTATCCCTTAGACTATCTTTTCAGCATACCATAACCCCAGACGTTCGCCCACTCTTTTACATCATCTATCCATAGCATTCTTAGTCTTTCACGAGATCTTCTACCTGGAATAAACCCCTCCATCATGTTACAAATTACTGTGCCACTTGATCCTCTCGCAACATGCCCACAAAGCGTAGCTTTCCTTTTTTTAATGGTGTCGTTCAGCTTAGGGAATGTATGCATTTTCTGCAATAATTCCTCATTTCTAATTCTATCTGTCCATTTGATTTTCAACGTTCTCCTGTAACACCATAGCTCAAATGCATGTATATATTCTTTTATCACTTTTCCTATAGTACATGCCTTGCATCTATGAGTAAAAACTGACCATATATTCGTTGTTAGGGTGTTCATTTTTGTGTTTATGTTTATATTACTGACTAACAATTCTTTATGGCGTTGGAATGCCAGTTTTGCTGTCGCGTTTCTTTTCCTTATTTCATCTAATCATTGCCCATCCTCGGCAATCAATGTTCCAAGATAACAGTAGCTTTTTACTTGTTCCAAGACTACTTTCTCAGGTATTATTTGAATCTTTGTTCAGGGCCCAAGCCACCAGGGGGCCGGAGGGGCCATGCCCCCCACTTTCCTCGAGAAGCAAGTAGTTTTAAAGTTGCAGTAAAAGGAGGAAAAGCCTTGGCCCCCCACTTTTTTTGCGAAGTAAGTAGTTATAAAGTTGCAGTAAAAGGGGTAAAAGCCTTGGCCCCCCTACTTTTGAAATCGTGGTGTAGGTTGTTTTCTTCGCGTTTAATTCCATTCCATAGATTTTGCATTCTTCATTAATAAGCCTTACTATCATAGATTGGAGCTCTTCTTCTGTTTCCGTAGTAATGATGGTGTTGTCTGCGTATCTGATGTTTGTCATTTTGATGTCATTTACTTTGATTCCTGCTGTGTCCTCTAGAGCTTCTTGTATAAGTTCTTTGCTGTACATATTGAACAGAATTGGTGATAGAATACAGCCCTGCTGGACCCCTTTCTTGATCTTAAAACTTCTTGATTCACCATTTTTTGTTTTAACTATAGCTATTTGATTCCAATAAAGGTTATTGATTAGTCTTATTTCTTCCCGTAGTATTTCGTATTTCTCAAAGATTTCAATTAACTTGTTGTGTTTACCTCTGTCCAAGTCTTTCGTGTAGTCAACAAAGTATATAAACAATTTCTTCTCTTTTCAATCATCTTTTCGCTGAGTATTTGAAGCAGGCAGATACCGTCTCGAGTTCCTTTTCCTTTTCTGAAACCGAGTTGATTTTCATCCAGTTTTCACTCTGCTAAGGGTGAAGTTCGTCTCTTCATAATCTGTAATAATATTTTGGAGGCATGGGATATAAGACTGATAGTGCAATTTTCGTTTCATAGTATTGTGTTAACTACTTTTAGCTTGGTGATAAAGGTGGACTTTAAGAAATCTTCGAGCCAAGTACTTGTATTGTATGTAGCAATCATTTATGATGGTTTTAATGATTTTTAATCCGTCTTCTCTCATGTGTTGCAGTAGTTCTGCAGGGGTTTGGTCGACTCCAGTTGCTTTGTTTTTTGGTAGACGTTTGATAGTTTCAACCATTTCACCATTCTCTATTTTGACTTTTGATAATTATTGCCCTTTTCTATATAATCTGGTCGTTCATCTTTTTAGATATTTCTCCCTATCAGCCGGTCTGGGGTTATTTTATGCAAAATACCCTAGGCTCGGGGGGTAAACAAAGCGTAATTTTTGACGAGGACGTGCCATTTTGGTTGAAAAATTTGGACCCATAATTCCGCAAATGTCTGAAAAATGTGACCCATAATTCCGCAAACAAGATGAAAACTATGCCCATAATTCCGCAAAGCAAATAAAATCTTTAAAGCACATAAAAATTATTAAACAAATTTTGCATGTCCTTTTCCCCAAAATCTCAACATTACATTTAATCACAATAAATGTGAGTAAACTTCTGCGCCCCTCTCTATCCGATATGGTTTTTCAAAACTTTTTTAGTATCACTTTACGGGCCTTTTCAGGCAAAAGCGTTGATGAAATCACGAAAGTAAATCTTTTTAGCATTATTAGTTTCAATGCTCAGCACAGTTATCGATGACATGATAAAGCTAATTTGGAGTCCGAAAATTGTACCATCTGCAAATTTTACAGTCCGAGACTTTTGACCTTCCAAAAATTTTACTGGAATAAAAAACGTAATACAATTTAATAAATCATCCAAACATCCATTGACCTACGGTATTTCCCATTATATACTTT
>NW_027019809.1:3937711-4059375 GCF_013076305.1 Rhopilema esculentum | reverse complement strand
TCTGCGCACTAGAAGGCCATAACAAAGATACCTATTAATGAGCCCCACCAGGTTATCTCTTTCTCGCGGGTGTAGCCCAAAAAATAGAAGAGCTCCTTCCTCCATAATTTGCTGAAAATGGACTCTTTTGGCCTTAGTTTTTTTACGAGTTATTTTATCTCCCCCCTGCTGCAGGAGACAGGAGCCGAGTCCCATTTCGTAGGGGATTTGTACGCAATAGCAATTGTTTTTTGTTAAATTAAAGAGAAAACTCATCACTGTTGTCAAATATCTCAAGGCGACAGGGACAGTAGAAGAGATGTTGTATAAATCTTTCACGAGTTCTCAACTCAAGATTTCTTGTGAGATTGCTTTATGTTCTAGACATATATACCTCATCGTCTCGAGGCCTGATTAAGATGGTGAGTGTTGAGGCGCAAGTAGGAAAAAAGTGCATCCCGCAAAAAGTTAAGATTGAACGAACCGATCTCATCTGGCCCCATTAATTAATTAGAAAGAGACGGCCGGAGTGAATTTTATCAATAATATGTTCAAAGGGGAGGGCAAAAAACCGATTTGTAAGAGAATGGTGAAATGGTTGAAAATCTATGCAACACGGAGACTTATTCTTGTAAATCTTACCAAAAAACAAAAGGCAACTGAGAGTTTCGGCACTCAAAGCCCCTGCTGAAACTACTGCCATAACCCCAAATGAGAGGAAAGACTGAGGTTATACAGTATCATTAAAAACCTCACTCATATATTGGAGTTACAGCGACCAGGTCTAATATAAGCTATGTGGCCGTCGACATGACTGTATCTTAACGCTCCACCTTATATCCACCAAGCGTGCTCACAGGTAGGGTCCTGTGATGATAGTGGTAGGGACACAATACTATGTAGGAGGACACACACATAAATTGCATAGTCTACAGGTCTTATTCTTCTCAGAATGTCAATGCCTTTATCCAATAGTGATACTGAATCTACAGATTATTAAGAGCACAACATCTTGCCCCTTCTCTGAGCCACTTGTCGTAGAGATGAACATCCATGCAAATCGGTTTTGCAAGAATCATCTCAGGAGCTACGGCTTTTCTCTGTCAGAGTAGAGTGGAAGAGGAGGGAACGTCGAGAACCAGGTGCGTACCCTCCCGATGGTGTTCATTCATCCCTGATGCACTCTACCGATTGTGTGAAGCTTAGACATTTAGAATCAACATATAAATAATGTCTTGGTCAAATATAAACTCACTTTCATTGAACCTGGCTTACTTATTACCGTGAATATAGACGTTTGACCAGTTAAGTAAAATTACATTCAACAATAACAACAGTTAATTTTGAAAGTCTTTCGTGTGCGGGAAATAGGGACCGAGAAAGAATAACTACGGGCAAGAAATTTCAACAAAGACTAAGTAGATCGAAGTAAACCTTTATCTGCTAAGTCAGAATTTCAAGGGGGCCTAGCTAGGTTAAAATACAGATGAAGAAGCGCACCACAGTTTGTGTGCGGATCTAAAGAGACACGACCCCCGATTCTTATCTTAATGGGACATATAGCATAACGTAGTACACAGTCAGGGCTTGCCTATAGCTCATACAGCGACAATTCTGGTTGCACACTGTATATGTATACACATCACAAGATATTAGCTTTGATAGCAATGAACAGCACTCTAGAGTGACACAGCAGGAATCACAAGTAGACCATACATTCAAAAATGACAACAGATACAGATTCCATACGCACTAACCCCTTATACATGATGTGTGACTACTCTTGAGAACAGCAAGTAAGAAGCTCCGCCAAAATAAACCATATTATTGATTAGATCGTTATCTCCACCAAGTACCAGACGTCTCGATATTCTCTTCTGATAGATACCCGCTAAATTCTATATAGGACGTAGAATCATTTGCAAAGTTTTAAAGAAGCTGCCAGAAGAGAAAACAATAAGCAAACCCCAGCACTACCCCATTCCACACCCGCAACTCTCTGTTCATAAAAGTGATTTCGATCAGTGACGGGTACCTCACAGCATTAGACGTTTCTTTAGTCTCCTCCAGTGCTGAGATACTTTTCCCACAACTGATCCTATTCCTGAAGTAAATAAAACATAAACATATCCACCATACATCGTTCTCTACAAAAATATACTAAGCACAACATGATAGCTCTCTCCTGGGGGCCGAAAAGGCATGCTTTTCCCATCCCCATTTAAACTCGCTCGCGGTAGGCTTCCTACACCTTTTTAATTATAATCTTACTTTGAAGTTCTCGGTCGTATTGACAGATAGTCTGAGTGGCCCTGTAGGGCTATACGTTACCTGCGTCCACCTTGTTCGTTCCCCGTCCCTGGCTTAGGCCTCTGAAACAATAGTCCTCTTACTTCTATCTAATATCTATCTACCTTGGTAGACCATTTGATTTTTACATATCAGCGTTTTCGATAAAACAGTCAAAAACTACTTGTGTTATGATCTATCATGGCCAACATAGTCTTGCATTACAGAGGGGCCAGTGGGCAATGATTATGATAGAAATAATGTGAGTGATAAACGTTATATATATCGCTGCCCACACAGCTCTTATATACCAAATCATGGGCATTCTAAGAGCGAATATAGTACATGCCTTGCAATACATCCTCATAATACGAATGACTTAGAAAGAAACATCGATCTAGACCTTGTGTGATAACTTCGGTCAAATGAGTTGATCGGGTAGCTCCCATCACTCTTTTTGGGAACGAAATAGCATTGTCTGTGCTATCGTAGTCTCATATTAGTTGTCTTGCGAATGACGATACACATTCACTATCATGGCGTTTACCATATGGAATTCCCACCAAGTGAGATTTTGCTGTTTCTGCCCTTGTGTATCTTTTCTTCTTAATTTCCACTCCTCATACATTTTAAGTCCTAGTCAAAACTCAAAATCATGCTTATATCCAATCAAGATAGTTACTCCAAAATTAGATAATCTCAGTAGTCATTTTTTACTTGTTTCCTCAAGATACTTTTCTCAGTGTATCTATAAATTGAAATCTTTTTGTTCAGGGCCCCGTAAGCCTCAGGGGTCGGCCGGTAAGGGGCCATGTATTGAGCCCCTTAACTTTTCCTCGATGAAGCAAGTTAGGTTTTAATAAGTGGCCCAAGTAAGTAAAAGGAATGGGAAAGCCTTGGCCCCTTCCTACTTAATTAATTGCGTTTCAAGGACGAGTTAAGTAGTTTAAAAGTTGCGTAGTAAACATGGGGTAAAAGGACACGTTAGTCGGAACCCCAAAGAACCACTTCTTGAAATCGTAAAAAAGTGGTAGGTTGTTTTCTATTCGCTGTTTTTAAATCTCCATTCATAGATATTTGCATTCTTTCAATTAAATACGCCAGCTGATACTATCGTTTAGATTGGAGCTCTTCTTACTGAAGTCCCAAACTCTGGAGGAAAAATCACGAGGGAAGTAATGATTGGAGGTATTTATCGACAAAATGATCCTGCATTGTAAATTCTTACAAAAATACACAGATATACATAAGAACAACATGTAGAAATATGTACCACAACACTCCTCTAAATACCCAATCAACAATTATAACTTTGAATAATATATTCTCTGCGGAACCGCCATGTATGCCTCTATTGACCTATGACCTTACAAACCAGCAGCTAATTACCCGTGTTCAGTTGCAGATGATACAATATTGAACAGGAAATTGTGAATAGAAAAAAATACAAATAACAGCACCTGGACTTGGACAATCCCTTTCTTGATCTTTAAAATTCTTCCCTTGCTATTCATCCTTTATCTTTTGTGTATTCTCAACCGTGACCATAGCTATTTTACACAATCCTACAGTTAAAAACGTTTGATTCATTTCTGCATTCACTGTCCCTTATTTTCTATCCCTTTTTGAAATGCATATTTTCACGGTAAGAGTTTCCCCTCAATACCCCAGCCCCCTCCTGTGATTTCAATTTAACCTTGATACTACTCCCTGTGTTACTCCTATTAGTAACCGGTTTCCTGTTCCATAGCATCTTTTCGAATTTTGTGTAGTTCAATAAAAAATTTGTCAAGAAATTCAGTATATAAACCTGATTCGTCCTCTCCTTCCTTTTCAATATACTTTTCGCATTCTGGTAGTATTTGAAGCACGGCCAGTCTTATACTCCCTCGTCTCGTTCCTTTTACCTTTTTTCTTTACTGAAATGATGTTGATTTTCATTCCAGTTTTTCTCACTCTCCTCTGGGAGCTGCTAAGGTGAAGTTCTCCTTTCATAATCTGTTAATATATTATTGTTTCGGTGAGGCTTCACTTGGGACGTTTATAAAGACAATAGATGCAAATTGTTACAGTTTCAGTTGGGTGGTAGCCATATGTGGTAAGGCTACTTTAGCATTTTTGTGTGGCGTAGATAAAGAGAATGTGACTCTGTTTAAGAAATCTAATCGAGCCCAAGTATCATTGTATTTGTATATGACACATCAGTAACACATTATCCCCCCTCTAGTCTCAGTGCCCCATGTAGCATCAATTTATGTCTGGTCTTTAATGATGTTCCCATAATCCGTCTTTTCATACCAGTGTCTGCCACGTCAGTGTTGCGTGCAGAAGCAAAACATTAAAAGAAATTCGGTCTACCCGTCGACATCCCCCCGTAGCTCTCCCGCTTGGTTGTGGGAAGTTATACGCTCCTTTCGATAAGCTATCAAACCGCAAATTGGTGCTCAAAGTCACCATTCATCTATTTTGACTTTTGATAATCTCATCCTGCGCGCCCCTTTTAACCTTTATCCCAGTAATTAATAACTGGTCCGTTAATCCGTTTTTAAATATGAACTTATTTTCTTCCGTATCGCAGTATCACGGCTCAAAAGGTCTGGGGACGTATTTATCGAGCTAAATACCTAGCCTCGGGAAAGGATTAAACCAAAATGCGTGAGATTATTTTGATCGAGGACGTGCCATTTTAGATTTTGAACAAATTGTACTGATAACCGATCGTTGGACCCGATCAGAATCCCGCAAGCAGATTCTGAAGTACCTATGTGACTCCACTTAATTCCGCCAAAACAAGGATACGAAAACTTATAGCCCAATAATTCCGCCAAGGGTAGCAATAATAAAATCTTTAGAAAAGCACATGAACATCTATTAATACAAATTTGGTGCAATGTACCTTTTCATTGCCAAAAACAAATCATTTCAACCATAACATTTGCACATCACCACATAAATGTGAGTAAACTTCTGCGCCGCCTTCCCTTCTCATCCACTACCCTACGGTATTTTCAATATAAACTATTTATAGTATGTTCCACTTTACCGGGCCTTTCCTAGGAGTAATTAGATCGGTGTTGCCTGTGCAGCATCATATACCGGAAGAGATATGTTTCATTTATTATCTGATTGTCTATTCTTTACTTTTGATTCACGTCTGCTGTCCTCTAAGCTTCTTGTTAAAGTTTCATTTCTCTACATATTTGTACCCAAATGCTCAGCACAGTTAATTCTGGCGTAGATAGTGACAATACAAACACCTCTCTCCCTTTTTCACCATATATTCTGCCAGCGTACACAAAATCTTGATTCACCATATTTGTAACTTATTATCTTATTTTTGATTCCAAATTACAGGATTTACTGTCCGAATAAGATTTCTGACCCTCCGACGACTATTATTTATGCCCCTCGTAGTCCAAAATACCATCCAAATATATAACTGGAATACAAACGTCAAAAATACAACAATAAATAATAATAAATTCATCCCAAACATCACTGACTACCGTATCTTCCCATCTATATACTTTGTAATAACGAGACTTGTCTCTGTCTTGCGTCGCATTCGTAGTTGTGGTTCGGTTCGGTTAATGGGATGTCCTTTCGTATGTGCGTCGGGTCCATTCTTGTTTGTCATGCGTGCGATTCTCTATTTTATTGTTTAGTGCCATTTGCCGTTAATTTGTCGATTCTAGGGTTTTGTGTGCAGTCCACATCTCATGTATACTTAAAAAGTCGTATGTCTTTGAGTCCGCAAAAGCTCTCCCAGGTCGAGTCGACAAGTAATGTCCTAATCCTCACAACGTTGAAGAAGTCGTGATATGTTCGATCGCTGTTAAATCAGTGTTGATTGATTGGTAAATTATAGTACTTTCACTATTGAAGAACCTTGGTTTAAAAAAAAAAAACGTTATTTCACATTGGTGACCACGACGTGACGAATTCGCAGAAAAAAATGGAAATGATTTCAACAGAACAATTCAGAGAAGTTCTGTTGGATATTATAAAGACCGTTGTATCTCACATGGCCGAAAGGGTGAGGTTGGCAGAGGAGAATGGGAGAAATTTCTTCGTGAATCGAACTAATGTCTATCGTGCTGAAGATGGCCAGCCCATTTGCTATTGTTGTTTGCGCGTTGGTCACGTTGCCAAATATTGTAGGGACAGGAAATTTTCTTTAGCATCCCAGAAGAAGTGTGATCAAAATGAACCTGTGATTATTGCCTCGGTAGCTGAAGAGCGACCTCGGGTTACCTTTATTGGCAACATCGAAAGAAATGAGCCACACTTTCAAGATCTTCAAACTCGAGTTAAGAAATTGGAGGAGATTGTCAATGAATTGGAGTCACATAAACTATCACGACCAATGGTGACGCGACTGCCTTCTTCAAAACCAATGGAAGTTGACGAGGGTTTATTAGCCACAACATATGAAAAAAATTTGATTGACACTAAAAGAAGAGAAGGACATTTACGTGTACATAATGTTGTTATAGCCTCGGGTAGAGAACCGTATGGACGGAATAAACTTGGACAGGGACACTATTTCTTAGATGGTACTTGATTTACTCATTTCAGTAAAATTATTTGATTTGATTCTTCGTGCTGCCTTATAATACTTTTATGTTTCTTCCCCTTCGAGAGATCAAGCCAGGAGGCTTGTCTTTCAAAGGGGGGAGTAATGTTATACAACTTGTTTTGTCTGTCGTGCATCGTGTTTGTGGTTCGTTATCGTTAATGAGGATGTCTTTCGATGTTTGCGTCGGTCCATTTTGTTTGTCATCGTGCCATCTCTATTTTAGTTGTTATTAGTCCATTTGCCGTTAATTTGTGTCATTAGGGTTTTGTGTGCGTCACTCATGTTCTTAAAAGCGTATGTTCTTTGAGTGCAAGTCCAGTCGAGTCGAAGTTGTCGTTGAAAGAAGTCGTTATGTTGTAATCGTTGGTTGTTGCTAATTTATACTTTCACTATTGAAGAACCTTGGTTTAAAAAAAAAAAACGTTATTTCACACTTTCCACAATGTTTCCTCCACGTTCCATGAAAGAGCAGACAAGGCGCGAAAATTATTAAGGAACATGACCGATTAAATCTGGTGTACGCTTGTCTTTTTTTAGCATTACCGTAAATCCTCGAATTGGGCCCCCCTTCGAAAAAGCCCCACTCGAATAAGCCCCCCACCCCAGAACTACAAATTATCAATAAGCCCCCCCCTCGAATAAGCTCCCACTGCTACCGTAAATTCTCGAATTGGAACCCCTCAATTTGATGATTCAATAAGGCCCCCTCCCTCGTATAAGCCCCTCTCTTGAATAAGCCCCCCTCTTGAATAAGCCCCCATCCAAAAATACCGAAAATAAATAAGCCCCTCTGGGGGCTAGTCCGAGGATTAATGGTAAGGCAATTCAATATGGATCAACAACCAGGGCCTCCAGATTCATTTTCTTCAATGCAAATAGGCAGTCCCCCTTTTTTGGATTTTACCACGCGCTTTTACCAAAATTATCTCAACCATAGTCATCAAGTGAAAAGGACAAAGATAGAGAGCGATTTTTTCCTAGAATCTTGACAGATATCGCTTCTTCATCATATCCTGCAAATATGTCCGAAATTTTGGCACGAATCACTGAACATGCCAGGAGAGCTATTGGAGAGATTTTGGAGAGATAGAAAGGATCCCTCTATTCCTATAATACTACTAATAATAATATTTGAAAGCACCCGCATACTGAGAAAAACGCTGTCCATCAAATGAATACTTTCCCAGAAAATATTTGCGCAACCCCCTGAAAATTTCTTTTTCAATTTATAACACGTCACCAGACACTCCTCATTCTGGAGCATGTCATGATGTTTTTCCTAGAAAACAAATCTAAATTAGGCTGAGTGACATCATGTGATCACGTTGCATAGAGCAAAGATACTGGAATAGTGACTGGATAGGAAACTGCGCAGACAACAATAGGCGATTACGTTTATCTTCCAATCGCGTGTTTTGGAAAAGTTGTAGGGTATAGTCATTTCCGGTTTTAGTCTCACGACCAGGACATTCACCGAAAAAAGCAACATCCAAGAATGGATTTCACCTATTTTAATGGCCAAATCGACGAAGAATTACTTGAACTTGTTGTCGAGGTAATGTAGTCCGTTTCTTTGTGTACTTTAAAGGCGCTGCAGCCATTATCTCTGTCTCCGCGAATAAGAATTTAAGTCATGGCGATGTAGGCCCTTCTATCAAACTTCAATATTTCATTTTCTAACGAGTAATTGCGAGAATGCCGATTGAACATAATGTATGTTCGATGAACCAGGGATAATGCTAGTGAAAATGTTGATTTACATTATAATTAGGCCTAGGAAGATACTTGTTTTAAATTAATGATGTTGGCTTTGGCTTGATTTTTCATCGACACGGCAGCAGCACCAGTCAACATATAAACAAATCACGAAACAATAAAATGGAAAGTTTCTCGTCTAATCATGTTTCCCGTTTTTGTTATACTTTTGAGGGTACAGAGCTGTGCACCCCTGTAGCAGGTGTACGTCTGGTTAAATTATTATTGATGTTTTCCTTTTAGGAAACCACTATTAAATTTTGTGATGACAGTCAAATTTTGTTATTCACCAACAAACGAGGAGCAATGCAAAGAAAAGGAAAGTTAAAGAGCCATATCGTAAGAAAAAGGGGGTGACTTTAAAGGAGAAAGAACATGATGCCCCTCAGATTTGTATGAATTCAATCATTAAGGGTGCTTTAGAATCGATGGCCAACAAGACGGTTTTGATGGAAATGTATGGAAAGTTCTTCAGAGGCTACTGGAACTTGCAGGACCTGCTGATACAATAGGCTTCCCAAGAGGTCTTTTTAAGAACAAATTGGAAAGCAAAACCAATTATCTGGATTCCATGTGGGAAAATTTCCAGAAAGTATGGAGGATGAAAATGTTAGAACAAATGTGCAAGCCCACTTGAAATGCTCAGCTATCAGGCAAAAGTTAATATTTCTTAAAATACTTCAACAATTGAATATGGATGAAATATGAACTAAACAGCTTGAAATATAGCTAATATTACAAAAATAATTCTAATAGAGAAATATTCATTTTCTGGTCTTTTTAACAATATACAAAACTCGTTATGCCAAAATTGCTGGTATTCTAGTTTTTATTACTAGCCCCCTCTATTACTGAAGCATTGAAACACTTTCCTCGCTTTCCAAATAAGAGGAAAGCTACATCTCTTTCTTTTCTTCAGAGGATTTCTCAGAGAGAACAAAATTTGTATCATTCGAAAAGGGGTCCACAGAAACTTTGTTCCGAATATTACCAGTTTTGTCAGCAAGACCTAAGGGTACAGTCTCATCAGAGCTATGTAAAATGACCCAGGGCTGTTTTATTTTGCCAATGCTCTTTTTGAAATCTGTGAAACCTCTTCATTTGTAAAGCACTGGTAAGGGCACCTCTTGAAAAAGTCTTTCAAGCTCATGCCTTTGTTTCCCTTGGTTATTTTCATGACTTCTTTTATGTAAGAACTGTGTAGGCAAACTTCCAACAAGGAGGTCTTTTCTTCCAGTCTTTCCTACAAACAACATTATGAAATAATTTATTGTCAATATGAATACAAGATAAAGAAAATTTGAGTTGCCCCCCAACTTTGCTTCTAATTTTGTTAGATATTTTTGTCTCAATGACAGTTGATGATTTTGACACTTTTCTCAGGGGGACTTTCGTCCCATCAGACTATTGCCTGCTTTGTTTATTCAACGGTGACACTGTTGATATTCTCAGTCGACCTATCACCAGCAACTGATTGATAGGAGTTGTGGGGGTCGTGACAGCTCCCCCCAATAATAAGTCAAAAATCGATTGAATTCCTAAGTAATATTTATATAACCTATTTCGTAGCCCCCCTACCCCCGAAAGGATTTTTTAATGAGATCTGCATCCAATCTTAATAATAAAACTCTTATAAAATAATAGGCAAAAATAATAATCAATGAAAGAAGTAATGAAAGTTACAGTGACTTACCGATCCTAAAGCAATGTTGATCAAAATGCCTTGCGCAGATGTAGGCCCTCTCTGCGTTGAAACTCCTATCGCATCTTTTTACTTTACACAAAAGCTGCGTTCTCCACTCCTTTTTTCTTTCATTTTTCGTTGAAAACGTAACAAGGGACAAATTAGCTTATCTTGGTAAGTCTACAACAGTTAACTACCGTGCCGAATAGCTGCGAAGCTCGTCATTATCAGTCAAAACCAAACAAACCGGAAATGATCATTCCCTACAAGTTTGAATAAGCAGTGATGCGTAACATGTTCTATTGTCCGCTTCGCAGTTTCCTATCCAGTCACTATTCGAGTATCTTTGCATAGAGGACGTGGCGCTCAAGAAAGATCTTCCACCTGCACGCCATAACGTTGCAAAATATCTACCCAAGTAATTTTTCAAAAAATTTGATTAACGGTATTTAAAATCTCAAGAGGCGTTGCAAAATGGCCTGAAGAAAGACTCAACCATACAAACCTAACGGGCGTGTTCTAAGGATACTAGCCCCTCAACTCCCTAGTTAGATTTTCCCTGGACCTGCTTCGGAAACATGGTTTACTGTCTAATTGACTTTCAAGCGCCGAAATCAGGGAATGCAAGTTTGGTTTGAGACATCGCATGCTTGACCGCTATGTTTGAAAGTAGCAGGTCATTAAATTAATAAAAAAACTCAAGGGATTATATGTGATTCAATCTTGACGCAAGGCGTGCGCCAAACAGAGCATGCAGGAGGGCATTTGGTCGACGCACTTTTCACCAGGGCCCCGTTACTTTGTGGTGCAGTGCAAGGTGAAGCAGCCCAGAGGCAGATTAAGAGTGTGGAAGTCCTAGGCACTCCCTGATCTTGATGGTCCCTTTCACGTTTTAACAATGAAACATTCTAATTATGTTGTTGACTTGCTTGTCAGATATTCAATTTAGGTTGCAGCAATACAAACGATTTTTATATGAATACAAAATAAGTGGATTGCGGAATGTACTGCGGAACTGCAGTACCCTTTTCTGAGTAAACACCAGCCACTAAGCTCTGGGGGGGACAAACCAAAAAAATTTAGGCCACGCCCTTTTAACCACCAGAAAACGCCCTTTTATCAACAGGGAACGCCAATTTTATCCGAAGGGAACGCCTAAGACTAACTTTTGTTTGAAAATTGGCTGTTTAAAAATCATAGGATTACATCACAAAAAGTACGGTGTCAAAATATTACCCCTACCCCAACATTTTCTCATTGAATTTGGACGAAATACAAAATCGGTTCTGCTGAGAACTGGGGGGGGACGTGTCCCCCCAGTCCCCCCCACCCCCGTGGCGCCGCTACTGATGACAGCCCCTCTATCTTAATTGCAAATTCCTTCCGTCGCCCATGCAATATACTGTACAAACTAAGCCAAGCTTAGGCAACCAGGGGCATCCTGGCTGAGGGGCATCCTGGCTGGCGATAGGTATTACTAGATACAAGTGCGCCTTTTTGAAGCGCAAGTGTGTAAAAACAGGCTGCGATCAACAATGGACCAAGAGAGGCAAAAGTGATGCTGCAAAAGATACATTTTAGTTGCCAGGCCATTCTGCCTTTAAAAACTGCGCATGCGCTTGACGTCATAATTTTAATGTAAAAACGTTGCCGGAAAATTTGCAAGCCGTAAGAGTCACTATCCACAACGCCTCTCTGGACAACATTAACAAATACAAAAAGGCATCTGACCTAATATTTGAAAGCTTGATGTATCAAAGTCAGTTAAATGTTTCCAATATTAATGATCTGAAAGGCATTTTTCTATATTTCATTCTCCCTGGGTCACTGATAACCGTGAGTATAGCCTTTCTTGAAGCATAACTGAGATCTTTTTGGGTTTTTGACATGTCTCAGTTGTGAAAAAGACTTCTCTGCTTACGCAGATGTTTACCATCAATTTTAAAAAAATTCAACAATTTCAACAACTGGAAAAGCACTCTCTTGTTTTCTTCTGTTATTGCAAAATTAATTTTAATGTGAGTAGCAGATGCTTATGAGAGACACGTGAATGAAATGGTTGGTTTTCAGATTTTGGCAGATGTAATCGAAAGCATGAAGTTTCATTCGATAAATGTCCAGTTTGATCAAGATCTTTGCTGGATGCTGATGTTCTCAATCGGTTGCATAATATTAATCAAATTTATGTAACAGGTATATAGATGCAAGTTGGGAAATGGGAGGGGGATGGCAAGGACAAATCTAATAATAATAACAAATAATTTTGCAAAAAGGCTCGATCTTTTTATTAGAAATAGCACTTAAAAATGTATTGTAAGTAATGATGTAACCCCCGTCTAGCCTCGTTCTAGGGTAGTTAGCAAAACACGTGGCGGTCAAGCTCTTACTCGTTAGCTTATGCAAACAATTTTTACTTTAATTTTTAATACTTTTTGCAAAAAAATTGGGGCCATGCCCTGAAACCTATTCACATTCTCATCAGAGGCCATGTGCTGTGAATAGCCAAAGCCTTTCTTCTATGATAGAGTTTTCGTCAGATAAGGCTACCGAAGGCTGTAACAAAAGCAAGTCCATCAAGAAGATCAAAGGTTGATCAAAACACCGAGGTGCTGGGAAATGTGACAACAGAGCAAATCGATAGGGGTCCTGGATCTCTTCATCTCTACAGCAGAATCCCAATCAATATAATAGGACCTTGGTAGGACCTCTATCACAGAGTATCTCAACTCAGACTCGAAATACGTTTACCCTAAAAAATTAACGTAGACTCAACCCAAGTATGCGAGTTTGTTGCTGGCCCAAAGAAATTAACCCTAGATCCATCAAGACATCAAATACCTTGGGCCTGACAAGGTCAACACAAATACCTTGGGCCTGACAAGGTCAACACAAACCAATATAAGGAGAATTAATAATGAGAGAGGGTGCACAAGCTTTTCCAAAATTTAAAAAAAAAGTGCTATTCCATATCCTTATGTGTTATACCAGTTACTGACGATTAATTTTCAAAATATCTAGAATTTTTACATTTGGAAAATATTTTGGGGTATGACTTTGAAAAATTTATCATATTTCTTGACTGATAATTTGGAATTTAGATTCAGACATATGAGCCCCCGTTTTATCATTATGAAGTACCCTGCCTCCTGGGGGTTGTAAATCCCAGAAATGTTGTGAAAAATTAAAAATATTTTGTGACAAGAATTATCTCCAACAGTTGCCAAGTCATAGACTTACATGCAAGTTAAAATATGCAGATAGAATATAAGCAAAAGAACTAAAACTGAGTGTATTTCTTTCTGCCAAAAAGCAATCCCCAAAGTTAGTAGCAGACATATAATTGTCACCACCTCATTATTCTGTGTCTTGATGCAATTAACATGGAGAAATACTGAAATTGGACTGGCAAAATTTTATAATGATCCCTTCAGAACCTCCCTTCTGTTTGGAAAATCAGAAATTATTTTGATGAAATTTTTTTACAAACTTGTCTGACAGCCAACTAAAAATAAAGTAGACTAATGTAATCTCAATCAAGCCTTTCCAATAGTGTCGGAAATCTTCAATAACCAATGATTATTGCAGAAAATATTATTCTAAGAAACAAAAGACACCTTTGAAATGACTGCATGAAATCTAAGAACATCAAACTACTAGTTCATGTCATACTTTCTTCGTATTATCTTATATTTTATACCGGGGCAGTCTTGAACTCTTCCCCCTTCAAACAAAACCACACCATGTTCTTGTAATGTACCTTTTTCGCCTGGTATATAAGCAGTTATCAATTTTCCATTACTAAGCCTGAGGATGGCACATTTTCTTTGTGCTGAGTTCGGTTTCTTTGGAGTGCGAACAACAAGTTTAACACAAACTCCCTTACGTTGGGGTCCTAACAAAATTTGCTTGTCCTTTGGAAGTTGAGCCTTTGGCCTCTTCTTTTTTGTTCTGGGCTTCTGTCTGCGAACTTGATTCAATGTAGGTAGATGTCTCACTTGAAAATTTGTCACACTTTTCATTAGCTTCAATTGCAAGACGGTTGCTTCATGTATTTTTGAAACAACAGAAATATTTCTTGTAGGCTGCAGAAGTGCTAATGTCTTTTCTAAGCTGGTTAAACAGCTATATGATGTCTTTGGAAAGAGTCCTACAATAAAAATACAAAAAACTTAAATTGATGCCTATCGACAGCAATGAAAGAAAAACAGAAATTACTATTTGAAAAGAGTCTTTATCGCTTGCTTTTAACCTGAACTTGCTAACTTAAAAAAGGAAAACCTAAAACCTTATCTATCAAAGAAATGTCAGAGAAAATTTATAATTTGCTAATGGAAATGGCAAAATGATAAGGGTAATTTCTCAATTTAGGGGATCTCAGTGCTTTCAAGTTATTAAAGCATTCATAAAATCAAAAATTGTTTGCTATAAAGTGGAACAAATCAAGGAATTATAGTACAAAAATTTTAAGTATGATTAGTTATGATAATATTGTGTAAAGCAACACATTGGGTTCCTCTTGCATTTGAAAATCTAAATGGTGTAAGACAATGCCCATTAATTAATACAAGACATCTGCATCTGTTTTCACCTTTGCAATGAAAAAGTATTAAAGGATATAGATCATTCCTTGTTTTTATCTTGGGGGGGGCAAGGGGGGGCGACCGCCCCCCAAATGCTTTAGAGGACAATGGTTTTTTGTTTTAAAACAATGGGAAATGTGACATCATCTTATTAAAACAATAGGCTTGCTCCCCCCAATATTTGATCAAGTGTCTGCCCCTGTATGGAATGTGGCAGGAACAAGCACAAAGGTGTTTGTTACAATTCAAAAGGAATTTGCTTTTTACAGAATTGAAATGGATAGAAACTTTTGTATAAGATTAAAAATGACAGTAACACGAAGAAGGGGTATTGTGGTTACAAATTACCTTCTTTAGGGATGCTTGGAAAATATGTTGTAGAATATTTCTGCAAAGAAAAACAAAATTTTCAAATACGGAACTTGTGAACCAGAGTGCAAAGTATTTTTTGTGCGCGGGGAATTATTTTCTGTCGCTTATGTGTGGCTATGTGCGGAATTCACACGAAAGTCCATGCTCCAACTGCTCGGAACGCCTTCCCCGCACATACCCAAACTTTGCAGTCTGGCTTGTGAATGTTTAAGTTGTGTTCTTCCCTTATTTTATTCCTACTTGTTCCGTTACTGAATAACATTTATCCAATGTAAGTAGCCTTTTAGCCTAAAATTTGCTCCTTTATATATTTATGCCTTCTGTACACCATCAAAAAGTGTTGCTGTGATTCCTAGCTTCAAAGCATTTTGACATTAAACATCTAACAAATTTCTTCATTAACTCGTTACTTTATCTAGCATTTTGAATACCCCCTAATATAAGACAAGCCGATAAATCCGCCCCACGATATGGTTCGCAAATTCGGCTATAGTCATGCAATATCAACATTTATTGAATATCTATATTCATTAACATATTTATTTAGCTGTAAACCATATATACTCTTGCAAATCGACTCTGCCACGTAAATTGCAAACTTCCCATCTGGATAGGGGCTATTCAGAAAATATCTCAGGAGAATAAAAAATAAACAGCAAATAACAAATTTTTACCATTCGAATATTTCTTGAAGCTACTGTAAATCCTTGATTTGTCAAATGGTGCACCTTTCCGAAACATATTTCTGCAAAACCTCCCATCAATCTGATCGCCATTTTGCCTTTGCCTTGCGTCCTGTTCCATTGACCTCGAGTTCATCGAACCCTCCTTTTGGAACAATGCAAGGAAAACTACAAGCCAAGGCAAGCTGATGTCTAGTTGTTGTTTTTTGACGATAAAGAGATCCTGGATAATAAAAAGATAGTATGGTTTGGTACAAAAGGTAAGAAAACATTGGGTTTATTGATATGGATTAAGTAATATATGATAGCCCTATACTCTTATCTTTAATCTTTGCACATCTGGTCCGTCCCCAAAATTAAACTGTACACCAAGCAAAATGGACGTGGAGAAAGGCATGGCAGTTAGCCTTTTGGGAAAAATTTGTCTGAGCAGCCAAGCCAAGTTTGGCATTGCATGTTTGTACAAACAATTGTTTAGTGCTGTAAATCCTTGAATAAGCATCCCCTTTGAATGAGCACCCATCTAAAATGAATGGTCGCTAAACAGTCAGAAATTTAAAGAGCAACTTAACGCCTATAAACCAGGCACCTATAAAAGTGAGGGGTCTAAAAAATGTCGGGGGGCTGAAACCGTATAAAAAGAGGCTTTACTGGTAGTTTATTACTTAGTACCTGGCATTTTTAGCAAAAAGGGGGGCTAAAGCCCCCCACCCCCTGCTCCGCTGTGCCTGTAAACAGAATACCCTGTTTCTCAACACTAAGACTAAGCCTTTGATAGACAAAGCATCTAATCGGACTGCAGAGTACAGCAGTTTCCAACTAGATCTTGGGTGTGCAAGTGTAACATTTCAAGTGTTCAAGTTTGCACTTCAGTTGTCTATATAGTTGGCAAAACATGAACAAATATCAGAAGATTGACATAATTTATAGTTCTTTTGTATCTATCAAACCAATGCAAGATTATGTCAATCTTGAAAACATTATTCTTCATTTGACCTTAGCAATTGTACACATCCATGTCACATACAGATTTCAAAATGCCACACCCTCTACAAGGTTTGCAGGGAAATTTTAGAAAAAATATCTTGAGTGTGCACTTACCATTCTCTGCAGTCTAGGTGTCTAACCTCTCTTCTACCTTTAGGATAATGGTGCTTCAATATCACTCTTCGCTAATCTAATGGCCAAAATAATTGCTGAAAGCTTCACAGAAACTGCTGTTTTGAAGAATATGATAGACTCTCACTTGGTAAGTGTAAATCCTTCTCCTAAGAAGGGGTCTGCCAAAAATCAAAATGAAGCACCATGCTTAAGGTCTTTTGATCCTGAAACTCATTATAAAGTCAGAAAAATAACAACAAAAATCAATGATTCCTTGCAAATGCTTGCAAATGAACCATCATTGGGACTTTACAGAATCCAAGAGCATATACACAGAACAACCCCTGCCCTTATTGACAGAAAAAGAGAATTAGAGGGCAACAAGAAGAAAATTGAAGGGGTTTCTTATGACATTGATTATTCAATCTCAGCTGTGGATACAATGGGCAATATAAAACAATTTACAAATATATCAGAGGCACTTAAATGTGCTATTGAAATGAAGAAGCAGTTAGACGAAAAAGAAAAACAAGAAGAAGAAGTCAAATTAAAAGAGTCTTCTGCAGCTAAGCAAGCAAACAAGTCAATTTCAGAGAATGAGATTGCAGAAGGATACATTTGCCCAATTTGTTATTTTGCCCATGAAAATCAAGATGCTCTGCTGCTGCATTGGAAAACAGAACATAGTTTAGAAACGTATGAAAATGAAGTCTTTGGAAGCATTGAGCTTACATCATCTTCAGCAGAAAGTGGTCAAGAAAATGGAAGAAACACCAAACTACCAAGTGAAGGTGAGGAAGCATCAGAGCAGTAAAATCCCCAATGCTTTAGGGAAAAGCAACCATTGCAATACAAATACATTTACTACACTTTTGAAGTATAGATTCAATTTGGATAGCTTTTTGTTAAATGGCTTTTGTTTGAGTAATAATGTATATTCACGAATATAAAAAGTAGCTATGCATAATATATAAAGTCTTTGTAGGTTCTGAAGACTTCCTCGCTATCTGAATGATCATCACATTTTTCTGAGGAAAATCTGCAAGGCTATAATCAGGCCTGGGCATTTGAGGAGAGCCATAGCTCTTGTTCCCCTCCAGGCTCTCCACAAACACTAGAGGGGAGCTACAGATTTCTCTCCTAAATTGTTCTAAAAAGCGACACTTCTCTTTTTGAAATCAATTTTTCCTTTGCTTCTATTTATATAGCTCACCTGAATACTACTAGGAGAGCTGTTTACTTCTCCCCTGGTAAATGTTTTATGGCCAGGCCTGTATAATCTCATAAAATTCCATGATTAGGTCAACTAAATCAAGGTTGTTATAATGTCAACCAGAATGCCTAAAACAAAAGTTTACTCCCATGCCTGATTTTACACCACAATAACTATTGACAAATTGGCAATTTTTTAATTAGGAGATAGAAGAGGAATAATGAGCACTCAAAGTTTTAATGCAATCAAAATAAGTTAAGTTCATCCTAGGACGCAATGTACATTTAACAAACTTGCTGATAATTATTTACAAAAGAAGTTTGGTAACCAGCCCAAAATAGGAAAGATACAGCTTGCATTACAGACAGTTAAAGAAATGTAAAAAAGTATGGTGTCTGGGTAACCAGACTTTGGCTCTTTCATATCTTGAATTTAGAAAGTATAGCTAAACAATTGTTTCAAAGAATTAATAATTTTTTAGAAAGCATTATTTGGTAAATGAAATCATCTAGCAGCCATGTCACAATGCTGGTTCAGGTTGATCCATACACTCCAAGGTCTGATAAAGCTGGATGATAGTTCTTCAAGTGTGGTATTGTTAATGAAGCTGGTGGATAGTTCATGAGAGTGGAGCTCCTGCAAACTAGTCAAGTGAGC
Organism: Rhopilema esculentum; assembly: GCF_013076305.1. The sequence goes on along the minus strand of NW_027019809.1, from coordinate 4,040,483 downwards.
AAACAAGGGGGACCTCTGTAATTGCTTGTTTTTTAAATTTTCTGGAAATATATTGACAAATAAGTTTTTACAATAGGTCTTATTTGATCACCAATAAACTTTGCACTGATATCATTAGGCAGGGGCAAGGAGGGGGGGGGTGGTTAGAAAAGGGCAAAAGTTTTGGGGCCCGTGCTCTGATGGGCCCGTAATAAAGTAATAAGATGTATTTACAATGCAAAAAAGCTACTATTTCAGCTATTTATATGGAATCAATGTCCTGAAGTTTATTGCAGAGAAAAGCCCACATGTCCTTGATTGATGCAAGCCCACATGTCCTTGATTTGCCCACATGTCCTTGATTTGCACATTCTTGTAAAAATCCTTAAAAAACTTTTTCAACAATTGTACCTAAAAAGGGTATTTCCCTTGTTCTCCAGGAGACTGAAGGGCATGGCCACATGAAATTTTCTTAAAGGGGTCCAGTTTTGTGAAATATGAATAGCCCCTGGGCCCAAGCTTCCTCTTGACAGCCCTGTCATTAGGTTATCTACCTTTATATACCAGCATCTAGATGCCTTTACCTTCAGGTTTCAATGTCACAAAGGTCTGTTTCTAACTGTCTGCTATACAGGCTGTATAAAAACTGTACACCTTATGTTTATGTTCATGATTATGTTGTCTCTTGCTCTTGTTCTCTGAGCTCTTGTGCATCAGTCTCTGCAATACCACCAGTTTTATTCTTTCTAAGTTTCTTTTTCTCTTTCTGTCGATCTTTCAGTTTTTGGATTTGCATCTTTTGGTCGAGCTTTCCTCCACCTTGCGGAGCTGATGCCTGATCTTCTTGCTCTTCAGTTTCATCAAATTCCATTTGCTTCTGAAAAATGATGTTTAAAGAAATGTTGCAGTTATTTGTGTGCTTTTAGTACTTTTGTTGCTGTTTTGTTTATTGGAAGACAGATCAGGGCACAGGTAATCAAGAAATATCCTGTTATATTTATCTGATAGTATGATAAAAATAACTTGCTAAAAATAGCCTTGTACTTGAAACATGTTAAACACTACATGTAAATAACTTTTAGAAATTGTGACAATGGTATATGGTTTGAAAGCCTAGTTCATAAATATATGGAAACCTCACCTAACCTAGCAAAAACCCAATTTCTGGAATTTTAGAACAAAGCTAACAAAGTTTGTTGAATATAGACCCCTAGAATGGCTCCTAAGAGTTTTAAGATGCATATTTGATAAGAATAATGGGGCTTGTGCCTCTAGGGTGCTGCACCCCCCTCCCAATCTTCAAAAAAGCAGATTTTGTCAGGCAAATTTATGGCTGCCAGCATATCGGTCGGGCAAATAAGGAAATTTTGTTAAGGTCGCACATATATAAATTTCTGTCTTTTGTCTCGAGCTCGACGTGCACATGTTTATCTTCGCCTCGAGATGCAGAAGTAGAGTCTGAAGTATTGGTCGACAGCGAAAGTATAGATGGAAAGTAAAGTGTGTTTGATGCAAGAAGGAAATTAACACAGGGCATGCCCCCCCCCCCACTTTTTGCAAAACAAGAGAGCTTTTTTCAAAATCTTTTGTTGTGATTGCTAAATTTTCCCTTGACCCGCCCCCCTTTCCATCCTGCCTCGGAGCCCATGGAACACTGACAATTTTAGAAGCATCATAAATCAAAGCATGAAGGATATGCCATCTCGGATTAAGTTTGAGAAAAATCAAGGAATACTTTCTTTTCCAAATGTATGAAAATTTCATTATTGGTTCATCATAACGGTCCGAAAGTATTGCACCCTTCCCCAAAAATGGCCGTACAGCTACCAAAGTTAATTAATTAAAAAAATTCAAATGGCTGTGACAAATAACAGAAAGTTTTAAGCCTAGAGTTCAAGCGGAAAATAATATAAAATTTATCAAGGAATTGTAATTAAGATATGAATTGCAAAAAAACTTTCGAGTTGCTTCTATTTCTGAACAATATCCATGATTATGAAAACACGAAAATTGAGCTTTGATGATAGGTGTACCTGTCAAATATTTCCAATAAAAAACTTTTCTTTGCTTGAAGGTTTTTGTTATCGTGAATTCAGAGATACTGACTTTGTGATTTGGTGTCTAAAATATTTTAAATTCCTTACGGAGCAACTGAAAGTTGAAAATCAAAATCAAAAAATGCAACCGAAGCTCTTTTTGGTTAAAACATTGTAGTCTGCGCAGCTGTTTCTAAATTTCGAAATTTCCAAGCTGTGTTTTGTTGTTCCACTTTGATAAAATTGAGACCCTACTTCAATCTCTTTTTGAAATTGCTTTCTTAATAGATAGGTGATTTAGAAAGTGAAAACTATTTTTCTTTTATAGAAAAGATAGGCCTTACAAATGCTTGCTTTTCGGAAACAAATGTTTATAGCCAATACCAGAAAAACTAGAAGCATATTTTTTGACTTTAAACAAATAGCCTGAGTCTAAAGGCCTTACATATTTAGTGACCCTTTCGAGGTCCCCGATGATTTCAGCCCTTGAGGCGATGTGCCCTAAAATGAAGTTAATACATGACACGCCCTTTCATCAAGCATGGCACGCCCTTTCGTCGGGCATCTAAGCTTCATACCCCCCAAAAGAAATAGTGAAGTTTCGCCTCTGATTGTTATTTACAGAAATGGTCTCGTTTTTGTATATTGTTCCATAGCTTCTAAACCTTTTCTTTCTTTGCTTGCTGCCTTCATCTTTGCACATGTTCTTGTGGGAAACAGACAAAAGTAAATAAATGCGGGAAGGGCCGAATAATGATATCATGGTTGGACTCTTCTGTAAAAGAATAAGTGTCCTGGGACGATTGTTAGATATTTCTGAAAAGCTTACAGATTCGGCTGGCTGGTTTCCTTCTTCTTTAAATTTCATTTCCATCTTCTTTGCGATCCGAGCCATCTTCTCATCCTCTGTCAGCCCTTCAATCTCTTCCTCATCTAACAGACTCTCAAATCCGGCTGCTGTCTGGTCCTCGGGCTCCTTCACAGTCATTGTTCTTTCATACTTAATTCGTTTAACCCTGTCTTTTATTGACTGGATCTGTCGTTCTCTTTCATTCTGTTGGGAATCAAAACTTAACAAATGAAAATTTTGCAAGAGCGACTTTCCTTTGAATAAGCAAACTTAAATTCATGAAGAAAAGCCCTTGAAGAGCACATCAATCCCATAACAAAGGCTAATAGAAAACAATTTACATCGAGTTAAAAAGTAAAACTGATCTTAACTCTGGAAGAGTTTTCACGTCTACAGTGATAATGGATGCTAGATAGCTATCAAAAGATGTTTTGGAAGGAAAACTAGCTTTGCAAGGGAGGTCATCGCCCTGCAAACAATACATCTTTTGCAACTGAATGCTTTTTGAAAGATAATAAACAGAGACAAACTTTGGGCCCTGAGACCTGCCAAGTCAATCTACATCTGGAGGATGCTATGTATGGTACAAATTTCGAGCTATAAAGCATACACAGATGGGTATACCTTTGCCTGTGCAGCAACTATGGTTTTCTGTCTTTCACCAATACCTAAGATCTTTGCCGCTTCTTGTTCCCTTTGTTCTTGCTTTTGGCGTCGCTTTGAGCGGAGAGCTTTCACCTGGAATTTTCAAAATTAAGAAATTTAAAAACTAAGGCCTTCAAAGGACAATCAAGATTCTTAAGTCCTAAAGTTTCACTAAAAAGTCAAGTTACAAGTAACACTTTTTAAGCCGAAAAGAAAGAATGGTAACAACGACAAAGTGCTTATAACTGCGAATTGTGTCCAAAAATAGTGAGATAGATAAAAGCATTCGAATGACAAAGTCATTATGACCAGGAAAAATTTTTGTCTTTATAAGTTTGCTATAAAGCATGAAAAACAAAGAAAATTTGCTCATGAAATAATGAAAGTTAGAAAATAACGAACCATTTCTTCTTGTCGTGTCTGTTCACGATTAAGCCTCATCGCCAAACTTGTTTGCTCCCTCATTAGCACACCAACAATTTCATTCTTTTCCGAATCATCCATCTCTGCAGCTTGTTCCACTACCGTTTTCTCTCGCCGCAAGCCACCGCCAGGCTGCAGGATACAAAACATTTCTCTTAAACTGTGATGAGTATATGGAATAACTATGGTCAAATTTGTAAATTAACAAAACAGTTTTTAGAAGTTCACACTGTGCTTTACACCTCAAGGTATCTGTTTAACAATTGCGTCATTTATAGACCATTGGCATGCCTTAATTGTTACTGCAATAGGGGGCTGAAACAGGGGGCTGCAACAGGGGTTAAAACAGGGGGCTTGTTCCAGCGAAATGTTTTAATATATAGTTCATAAACACCAAATAATATCTATCCATGGGTAACTCGATTTCACGAAAGAGGTCGATGACTAAAGAAAACAAAAATAATTTTTGGATGAAAAAGGAGAAGAATATGTCTGATAAATAAAACAAGATGACAAAGATACTGATAATGAAAGTGAGGAAAATATTACCCTGAATTTGGGAAGGATTTATTAAAGTTTTCAAATGAAGGGTTCATGCCTTGGAACATTTATTTTGTTTTCTCTTTACCAGCTGAGCCAACTAATCCCAGCTTTTCTTATTCATAATTTGTCTTCTTGTCTTCGATGAAGGGAATTATTCATAATTTGTCTTCGATGAAGGGAAGGTAGGTCAGCTCCAGACTTCTTCGTGTTCAAGAGAAGTATTGAAAAATTTTGCAAAACTTTTAGCGTTTTTCCAGTTACATGTGCCAGCAAACTAGTGGATGTCCCATCTAGAGAAGCGACAGAGCAAGCGTTGCAAAGGAGATTAGCGAAACTAATTACTTTCTGCATAACAGAATCTGCCCAATAAAGGACGTTTGCAGATGTTGCGAAGGGCGTGTCCAAAATATCCTGATTAGGCTGTCGGACCTGTTGGATTCCTAACACGTCACGGAATCAAGTATTGGACTTACCAGTGGCGGCATGATCTTCTTCTTCTCCTTCTCTTTCTCTTCTTCCAATTTTCTTTCCTCCGCCTCTTCTTCCTCTCTTTGCTCCCTCGCCTCCTCCTCAGCTTTCTTCTTCCTTTGTTCTCGTCGCTGCCGCAAACGATCTTCCAGCTAGGGGAAAATAGCGAGGCATTGTCACAAAACAGTGATGAAAATGTGAGCTCACTAATCTATGGGACTGTTCAATGTTTCATAACGCGTGAGAGACCCTTGCAACTTCCTCTTGGTAAAACCTGCATGCAGCCGGGTTCTGGGGTCTGCATTCTATCCATGATTAAGACTCAGGCGCTAAAAGTTGCATTGGTTGGCGGGGCTTCCATTCTATAAATTTAGTGTTTCAAAAACACAAACAATGAAAAATTGATTTGCTGCATTATTGAAAAACTGTTCTGTAATTGGAATCATTTCCTTTATAAATGCTTGCATCTCATTTTCCTCGGCTTTATATATGATTAAGTCATTTTCATACAATGCAATACCATGGTCAGGATGCCTGGGTAACCAGCAAATATCACTTTCAAGCTATGATTTTTTTATCCCAGTAAACGGTATTATTATTAATCGCAGGCTCACTTTCAGTAGATTTATATTCAATATACAAATGCAATAGCCTGGCTGGGGCATAGAGGAAACGCACACGCAATTTATGAACAATTCTTTTTAGATTGTTTAGGGGCTTAAGTTTGTTTTCTTTGAGGAATAGCATGAAAATTTGTGTTACTTTGAAATAAGATGACAACACATCTATTGCAACGCGAGATAAAGAAGCCGAAATTTATAAAAACATTCAGGTTATGAAATGTCTATACTTAATTCAAAGACAACTCACCGTATCTTGTTGCTTGCTTTTCTGGAGAGTTGATTTTTCTCTCATCATTTTGAAGTTCTGGTTCGCATCAGAAAGAATTGTAAGTGCGAGATCTTCTTCATATTGCTTCTCGTCTCGTTTTCGCCTTTTCTCTTCTATTCTTCTCTTTGCAGCCTCTCTTTGCCTTTCAATGGACATCTGAACAGCCTGTGTATAACAAGAGAAAACAATCCACATTACACTATGCAATCTCCCTGCATCGATTTTCTTGGAAGGTTGCTACCTGTCGGACAGCATCAAGACAGCAATATGCAGTCCCGGATGTTCACTCAAATTGCAGGTACTCGGAAACAAATCTAATAATACATTTCACCAAGGAATGCTCGCTGTTGTTACCTAAGTAATACCATCTATAAATTTATCTTCCACTATAATACAATTTTCACTATGTTGTTATTCAGTACTTGGCGGAGCTAGAATACCTCACAGATAAGTTCCAATATGGGTCGATACCAACCCAGTCTTGTCAGTCATCAATTCCCAAAGGAACATTTAAACTTGTACGCGAAACGCTAGCCCTTTGGGCTAAAATCCAAGATGTCGCATGCGAGAACACTGAACAATACACCAGTTAATAAACACACGTTCGCTGTACCTTTCTCTTTGCCTCTTGTTGCTGTTGCAGCTCAGCCATGACCCTCGTAATTTCATCCTCTGATAAGCCTTGCTTCTTCTTGTTTTCTTTTTCTTTTTCCAGTTCTTCTTCCAAAGCCGCCATCTCTTTATTTTCTTGTTCCTCAAGGCGTTCCTCTAGCTCCTCTGTTTCTTCTGAAATCTCAATCATGTCTGGTCGCTGCAGAGTGACAAAAAATCTTACCAATCGACATGTATCGAAATCGGCTTTCTTTACACAGTTTATATGTACGAAAACAGGCAAAGGAATGAAGACGCACAACCATATCAAGACATTCTAGGGTACCAATCTGGTGATTTATGTAAGATCCTTACCTTGCGATTGCATACATAATCTAATACTAACTAGTTTCATCCGATGAAATCAGAAGACCCGGAAGATACTGAAAACAACTATTCTGCTCTTGAATGCTAGTTTATGGTTGCAAATATGAATCACCAAAGACTCAAAGGTGTTCAAAATTGAAGAAGGTGTGTGATAGGATGTATCAAGCCAGGGAATAAAACATTTGTAAGAACGAAATGCTTAAGATAAACTTGCGACATATTGTTTTATTACAAGTGATTGCTGAGATGATAATGTTCAATAGTGATGGAATATCCTTATTTGCTCCTTTTAACGATACAAGTTGATTTTTTCACCATCTTCAGGGATGAAATAGTACATATTTGGCTATCCTTTCATGCTATTTGTCACAGGAGGAGAGGGGGAGAGACTATAAGTTCGGGCTAAAATCGAACCTTTATCAAACCTTTAAAGGTAATGTGTCCAGCTAAAGCAAGCGACTTTGCGGGGTTTTTTAGAAACACGTGATTTTTCATATCATCACCCCAGTCATTACGGTCGTTCTGTTTATCTATCTTGCTGCGAAGTCAGCTTTTCATGTGAGCAGTTTTGCATCGCAAGAATACTAACCAATCGCAAACCGTTATTTTGATGGGTGGCTTGACAAGTTGGGTATACGCATTCCCTTAATATGGACACATTACCTTTAAAATAATAATTACAAGCTCTCTTATATTCTCCCTTAACGGTGATGCCCTACTTTCTAAAATTTTTCTTTTACATTATCTTATGCCTCAAGTGATTGGGTAAGCTTGTTGAGGAAAGCGTTCAGCCCTATGGAAGCGAATAATACCTTAGATGTGCTCCGTTTGCGTGACTGCGCAGCAGCAGCAGACCCAAGGATGGTGTTTGCTAAGTTCTCCATCCATGCCTCGCGGCGTGCCTTTCTTTGCTCTTGTTTGACCTTCATCAAGAAATCGTGTTTCTAAAAAAAGACATGATCGATTAGTGCTCAATCCTACATCACTTTGTGAAGAAATCAATTATCAATACAGTTGTAGATTTTTAGGAGGAAAGAATAAGTAGAGGAGGTTTGAAAAAAGGACAATGGTGGCTGTTTGCCAATGAAAGTATCCCATCTGGCTTTAGGCTAAAAAGAAAAGACATATAAGGGATAATGTAATAATAGTAAGAAGTTCATCGCAATAACCGTGTCAGTAATGTTACGGATAGATTTCTACGAAAACCGTTTTTAAATAGTAAAGTAACTTATAAGCAGCATTATAAGATTTTTACATTTCCCAGTTCAAGGTTCCGATCTGCAAATTAGGGTAGGTGTATTGAGGAGTGGAGTAGGGTGCGGTGGTGTAGGTTGACTTTGAATAGGGTGAGGTGGGTTGGGATGAAATATGGTGAAAATGGATAAATAGGAAAGGTGGTGGAGTAGAATGGAGTGGGGTGAGTAGGGGTGTGGTAGATGAGGTAGGCTGGGGTTGGTTAAGGTATGATGCGACTGTTTGCTCTAGGTGAGATTGGCATAGCTGAGTTGGGAAGGATGGAAGGAGGTACGGTGTGGTGAAGTGTGTTGAGGTGATGTGAATTGCGGTAAGATGGGTGGAGATGGGATTGGTCGAGGTGAGGTAGGTTTAGGTCAGTAAGGAAAGATTGGATGAAGTGTGGTAGAAGGTTCAGTTCCAAAGAGGCTGATATCTACCTTGTCACTGATAACAGTACACATCGCATTGGTTTCCGATGTTTGTTCTCTTGTAAGTCAGCAAGCAAAATGATTGACATTTCTTCGGCAAGCTTCTCTGCTGGGTATCCTCTGCCTAACAAATCTTGCTTGATATTTTCAGATCGAATAACAAGTCCATCCATGAGAATTTTGCGGTAGGCCTCCCAGTTTTTGGAGATGCGATTCGCATTTTCTTTCTTCTCTTCCTAGAGGTTAAAGAAATGTTAAAAACAAAAAAGTTAAAGATGAAATCAACAAAGAAAGTTAGTTGAATGAATGGACAGGCAAAAGAAATTAGAGCATGAGTTTTAAACTTTAAATGAATGTTAAATTTAGCTTCTAATTTTTTCTGTTACTAAAAGACTAGAAATCTTAAAGTAATGAAGTAAATTCTTCTTCTTCTTCTTCTTCTTACTGGCTCTTCCGTCTTGATTCAAGACATTAGCCTTGCCGCTGTTTTCTTCCATTCCTTTCGCTCATAATGAAGTAAATTGAAATTCATAAAAGAGGTGTAAATGATTTTGTAAGTGTGTATCAATGTCTGCCTTAACTATAAAAGCAAAATCCTTATCTGTATCAATGCCAAAGCGTCATGCTAGATTCCTAAATATGTTACTTCGACCAATGGTTAACATGACAATAACATGAGCTTAAAACTTGAGCTAAAAGCATTGTGCCAATGAAAACGGTTAAGTTCACCTCAGTAAGTTCAGATTCTGGTGGCGCTGCGTTGGCTGCACGTGCGGCCTCGTTCTTCCAATTATCTCGCTCCTTCCGTATTTCAGCCAATTTTTCGTTCCTTTGCACTTCAGAAAGATAGGCTGCAGCAGCAACAGCATCGGCGTCGGATTCCACAGTTGAAAGAAGTTCAACGAGAGACTGAAAAAAATGTCAACACATAAAACCATGGTTCTAAATGTTTCAGTGAAAATAATTTTTAAAATTGAGAACATTCTGTGTTTCAGTTACTGCAGGGCTCTACTATCTTGTTAAATAGCTATCAAACTTCGCGTTAATAAAATGTTTGCATCAACGGTTACGTCATACCTCTTGCTCCGACCGATGTTTTTTCTCCATCTCGTCCAAAACAGAATTCTGCACCGCCATGCTCCCTTCACGTTCCATTTGATCTGAACTTCTGACGTCATCTTCAAGGTCTTTCTGTTGCTCTTCGAGGACTTTTTCTGCATGACTTTTAGATTTTGCTTGTCTTTTCTGACGTATCGCTGCTAGTCGATCACGGGCAAGCTGTTCTTGCCTAGCTCGTTCTGCTCCATAACTAAACAAAAAGCAAATGTTATGTGAATGGACAGATAAGCTTTAAGAACAATCATCTAGGATGCCAGAGACACATAAACCCACAAAGGTTTCTGTGAATTAACAAACAAACGTCACGGTGAACATCTAGGTTGCAGGAGACACGCTAACCCACAAACGTACAAGCCTAGTTTAGAAAAAGGTTTTGGCCACAAATTTTGCAACAACAAAAATTTCATATTTACTATTGTCAATTCAAGTGTGGATAACAAATCATCAATGAATACCTATAAACATTATAAATCATGTCAAATGAATGTTTGATTTGACCTGACAAAAGATCACAGCCCAGCTATTTCTTCAGTAATTTTACAGCGTGCAGAATGAGGAAATTCGAAGTCATGAAATTCTTGTTTGGAGGAAAATGACCAATTACTTGATACACTGTGAGATTCATCGACCCACGTAATTATGTGAATCGATAAAATCTCAAACAGATTCATTCCACAGAAAATTCATCAAATGAGGTTGAAAAAGCAGTAATGATTTTGGCGAAGATAGCAAAGCGCGCTACCGTCGTTTGCATTCTTCTTCTCGTTTACAAATCACCAAACGTGAAAAACTTTCAAATCTTTTACCCTGTTTTACGAAAATTGATGTAAGAAAGGCAACACATACGGAACAACAGTAACAAGACCATGGTCGTCTAACTGACTTAATTCAAAGGAGTAGCAAAATTCTCTTGACTGGTGGTGTAGCCGTGAACGTTCAAGTGCAAAATGCTTTCTGTCTTGCATGAGCCAAGGCAATCTAACGGTTGTTCGTACTTTTGTTATAAACTGTAATACCAATACATCAAGGATTTGCTACTTAATACGTAATAAGTTGCACTAACACCAGTAACTGATCGATCAGTATGTTGGCTGCATAATAAGCATCATAATTCATACCTTTCTTCCTGTTGCTTTTTGTTTTCTTTGGCCATGTTGAATATAATAGCAGCGCTATCAAACTTATCTTCCCTCTTGATCTTTTGTTTTTCTCTCCGTAGTTTTATAAGAGCTAGTTGTCTCTCTCGCTCGCTTGCCAGCTTAGCATTGGCTCCTTTGAGATTGGCTAGCAGTGCATCCTTCTCTGCCTCGTACTGGCTCTGTTGACAGAAAACAAATTCAGAACACTGAAACCAAACTCCGAAACCAATTTATTTTCGGTGCAGCCATTTACAACCAGCATAAAAGTATATTATTCAGATATGACTGTAAAATGAAAACTGCATGTGGCTTGATACACATTGAATCTGATCAAATTTCTTAGATCTAATCTAATACTTGCATCACTTTATAAAAGCGAATGCATGATCACAAGTGTATAAACCGTACAAATAAACGCAATAAATGAGTGAAAATCTGAGGCAGGACCCTTCCAGTGACAACTATCTTCTTATCTCACAAGATGCCAGCATTCGTTACCTACAGCAGCGACACATTTACAAGCATTCTAGTGCCTAAATGAAATTGTTTGTTAATTTAGGCTCTTCGCCTACCTGCAAGTCTTTCAACATGTCGGAAGTCGACACCGATTTCTCCTCTTCATCATCAGCTTCTTCCCCTTCTTGTTTTGCGAGTTCTTCCTCAGTAATCCCCAACTCTCTTGCCCTCTTCCTCCTCTCCATGCGCTTCTTCAACTTCTGTTCTTTCTTTTGGCGCGAATTTTCCAAATAAGAGTCCATTTTCTTCATCGTTATCTCATTAAAAACACTATAGATGAAACAAAAAAAATGTTAAAACGATAATAACTTCTTCTTCGAAAATTCATTATGATTTTGGCTTAGACTTCTAGCAAATTAAGCTATTGCACTAAAAATCATCGATACACTAGCACGTCAAGTCTCCAAGATGTTTGTCTAGTTTTGGACCCTATATCATAAAAGAGGAACGGCTACAAAAGAAACACTCCTACTTTCTTAATATGTTATTCATCATTCCTTTATTGCTCCCAAAACATTCAACATTAAATATTTTGAAAAAAATGGCTTTGGGCTCGGTTCAGGGTTAAGGTTGGCTGTAGGGTTAAGGTTGTAGTTAGGGTTAGGATAAGCGCCGAGAGTTTTATTACAGTTGAAGTGCTTATATGATAATTAGAGCCTAATAAAACTAGCTCATAATTAAAAACCAAATTCCAATTTTGTTTATTTTAACTATGTTCTGTTATCTTAACTTACTTGCTGCCAGGTTCTTCACCAGCTCTTATTTTGGCATCCTCTGCACGAAGGTTCTCCAGATGCTCTTGCTGTTCTTTGCGCGACATATTATTCCACTCTTCTTCCCCAAATTTCCTAAATTAAGCAAAATCGTCAACAGTGAGAAGACAAAGTAATAAGCTCCATAGTAAAGAGCAACGTAAATTGTTGAATATTTTTTTGGAAAAACATTTCTGACTTTCATTTTGATCTATTTATGCAAAGAGGTTCTACGTGCAGTGCAACGTTCGGTAGAAAAGTTAAAAACTCTTTCGTTTTACAAAAGGAATTATACGATTGCTTACATATAAAAAACGAATTAAGCTTTGTAATGGCTAAATACGACGACCAACGGCGACCAATGGCGACCAATGGCGACCAATGGCGACCAATGGCGACGAACGACGACCGACGGCGACCAACGGCGACGATTATGATAGAAAAACTAAATAATTTCTTGACTTAGTTTGACAAGACAACGACAATTCCATTGAAGCACCAGATATAAGCTTGAACATGAATGCAAGAAAAGCAACGAGTTCTAAAAACATTTCAAAAAAACTTACTTCTTCAATACTTCGATAAAGAGCTTCTCCTTCAGTTCGTTGTATTTTGAATCTAAAGCATCTACAAGATCGTCTCCCGATGTGTCACTTTGGCCGGCATGTTGTCTCTTGATGCCGAGAAGGCTGGCTGCCACGTTATCGTACCATTTCTCGTTTCTAGCCATGCTCTGCACCTTGCAAAGTTGCTTTAGTGTAGCAACGGCCTAAAGCAAGCAAAAAACGAGACGATATCTTATTTTATTTCAATACCAGTTTAAAAGGTTTTCCCCAAATAGAATCCAGCTAAAACACTGGTTTACAACTGTCCTTGCAAAGAGAAATTTATTTCCACAATTTGCAAAATATGAAGTGAAACTAAAAGTAAAATTAGTGCAAAGTGAACTTAAAATTTAAAGCTTTTAAGGATAATGACCGCATTATAAAGATATTGGGAAAAGAATAGCTATGAAAAAGAATAAAATTATTTAAATTTAATGTAAGATAATATCCGTTTTGATCAAACAAGCCCTTTCTATACCACAATGGGTCAATATCGAACCGAAAAGCGGTAGTATTTTGCTTTACAACACTGTAGCAGTTTTCGTCCGACACTCCTTCAATTATGCGCCCATATATCAGAACTCATTTGCCCTAATGATTTGTGATTTAACGAGAGACTCATTTTAGCTAGAGTTTTAAGTAGTGGCTGAGTTGACGATGCAAACCTTATTAGACAGATCTTTCATAAGATAGGAGGCCTCTGTGTCTTGGTTTTCTTGCAAATCCGCAAGAATCTTTACTGATGCGTTCTCGAACTTGTCGTTTCCCTCAGCTTCTCCAAACTCATCAATGAGCAGCTGTAATTTCAGACTTGCTGCTTCCTTGAAAATGTCGATTTGTTCATCGATGGTTTCCGCCATCTCGGCAGGGCCAGCTTCTCGCCAATGTGTTCTCAGTACCTTAGAACAATGCAAATCAACTTTATTACAGATAATCAGACCGATGGATTTTGTAAATTTAAAAGCGATTTCAAATTCGTTAATTTATAAGAACTTCAGATACCGACAGTGCACTTGAAATTTTACAGCAGTCAAGGTTAAAACTTTAACTGAGAACATCGTTTGAGCTTGTTACGAAATTTTACAAAGGTTTTTTACAATCTACAAATAGAAAAATCCACACAATCACGTACAGCATTGAAGGAGATACAGAACAGTGTCTTTCGTGTTAGTTTCTAGGTAATCATAAGATGAAAAAATGTTGAATGCTGAAATATTTTCACACAATAATATCAATCACGTCTCACTTCAAATAATTTAACATCTCTATTTATTCCATCCTCAATGGAATAATAGCAATATGACATTGTGACTAAATATTGTAAGTCAAGTTGGGGCTTTTCAAATAAACACGCATTGAAATTGGGGGTCTATATATCAGAATTTGTGCCTCTATCACATACAAAAAGGCCTCGATACTGATAGATTTGATTTAAATTCGTGTTAAAAAGTCTTGGACAAACACAAATAGGTTGGACATTGTTCCTGGTTCCCCCACAGTTTTGTAAACAGAATCACCTTTAACTCATCAAGCCTCCTTTGCTTGGAAATGACATCCATGTTTTTGGCTTTTTCCTCCCACTCACTTTTTGAATTTCCATGCAATATTTCAACGAGTAGATCTCTTTCAGCAGTGTGCTTCTTTTCCATCTCACTGAGGACAACCTCCTAAAAACATAACAAAATAGGTAGAAAAAATCTCAAGACAACGAGCTTAAAGGAAAGACAGTCATTATCTTTTTTTATGAAAACATTTGGCATGAAAGGTCTCTTCAGTTACGTTTGAAACAGGTCTATGGCAAAAGGGGTCGGAATTTCAAGGCTCTAGCAGGTGTTAGGCGCTAAATAAACTCATGCTAAAAAGAAAGTTGGGGGCCATAAAGGGCCAATTTTAGAAGGTGACTCTATGTTTGGCTGGAAGCCAAATGTGTTAAAAGAGGTTAGAAGAGCAAGATATCTGGTGTGCATTCGGTCAAACCTTGTATGCATATGTCTTTATAAATTGATTACGATTAAATACAAACAAAAGATTTGGTTAGCCAGAAGCTCCTAATTACAGTTTAAAACGCAGGATACCTGCAATTTGCTAGCATCATTTATCTCTTCCAGATTTTCTTCAGACTCCTCTGCATTCTTGGCCTGGTTGCGCTTGTTTCTCCTTGCTAATAAACGAGCTTTTGCAAGCTTCTCTTGCCGTTCACGGTCACTCTTGAGCCTTAGAAAAAGTGACAATAGTGAAACAGTTGCACATATAGCTACGTATGCTATTAATCACCAATGGCAATGAAGTATTCACAAACTTTTATAAAGCATTAGTAGACCCCCAAATATTATAAGAAAACTTACTAGACAGAATCAGGGTTAACTTCTCAGGGAAGGGGCAACTGAGCAGGTATACCGAGAAAGGGGGAAAGAGAATGGTGTGTCCTGGAGCATTGTCATCTGTTAGTTTGAACTGAGATAGAAATTTTTAAATAGGAAAAAGAAATAATTATTTTACTTATCTGAGTTTCTTTTATTTTCAGTTCATTTCATTATTGTTATCTATACAGTTAAGGATGTTTTTAGTTGAAACTGTTAGAAATATTTGGCCTAATAAATATCTAATAAAAGCGGGGCCGTCATGCCTGAGCTTCCAAAGGGCCCATCGGGGCTCAATGGAACAAAGCAAACAAACCCGTTCTCTCAGGCTGCTATTAAGCTCACAACTTATTCAGGCTGCTATTAAGCCCCATTCTCTCAGACTGCCTTGCAATACTTACTTGCTTTCTAATTCTGCTTGCTGTGTTTTTGCAACCGATAAAACCAGGGCTGCCGACTCAAATTTGTCTTCTTTGCGTGCTCTGCGTTGCTCGCGTTTTAACCGCGCGAGCTCGGCTTGCCGCTCTCGCTCGCTAAGAAACTTTGCATTAGCTCCTCTAAGGGTCGCAAGAAGAGCTTCTTTCTCAGCTTCAAAGTTGTGCTAAAATTGAAAACAAAACGTGAGTGAACAGTGCTTTAGATTTATGATTCGCTGCAGTCCTCTTCGGAGGAGGTGTGGGTTGGCATATACTTGATAAACAATCCAGGAGAATGTGTACAAATATGAATGAAGTTGGTGTTGATAAGAGACCTAAAATCTCGCAAATTCCCTTTCAATGCGTCATTTTTTATTAGTTCTAAAGGATCAATACACAATTGGGATGAACTTTTGTCGCCAAAGTGTTTTGAAAACAGCTGTGCTTTCTTGTTTCTCTTGATACCAACTGATTTGCCAATAGTTATAGAAGTCATTTACGTTAGTCATCAGTTAAAGTAAACACAATATTCTTGAGCTGCACAAAAGTAGGAATGTTTACAAAATATAACGTTAGCATGCCAACACAAATTAAAAACTCTCTTATCATTCCAGTTTAAAGAATCTTTATTAAACGCACGAAAAACTTGATAGGATTGTAGTAGAACAATTTTCTTTAAATATGAAATATTTAGCTTTCAAAACAAGACTAAAAAAGGCGCCTCAAACAATAAATAACTTCACTTTTCAAAAAGGATTAACTGGATTTTTAAACAAAGAAAATGATTTTAAATATTACTAGACTGCTAGTAAACAATTTTTAAATTTTTTTTATCTTTTACATGATGTAATAATTATTTCTTTGAGCCTTTAATTTATAGCAGGTCCACATCAGCTCTTTTGAGTTGCCAGACTTTCTAGCCTGCTTAAAAAATAAAACATGTATGTATGTATGTATGTATGTATGTATGTATGTATGTATGTATGTATGTATGTATGTATGTATGTATGTATGTATGTATGTACCACTTTTTAAGTAAGGCCTATCTCGTATGTCTAAATTGTATAAACCCTTACGTCTAAATCCAACAATAGATTCTTTGTTGACTTCTTTTTCAGTTCTTCTTCAAACTCCCTGTCTTCCTCCTTCTCAAGGGCTTCAATCTCCTCCTCTCTCATCCCAGCGGCTCTTCTCTCCTCTCTCAGCCTTTCACGGTCCTTCATTCGCTTTTCTTGCTCCTCCACACTAGCCCCCAACAGCACTTGAATATCCATACCATCCGGAAACAACTCAGCCATCAATTTTTGCAATTCCTCTGTTTTTCCTACAAACAAAACAAGTTATCATGCTACAAAAATAGAGAGAGATAATGTATGAAAATTTACTGGTTTTGAAAAACATCAATGACAGCAACTGAACTGCGAGCAAACATTACCTTCTTCTTGTAACTTCTGTATCCTTAGTTTTATTTCCATCATTTTCTCGTATTTTTCTTCATCAGTCAATTTGTTCCATTCTTCAGAACCAATATTTCTTTCCAACGCCTCATATATCAACTTCTCTTTTAAAGTATCATATTTGCTCCTAAGTGCGTCCACCAGCTCGTCGTCATCCGCATGCGCAGTGTCCTCGGGTGCTGATACAGTTATTGTTATGTTAGGCCATTTCTCTGTTTCCCGTACTTCCATTTCATGTTTCTGTTCATTAATCAACTGCTCCTTGCCCTGGAATTAAATTATCGTAATGCGTGTTTATTATATGCATCTGTTATCGTTTCTAGTGAAATTACTGTTTACGGGTAAGTGCTCGATGCCGTATAGTCAGAGTTGTCTGATGATCGCATCAAGCGTGAAACTCGAAGTAGCAATTTAGAACAGTCCTGTTCTATACAACGAAAGCATGTGATGATTTCTAGGTATTGTTGGGTGACGACAGTATTCATGACGTCACAAAAACAAAATTATTAGCAATATGAAGTGTATCTAGATTCTAAATATTCACAGTGTTGAATGCAGCAATGTTTGACAGTTTCTTGCTTTTCATGTGCACCCAACATTAGTTTTATAAATCCAACCAACAATATCTTAAAAATCTGTCGATGAGTGCACAAGCATTGAACTAAGAGCAACAGCAAAAATGTTTGACCTTCAGTCTGCTGTACTTGAAAAGTCTCTAGGCAATGCCACCTTGAATGAGCAAGAGGTGTGAAAATCTGGCTGATTTTACACCATCATATAGGCTGAAAAATCTAAATAATCTTACTTGATTCAAAATAATTTGATTATAAAACTCAATAGAAAGATTTAACAACTATTTGAGATGCATTTTGTCTCGCCATTTCACAAAAATATGAATAACTCGCATTGAATTATTTCAAATGGATTTGTCTTTCCATAAATGAAAGCATCTCGACGTATGAGCAATGCACACAAAGGCAATTATTGAGGTCATGAACCGTATATGACCCGCTGTGCGAACGGGCGTCTTTGTAGTAGTGGGATAGCGAGAAAAAATTCACAATTTACCATTTCATTCATTTGTTTCATCCTCAGATCACTTTCTTTGTCTTGATATTGCTGCAAATCAGCAATTATGGAAATTATTACATCATTCTTCGATGCTTCTTTGCTATCGTTTGATTTGAGTTTAGATGAGCGATTGACAATTTTAAGCATTGTCATTTCTTGAAGAATTTTCGTCCATTGTTCGCGATCAACTGTTTCTTCGATAGTCGTAATCTTTTCAGCAAGTTCCTTTAAACGCTCTTCACGATTTCCCATCGTCATGCACTGGGCTCTTTCAAAAACTGATGCATCTTCATATTGTAAAAGTTCCAACAAAGCCTGCAACCAAAGTTTAGGTGTTGAAAATATACAAGAAGACAAGAAAATAACAAGCAAAACAAGAAGATCATAATCTTTTCTAGGTTTCTTTATTCTCTGGATTGGAACAAAGCGTGCAAAAAATTGTAAACAATAAACAAAGTGATGAGCTCGATGGGAAAAGTAGCCATCTAAATATAAAAATTGCTTTTTTTTATTTCGCACTTATGCATAGATAAAAGATATACATATGAACGTATTACAAACAAATTTCTTTGAGTGACTCAGTGCAGAATAGAAAAATCGATAGAAGGCGGTCACACCAAGAAAATCAGGGAAATTTTTTGGCCACGTCATAGGAAAGACACCTACTTACAGTCCAATAGAAACCAGAGAAGGGTTGTCGATAATTTGCACTACGATCCAATTTCCAACATCCAATTTCAAATTACTTACAGATTTACTCAAAAGCGTGCATAACATACCTCTCGCTCAAGAGAATGCCGGTGCTCGATGTGTTGTAACAACGCATCTCGTAATTTGACTTCATTGCCATCCGTTACAAGCTCAACCTTCTGGACTTTTGCCTTGCGTTTTTCTTTCATCCTCTCAAGTCGCTCCCGCGCAAGCTGCTCCTGCCGGGCACGGTCTGTTTTTAAACGGTTCTCAACCGCGGCCTGGTTCCGCTCAGCTAGCCCTAGAACCAAAGCAGCAGCCCCGAATTTCTCCTCCTGCTGTGCTTTCCGCTGCTCCCTTTTCAATCTGGTCAGTTCGGCCTGTCTCTCTTTTTCGCTCAGAAAGCGTGCATCTGCACCCTTAAGTTTGGCCATCAAGGCTTCTTTCTCATCTTCGTACCTATAAAAACACGTTTAAAGGTACTGTCCGAACTATCGTGGTGCAGTTGATACTCTCAAAAAGGACCAAAGTGCCTTCTTTGTTAAGCACCTTGTATTTAAGGGCCTTTTTAGGCGAAGAAATACATAATTTTCTCTATATAACAAAAGATTCAGGAAATTTAGCATGCTGACAATAGTCAATTTTTAATATTATTTTGTGTGTTGACAGACAAACCTCTAAAAAGCTAAATCGTTTATTTCTAGCTATTTGTGTCTCGGAGAAAAAATTAAATCAAAATTCCGTATATTAGTTGTTTTGTCTTATCTCCCTTGGAATAAGAACCTTAGACCTTTTTCTAGCAATATTAATAACGCTAATATCATGCCTTTTCTGTAAATCCTCAAGTAGGCTTTTGGCGTCAACCGTTCCTTCTTCTCCGCCTTCTTCAAACTCTGCCAGAAGCTCATCATCTTCTTCCTCGTCGTCAGCCTGCAGGCCCATTTTAATTCTTTCCCGTCTCCTTGCCAATTTTTCTTTCATCATTTCTTCATATCGAGCGCGATTCTGGCCCATCAGCTTCTTTAAATTCGCATCCGCTGCGAAGCCTTCCCCGAGAACTCTAGCGGCTTCTTCTAGCTTCCCTTCGCGTAAAAGCCGCTTCTGCTCCAGCCTTCTGCGAAGGAGCTCTGCTTGTCGCTCCTTCTCAGACAAAGCCGCCCATTCTGCAGCCCCTACAAACAGACGACGAAAAAATCACACTTGTGATGAAATCATTAACGTGAGGGTATCTTTACGCCCAAAACCACGAACAACAATATTGATTACGATACACAGTGTAAATGAACACATTATAAATGAACACGATACACATTATTTCACTTTTTGATAAACTTAAATGAGCTATATATTATACGAGGAATGACATTTTAGTACGATTGAAAACAGCATTAGACTAGTAGAAACACATTTGGTCTGAGCCAGCAATATTTAACGAGACAAATATTAACTGACTTTGCAATGAGCCATGATAAAGACTGCAAATTAACTCGAAATACCAAGGATTTATAAGCAAGTGAATATCAAACAAATACGCAGAAAATGAGTGCTTTATTCGTTTGGAACAACGTCATTTTAATGGAGGGCCAAAACACTCCGTAATCTAGCTCATACTAGGCCATTAGCCGTCAATTATCAAACTCATGAAAGCCTGAATACTCACCAAGTTGTTTTTTAAGTGAATCCAAAATAAGCTTATCAAGAAGTGTGTCATACTTCTTGTCAAGAGCTTTTGTGATTTCTTGATCTGTGCCAGCCCCTTCGTACGAGAAGACAACTTCAGCAACATTCGATAGCTCCTCGTATCGCCTCCGATTAATCTGCCGGATGCGTAACTCTGCAAGCTCTTCTTGAGGCTGTTAAAGATTTGAAATGCATCAGTTACAAAAAAAACACCAGTTAATGAAAACAGTAGAGAGTATCTTTTCTTGAGATGTAAACTGTTTCATGGACTCAAAAATTACATCAAACAGTCCCTGAAAATTACTATTTACAAGTGTGGACGGGCGATGAGTGCAACTACTGATTATGGAAAACTTATGAAGCAGAAACCAAAAATCATGGGACACTGACGTCAGTTTCCAAGGTCAAAATCAATCATCCCCCTCTCCCCCACGGAACAATGTTGGTTTACTATGAAACGGATTAGGATTTTAGGAAGCACTTCCTTTTGCGCTTCTTTTATGATATTTCTCTAAATTATCAATATTGTCTTAGGGGGAAGGGGGCATAAGAAGTAATTTTTTTTCGGATAAGGAATGAAAGATATAAAATGCAATGCAAATTGCTGGGTGTTCCAAGTATTTTTGACAGGCATCGGAGAGTGGACGTAGGCTGATCTTGCCTACTAGTGTTAAAAACTCATATGTAAAACTAAATCACAGTAAATCATAGTCTTCATCCATCGTAAATCTTATTAGAAATCTCTGTTATCAATAATAACTTGTTCATAAGTTTCGTTTTAGTAGGCATCATTTAAAGTAACTCAGTCATCTTTTTAACGCCTTCTATGAGCTATAACCTTAATAGCAAAAAGAATTAAGCGATTTTGTTATCAATCATGGTCTGTGAAATCCCAATTGCTGACTGAAAAATGCGAAGGAAGAGTTGCTTTTGGCTGTTGCAATGTCCTGTCCAATTCAGTTGCCATTTTTTCCCAGGGCACCAGAGCCTAAAAAAGTCGAGCGAGTCCAACAGTCCGAAGAGGAGGGTCAACCAATGAAAGTCACCCCCCCCCCTTACAGCATTCTACTGATCTACCCCATTTCTTAACAGAGGCTCTGGTACCCAGGATACAGCAAAACCAGAGCTACTGTTTTGTTCTTGGAAGGTATTTATTGTCTAGAGGCTACTACTACATGTTTTCTCAGCGGAAATCAAATTGTGGAAATGATTTATTGGCGAATGTTTGGGTGTGTCAGCTATTGGAAGGTGTCCATTAATAGAGTTTTCACTGAACTCAAGGTACCTTTTCTTGGACTTTCTCTAGCATTGCCTCGCTCTCTTTGTCTTGCACCTGCTGTAAGTCAGCCATCAGTGACACTATGACGTCATCAACATCAATGTTTTCAACTTCCGCTTCTTTTCCTTGTTTTTTAGCTAATGCCAGTTGTCTAATAGCCATCTTTACTGAAGCAGCCATTTCTAAAATAGCTCCGTGCTCTTCTTGATCAGCTGTCAACAAAAAAGCATAATCATCAACATTCTCTGACGTAATCTTCAAACTTTCTTCTATTAAACATAGATAATGAAAATATAATAAAGAAAACCATTAGAGTGGAACTTCCTTTGAGTTGCTGATAGATCTCAACTCCAGGTCACAACCCACACCCCCCCCCCTCCCCTGAACGATTCAATCTAGGAAAAACGTAGAAATAAGAACTAGTATCTTGACAGATCCAGTTAACACTAAATTCCCAAAAACTTTAAACAGATTGATGAACATTCAACTTCATAAATTGACAATTATGCTTCGAGTAAAAAAGTCTATAAATTTAGACTACCAATACACTTGAAGATAGATTTACTAAACGTCGTCAGAAACTTACAACTGTCCTCAAAATCCAGTTCCTCTCTTTTATCCTTTAGTTGAGCTATTCTCTTGTGTCTATCGTCTTCAGACATCGACTTCGCTTCATCTCTCAAGTCCTCCATGTCTGGATCTTTTAAAAGGTCAACGAAGAAATCTCTTTCCTGGGCATGCCTCTTTTCGAGTTCTCTCATTACACTGTCTTGCCACCCAAGGATATCATCTAGCATTGGTAAATAAATCATTAGGATTGACACTCGAAAAAGATTCCATCTTTTTAGTGCTATGTTGTAATGTTGCGCCATATAATTATAATTCACCAGTTAATTTGATTAATATGAATCACAAAATCGACAGAGAAGGGAAAGGGGACTAGTTTGTCTTAAATAAAAAAGTAAAAAGCGTCTTGATAAAACAATAAGGTTTTTTTGTTAGAAAATAATACAGTAAAAACCCGCTTATAAGAACCTGGATTTCAAGAACCTGTTAAGCTAAAATTTCAAATTTAGGCCTCCTCCACATATGAATCTTTTCAGGCTAAAATTATAAGTTAGGTTCTTGAACCAGTGGAGCTGCTGTAAAGGTTTCTAGATGGAAACTGTTGAAATGACTTGGCAAAACAAGTCAAAAGAAGCCGAATCACTGTATCTTTGTTTTCATCATTCAAATAAATCCTCTTGATATTCAGCATTTTCAAAGTACAAAATTTCAATTTTCATTTATTCAAAGTTTTCCACATATACACCTTGTCTTTAAATGACACTGCAGAGATTTTGTTCGAGTATATATTTCTGGACCGTCTTTAGGTATAATATAAGTGCATGATATAAAAATTATGATTTTGTCACATAAATATAAGAACCTATTTTAAGAACCTTGATAACCTAAATTCACTTTAAAAGTACCATTCATATAAGAACCTGTTCAGGCTAACTGAAAAAACCAGGTTCTTATACGCGGGTTTTAACTGTATATTAGAAGACGTTTTATATAATTCTGGTCTCGAACAGAGATTTTTTTCTCAAATTATGAAATATTTTCCCGCTTTTAGAGCATCAAAAGGTTTTCCATAAAGGCGTTTTAAAAAGCAACAGGGTCATAGTAATGATTATATTCAGAAACGTTAAGCAAGGAGCCGAAAAAAGTACAACACAGAAACGGGTCTCTAAAAGACAGAACAAGAAACAAGAACAAGAAAACATAAAGAACAAGAAACACACACTTCACAAAAACAAAGGATACTTTCGTAACAAAATTTCTTATCCTTGCACCTGTTTTAATTTTAACAAAGTTAATTCCTAAATTTTAGTAAAGGAAAACACAACGAAAAACCAATGATTACCTTTATCGGGTTCTGGTTCCTCCTCTATCTTCCCTTTCTTCTTTCTAGCATTCCTACGCGCTTCCAGCCTCTCCCGAGCAAGCTGTTCTTGCCTCTCTCTGTCTTTTTTAAGCCTATAAGAATCAGTTGATATCAGAAATTATGCTATAAGTAAATGATGCACATAAGTGTAAGACTGGCTTTACATTAGAATTATTCACTTATGACAAAACATTACCAATTTAAAAAAATGTTTTCAGAACTATTTTGTACCAAGCGTCAAAATGCAGCAAAGATACAATAATGTGTATTACTAGTGACCAAGATATATTCTTGACAACGATATAAGGTTACAAACTTTGCAGAGACAAAGACTTAGCCTTAATTGATCTGCTATACAAAATATCCTTACAATTTGGCAAAGTCATCACTAAACCGATAATAAAAGCATATCAAACATGAAAATGTGAATAATTTTTGGCGGTACAGAACTTGAAAATTGTCTTGAAAAAAGCAAATATTTTACAACATATTGGCTAAAAGCTTTTTCGTCTGACACTGCTCAGAGCATAAAACATCAGAATGAGGATCAGAAAGAACACGATGGAAAATATATACCCAGTGGTGGATCGAAATAGGCCAATCAGAAAGACGCAAGCACAAGACCGGTATAGTAGACCAATCAGTGCCGCGTGCCTAAAGAAAAATGACCACTGGAGTCCAAGAGAGAAAACGAACTCCTTCTGTCTACACAATGGTGGCTTCTTCGTTTGTATGTAGATCGATTCCAAAACTGCTAGATGGAAAGACGACCGGGCTCGGCCAATTATCCGAAACATGTCTTCATTATAGAGTTTTGCACAATCTGGGTTGCCTAAAGATGCTGACCAATGGCAGAATCACTTGTTTTAACAGTACTTCTAGACCTACAAGATCGAAGAGGCTGTTCTCTTTGAGGGGCAGTTTTGTTTCTTATGTTAGAAGGAACATGCTGTTTTATCCTATCCCCCAATCTTTCGGTTGTGAGTCCTACGTAGCCAGAATCACACTGGCACGTAAATTCAAAAATAAGGGAACTTTTTTGGTTAGTAGGAGCGTAATCCTTTTGAATGGATGGAAGGGCTCTCCTAGTGCTGTAAACAATACGAGGATTGACAGGAAAGAAACATTTAGTTATGGCTTGCCTAATTTGTCTCTCGAATCGCAAGAAAGTGGTACCAATCCATGGTAGTTTCAAATAAACTGGGCACTTTTGTGGACCAAAGTTCTGAACAGCCGAAAAACTTGCGATCTTCTCTTTAGTATAAGATAAAATGACGTCTTCTGGATAGCTGTTGTCCAGAAAGATGGATTGGTAAAACCTTTTAGCCAATATGTTGTAAAATGTGTGCTTTTTTCAAAGCCATTTCCAAACATGAAAATCTGCTGTGCGCTAAACAGGTCAACGGTTATTTTGTGTGTGGGGCTTTAGAAAAATTCACGATTGGTGGTCAACTGAATTTGCTTTGCGGTAAGTTTCATGTAGCTTGAAATGTTTAAGGTCAAAGGAAGCTGATGATCAAAGCAACTGAAAGCAATAACATACTGTTCTTCCTTCGTAGCTTGATTTCTTTCGGCTAGGCCAAGAACAAGAGCAGCGCTTTCAAAGTTGCCTTCTCGCTCCGCTCTCCTTTTTTCAAGTTTTAGCCTCATAAGCTCTGCTTGTCTCTCTCTTTCACTTTGAAATCTTCCTTCGCCTTCCTACAGTAACGCAAAGAATTGTCAATATAATACGATTTGTGGAGTGTTTCAGAACAATGTTAAAAAAAATTAAAAAAAAACAGGTTTTTTAGCATATTTTCAATTTCTCATTCACATTCACTCCACCTAAAACACTGTTTATTGTTAGGGCGAATTCCATGCTAATCACACGAAATAATATACTTCCAGACATTCTACGTAGTTCTGTAGTGAATCAAAATTGTTTCTAGGTGGATAAAGGGATGGCTAAATTAAATCCTGAAAATTGGAGTTATTGTTCCAGGACTTTGGCAGTTATTGTAGTTACTGAAATATCATTTACGCTCAAATTTAAATAAACCCTTAATATTTTGATTGTTTATCATTCAATCTTATGTTGATGGATCTCATTCGATTCCTGACTTTTTAAATGGTGACGCGACGCTAGCTCTCGCTAGATGACGCACTGCGCCGTGACGGGTACTGCATCAGACCAGCTCTAGGGTAGTTTTAAACAAATATTCAATAATACTAAGAGGCCGCTATCAATAATAAGGATGAAGAGTCATAAACAGCAAACAGTAAAGACGTTTATGTAAATTGTAATTTAGTAGAACAAGAAGGAAAACATTTCAAACATTCGAGCGGACAGATAGTTACAATTTCTGTTTTTTATTGTAAAGAGAATTTGTTTAACAAAACCAGACAAGAAAACTTGTAAAAAAAAGAAGGAATTGTCTTTAAATAATCTAAGAAAAAAAAGACTGAAAGCAAAAAAAAATTAGATAATGAAAATTTGAAAGGAAAACAAACTACCTGGAGTTTCCGTAGCAGAGCTTCTTTTTCTTGCTCGTATCGCAACTGTAGATCTTTCAGTATATTGCCAGTTGTTTTTGCTTCATCGTCATCCATTAAAATTTCTTCATCTTCATCAACCTCTTCGCCATCTTGAATTCGCTTCTTTCTAGCCTTTAGCCTCTCTTGCAATTTGTCAAGATATCGTTGACGGTTCTCTCCCATGAGTGACTAAAAATAATTTTATAAAAATGGTTTCATGTGCAACAGCAAGTAGGCCATGTTGATGTAGGAATAAAGAGCATATTAAAGAATTAAAGAATAATGAAACATGAAATAATATACTAACAAAACAAAACACAAGGCACCAGT
Source organism: Rhopilema esculentum (assembly GCF_013076305.1). Next base: position 4,014,148 of record NW_027019809.1, on the reverse strand, counting down.
TATATTAGCAAGTTTGGTAGGTAAAAACTTAAGCAACGGTTAATATAAAACAAAAGTGCTAAGATATATTTATAAAATGAAAGGTTTCGACTGGTCACTATTTGGGTTTTTGAACCCTGGATCTCATAAGGTGCCAAGAGATGTTTACTTTTAACAGCTCAATTCTCAGATAAATGTTGCCAATTAATGCTTAAAATAGCTACGTATGCAAGTTTTATCTGCATTTCCATATTATGTAAAATGAAAGGCTCCTAACAGATGGCTCGTTGGTAAACATGCATGAATTTTAACAAGTTCGCAACTCTTCTCAACATAGCAAAATAACCTTTGATTAGAAGAAGCGCAGTAATTTCCAATGTTCATTCTGCTATTCAAATAAGTCTTTACATTCTTCTCCTTTCTCATCCCCGAGTTGCGACATTTCGTGGTCATTTTAAACAATAAAGTTTGAGGCATGGGTAGAAATCAATTCTCCTCTGCTTCAATGATGATTGTTTTAATTATATCCTCTATTAATAGCGTAACAAGTGGATCACTTAACAATATAACGATTAAGAAAAATACATGGTTCTTTCAAAAATGTTGTTTGAAAACGGTTTGACCGCAGCTAAAAAGATGACTTTACTTCTAATGTATTTACCTGGAGCAAATCAGAGTCTTTCATCATATCACCAAGAAGTGCAGCGGCCTCATCATATTTTCCTTCTTTCCTAAGCCTCCTTTCCATCAACTTCAGCTTGGTCAGCCTCGCTTGCCTTTCTTGCTCCGACAGTTTAGCCCATTCAGCGTCACTAAGCTGCTTCTTCAACGCCTCTAAAAGCAACTGATCGCGTAGTGCATCATATTTATCATTCAACGCTTTTATAACTTCTTCCTCTTCATTTGACACTTCCCTTATTCCGAAAATCACAGCTGCAATGTTGTCAAACCACTCTTCTTCTTGTGCTCTTACTTCTCTACCAGACATTCGTATAATATCTGATTTGTCCTAAAACCAAGAAACATTCACTTCAGTGAAAAATTTCGTCTAGAAGCAACGATACTAACGTGAAAATGAGGATAAAAGACTATCAAAATATCTTCAGCATTTAGAAGACCTTGTTCACTTGCTGCCCTATTGTTGGAACAATGTCTTTTTAAGGGCAGAGGCCTGGGAAAATCTATAACAGAAATCAAAGGAAGATTTGGTTGGAAATCAATTAATAAGCATTAAGAAGACCTTTTAGGTTTGACGGACAAGAAATAAGAAGCAAGATGGTGTTTATTACCAATAAGTTGGGTTTTCACTGCAAATGTAGCAAGTTTACGTGGATAAGAAAAATTTGCCTTTCTGGGCAGTAATGAGGATTTACAAACGATAGGTATTAAAATATCTGATGTTTTAAGGGCAAGAAAAAGGTCTACTAACTTATCCAAGTTCACGGGTAAACTGCTCAAGACCAGTGAAACATTTGACAGTAATTGAGACAAAGGTACCATCATTAGGTCTAAGCCAGTTAACTTTTCAGATATAGTCTTAATTCAATACATACATATCTTTCGGTTTTTTTAAAGTGTTTGAGCGTGCGCTGAAAATTCTACCCCTGGGCGGAATTTTACGTACGCTAATAAATTCTAGATTATGAACCAGGCTTTGAGCGGTAAGAATAGTAATGTCTTATTTGATGAAGTTCCTGGCTATCTGGGAACTTTCAGGTTCTTTAATCGTGTGCGTAATGGCTTTTGATAAGATTATGTCACAAAACCAAGAACAGTAACTCTTAAAAATCATTCCTTTTGTAGTAAAAATCTGATACTAGAAAAATTATAACTTACAAAGCAAAATGATACCTTGCCTCGTAAGTATTCGTGGAAATCTTGAACATGAGTTCAAACAGTTCTAAACGTAATGACTTAGAGACAGACTGAGCATAGACAATGGCAATCATGAATAGCGATATACGGTCATTGAGAAATGCATTGCACTTTGAAATGAAAAAGCCAAAGCCTACCTTATCTAAGAAGTTAACAAGGTTTCTGCATTCACTATCTTGATACTTTTGCAATTCTGCCAACAGACTTGTCGCGATGCTCAAATCATCAAAGTTCATTGACATCAGCCTTGCCTCTTCCTTTTTGCTTTCAAAAACAATAGCAGTTGCCTCATGCAAAAGAGCACGGTGCTGTTCCAATGAGCCTAATTTGTCCTCGCTGTTTCGTTCTCGCCAGCCTTGCCATTGTGTCTTCAGAACAAGAGACTGGTTGGTTCTGCCATCTTCAAAACAAAGGCACGGCGCTTTAAATAACTGTTTCTAACGCATTAGACTAGATATTTTGAGCATACATTTATGACCTATTGCATCCGTAACATGGTACTTTGGAATTGCCATATGAACCAAGAATACCTCTAGCCCATCCAACTTATCGGTGAAAAGCTATCCCACTGAACAGAGAATAGTAATCAACCGTAATAATTTTGAAGGCCTCCAAATTCATGATTAACAAAAATCTGAAAACAGTAGCCTAAAGCTCCCAGTTCTACTAAGTCAACTAAAGCTTCCTGTTCCATTGCATCAAATATTACGTCACCTAGGGGCTGGATGCAGCAAGCTTTCTCCAGAAATAGATAAAACGAACTACCAAGTTCAGAATAATTTACCTGTGCCAAGTTTCTTTGCATTTACACGGTGCTTTGTATCTCGACTCTGCAAAATGCCGATGAGCACCTCCCGCTCGATCATTAAACGCTTCTCCATGTTTTGAATGAACTCAAGCTCAACATCAACTTTTCCGGTGATCTTCTTCACACGTGACACAACCGGAACAAACAACTTGCTCTCTGCTCTTACCCTGTGACCCTTACGGAGCATTAGGCGATTTTTAGCCAGGCGCTCGTTCCGCTTCTTGTCTTTTTCAATGCTGAAACAAAATAATGTAAAGTCACTAATGCCTAAAGGTTGTAAGTATCAAAATAGCTGAATATGTAGATTTCAATTAAAAGGGTACATGAGCTAATACACACATCCAGAATAAAAATGTTTTTAAGCAAGTTTCAATTATTTTAAAGCTTGAACATTAGCGAAACTTCACCTACAACACCACCTGTCTACAACGTAAGTGATTTAGTCTTCATGTCTTATCAAAAATGGATATAAGTAACAAATTTCATTTCTCAACATTTGCTATTTCTTTAATGCAGTTCTGTTGTTAAAAACACCCAAACTTCCCTGCAAGTATAAAGGCTATGTTGCTGCAGTGGTTGAAATTTGTAAATTTCTGAGCATTGGTGATTTTTATCTTGTCGCAGAACAGCATCCTGGAAGTTTCTGAACTAGGGCTTATTTCGATCTATTAAAAATTGTTTTCAGTTTCAAGAATAAGCATGACAAACCTCCCGACAACTACACTCCAGTGTAGCAAGCTTGGTGACCTTTTCTAAGGAGGATAGCAGGTAAACCGTAAAGGGGATGATAGGGGACTGCAAAAATTGTTTGGAACTTAGGGAATAGATCAAATTTGCAATATTTGGCGCGCTCGGGGAAAATAGGTAAATCGGGGACAATTTTCAGAAAATTTCTCGCAGGGGACGGTTTTCACCGGGCTTGTTACACAGTGATGTATATCTTGTAATGTGTTTACTTTTAGCGCTGATGCAATGCTTTTATGCAGGCTTGCTGTAATTAGATATTTTTAGGATTGACTGGACTGTTGACAATAGACGCTGTGGCCACAGCAACAAAACGAGATAACGCTGCTTGATTTTACGTAATTCCTTTGAAATATCTTGTAATCGTCACGGTTGTTAAGAAAACTGTTTATCGTATCTAAGCATTCTATTTTGGACATGTAAACCTTAACTTGTATAAAAGGGGGTAGCTGAAGATGCAGAGACAGATGTGAGCGGGGAGCTCTGAGGCCGGTCAGAAGGGTATTTTCTGAGAACGTTGGCTTGAGTCCCTTTACCTTATTTACATTAGTATTTAATATTATACTTTCACATTGATAACTTCTGTATTTTATCTTCTCTATATTTTGTGTTACATTCCTGAAACTACTGGGCGTGGTTGGGTGTGACATAACTGGTGACAGGAGTGGGATCCAGAATTTCTAGTTTAGATGTCGCAGCGCAGGAATTCCATAGACGCTGGTTACGCAGCATCTGAAGAAACACGGGAAATCAACGAACCGTTCGGGAGAAGACCAGTAACAAGAAGTCAGGCAGCAAGTGAGGCTCAAGTCAGACGTCGCAGTGATATAACAGTGATGCTTTCCTCTCCAAGCAGACAGGAAGCTCAGCAAGGGAGTCCAAGATCACCTGAAACATCACAATATTCTGAGGGAACGAGGAGAAACACTAAGCGATCGATTGTGGACATCCAATACTTTGCGGGACGTCGAAGTGATGATGTAAATGATTGGCTGGAGCACTGGGAACTTGCGGCCAGAGTAAACGATTGGGATGCAGAAGATGAGCTGCGGAGACTTCCACTCTACTTAAAGGACAATGCTCGAAGGTGGTTCGCAAGACAGAGTGAAGAGTTAAAAGGAAACTTAGATCAGTTAAAAAACAGGTTAGAAGACTATTTCAACAATGAAGACATGCGCCTGTTAGCAAGAGGAGCTTTGGCGGAAAGAAAGCAGAGGCCACGAGAAAGCGTGAATGAATATGCTGAGGCTGTCGAAACATTGGCCAGGAAAGGTTTCCCAGCAGACTGATTCAACGAAGCGGCGTGTGAAGCCTTCATCAATGGCCTAAAGCCTGAAATAAAGTAATTGTTATGGGGAAGAAGATTGAAGGAGTTTGAGGACGCTGTCCTCGAAGCACAAACGCGGGAGATGTTTTTGGATTCAGAGTCTATGCCAAGGAAAACAAGAATTCTGGCAGCCTTAGAAGAAATGCTTCACGAAGACTCCGAGGGTGAAGACTACAGAATTTCAGCTCACAAGCAAAGAAAACAAACAATGGCTCCGGTGGAAAAACAACAAACTCAGGGCAATGATTTGAATTCTATATGGAAGGCTATTGGTCAACTTACGGAAGATGTTAGAAGATTGGCTGCTACAAATTCAACCTCCGTCGCAGCACAGTATGCAACAAAGCCAAGAATTGCCAAATGTTGGATATGTGGGAAGCCGGGCCATGTGAAAAGAAGTTGTCCTGAAGCGAAAAGGCAGAACAGGGAGAATGGGGGAGACTGACTAGCCGTTGGATCAGCTGGTGAGAAAAAGAGGGAACTCTCATCAGATCAAACCTTGCCCTCCTGTAACTACAAACAAATACAATTATTTGCATTGGACAATGATGACATACATGAGCAACGTTTGGTGAGAGAAGGTGCATGGGTATCTGGAAAAATAAATGGTTTTCCTGTGGACTTCATGCTGGATACTGGAGCAGCGGTGACGGTGGTGAGCAAAGAAGTTTTTGACCAGGCTTTTCCCAAGGCCAATCTACAAGAATCAAATGTACAACTCGTTTCAGCTAGTGGTGACCCTTTGAAAGTGATTGGAAAGACGGAAATGATACTGGACCTTGGCCATCTTCAAGTGACATTTCCTGTAACGGTCATAGACAATTTCAGATTTCAGTGTCTCCTTGGCAACGATTTCATGGCAAAGCATGGCCTACGTATTCAGTATGATACGAAGACTGTTGTGTTTAGCGATGGAAAATGTGTACCTTTCTTCCAACTGGCCGGGAAAAGATCCGCATTCTTGTGTACAGATGTGCTGGTGCCCCCTGAGCGAGCTATGGTGATACAAGCCAAAATAAATGGAGATGAAGAAGGACTGCTTCTGTTTGCTGAGAGACAACCAGGAAAATCAACAACAAAGATCCACGTGGCAAGTGTGCTGACCAAATGTAGAAAAAACGGAAGAGTAGCACTTGAGATTATGAATGCAACGAAGAGCCCAGTTCAACTGAAGCAAGGAGATGAAATGGCAGAGTTGGAACTTTTCCAGGAGATCAAAGCAGAACAAGTCAAGGACAAAACAATGACAGTGATAAGACCTTCTGATCTGAACATTGGGCATCTCTCCACAGAAGAACAACAACATTTGTGCCATGTTTTAAACGAAAGTGGAGTTGCTGGTCAGAAAAAACTTGGACGAACCACGGTGATGGAACACAGTATTGACACTGGTTCTGCTTCTCCAATAAAACAAAGACCATATCGGGTACCAGAAACAAAGCGAAAGATCATAGAAGAAGAAGTACAAAAGATGCTAGTTGCAGACATCATAAAGCCTTCAAAAAGTCCATGGTCCTCTCCAGTTGTTTTGGTCACAAAACCTGATGGAACAGCAAGATTTTGTGTGGATTATAGAAAATTAAATGCAGTCACAAAAAAGGATGCATACCCTATTCCAAGGATTGATGACACCCTTGATGCACTTGGCAAAGCAAAGTTTTTCACTACATTGGATCTGGAAAGCGGATACTGGCAAATCCCAATGAAAGATGAAGATAAGGAAAAGACTGCATTTTCGACTTCACAGGGGCATTGGGAATTTCAGACCATGCCATTTGGTGTCGTCAATGGACCAGCTTGTTTCCAGAGGCTGATGAACTACGTTCTAACAGGACTTCATTGGACACACTGTCTGGTGTATTTAGATGATATCATCATCTTCTCAAGAACATTTGAAGAGCACATGGATCGACTGAAAACTGTTCTTAGCAGACTCAGGAAGGCAGGCTTAACGTTGAAACCCCGCAAGTGTCAGTGGGTACAAAGAAGCGTCAAATATCTTGGACACATCATTTCGGAGGATGGAATACGACCTGATTCAGCAAAGATCAAGGCAGTAGAAGACTTTCCAGCTCCTACAAGCAGGACATTAGTAAAGAAGTTCCTTGGTATGACTTCCTACTACAGACGTTTTGTGCCCAATTATGCAAGCATCGTGAAGCCACTTACACAACTGACAAAAACACGTGGACAGCCCAAGATATTCCAGTGGAATAAAGAGGCGCAAAGAGCATTTGAGCATCTGAAAATGTCCTTGCTTACCGAACCTGTCCTTCGATTACCAGATTTTGATCGAAATTTTGTGGTTTATACTGATGCAAGTGACTATGGCCTGGGAGCAGTGTTGGCGCAAAACTTTGTCGATGGCGAAGCAGTGGTAGCATATGCAAGCAGACAGCTGTCAAGTAGTGAAAGGAATTATTCAACGATTCAGAAAGAATGCTTGGCGATCGTATGGGCGTTACAGTATTTCCACCATTATCTGTTCGGAAGAACATTTGTTATTGTGACGGACCACCGACCCCTCAAATGGTTGCAAACAATGAAGCCAAAGAGTGCTCAGATGGAAAGATGGATGTGTGACCTGCAAGCCTATTCTTTTGAGGTGAAATACAGACCTGGAAAATGCAATGGTAACGCTGACTTCTTATCGAGATGTCCTGTTGAAGAAACGAAGATGGAAGTTGCAGTCATTTCAGAAAAAGATGTCATGAGCAGCCAACAAGCAGACGAAGAGTGTGCAGAAATGATGTATCGTTTACGTGATGGCAATAATCACCCACAAGAAGACAGGAGTGAGCCAGAAGGACACAAGAATCAATATGTCATTGAAGACGGCGTACTGTACCATTTGTGGACTCCTGTTCGGAAGGGGAAACAGTTACGAGTGAGAAAACAGCTGGTTGTGCCAAAATCGGAAAAAGGGAAGATTCTTGTCCAGAACCACGAGGAAGCTGCACATCCAAGATTTCAGAGAATGTTTGCAAGAATAAGGCAGGCCTACTTCTGGAAAAGTATGAAGAGGGACATCAGTAGACATTTACAGAATTGCTCACTCTGTGCACAAAGAAACGAACCAAAGAACAGAGCGCATGCACCACTGAAACCAATTGAAGTATTTGGACCACTGGAACTTGTTGGAATCGATTATGTTGGACCGCTACCTGTAACAACAAGTGGTAACAGGTATGTCCTAACTATGCAAGACCAATTCTCAAGATGGCCAGCTGCTTATGCCGTTCCAGAAATAAGTGCCGAGACGACAGTAAAATGTATCGAAAGGTTTGCAGGGGACTATGGCTACCCATGTACAATTTTATCTGATCGTGGGTCAAATTTCATGTCATCTACATTTAAAAGAGCTTGTAAGAAGATGGGAGTTCGGTTGAAAAACACCTCCCCATATCGGCCACAATGTAATGGCATGACAGAGAGGTTCAATGGGACCCTGAAAACTGCATTGGCAATGTATACAAACAGCAAGAAAGATGACTGGGACGATCATTTAAGAGACATTGTGTTGGCTTATAGGACAACCCCACATTCGATTACTAAAGAAACACCTGCGTTCCTAATGACCGGCAGGGAATTCAACGTGGCGCCAGGAGCATTGAAACCTCCAACTCGGATGTATTCCACCGATTTTGTAAATGAACGGGAAAATGCACTGAGAGAAGCATATACTCTGGTCAGAGAGCTGAATCATAAAGAAAAAGAGCGACAGAAAACTGTTCATGATAAAAGAGTCACAGCTGAAGATCACCAGTATTCAGTTGGCGATATGGTGTATTTAAAGAACCACGATAAAAGGCAAAGTACGGGTTTAAATCTGCAACATTGGCTTGGACCATACAAAATACAACGTGTCATATCAAGCGAGAATGTTGAGTTAGATTTGAAGGATTCCAGAAGAAACAGGATTGTTCACGTGGATCAACTGAAAAGGTGCACAATGGAGCAGATGGACAAGGTCAAAGACAGAGTCAGAACGGTCTTGGACAAGATGAGACAGAGAAACCAAAAGGGAAGATTGGAAACAAAGTTTTTCGTTGAGCTAGATGATGGTGAGACCTTATGGGTACCTTCAGAAAGTGTAGCAGACCGATTGATCGAGGAATTTGAACAGTCTTTGAATGTGAAGAAATAGTGACAAACACATTTATCTTATATTTTTAGATTAAAACCATGTACTATGTTGTTTAATCTAAGGGGGGCGTGTGTAATGTGTTTACTTTTAGCGCTGATGCAATGCTTTTATGCAGGCTTGCTGTAATTAGATATTTTTAGGATTGACTGGACTGTTGACAATAGACGCTGTGGCCACAGCAACAAAACGAGATAACGCTGCTTGATTTTACGTAATTCCTTTGAAATATCTTGTAATCGTCACGGTTGTTAAGAAAACTGTTTATCGTATCTAAGCATTCTATTTTGGACATGTAAACCTTAACTTGTATAAAAGGGGGTAGCTGAAGATGCAGAGACAGATGTGAGCGGGGAGCTCTGAGGCCGGTCAGAAGGGTATTTTCTGAGAACGTTGGCTTGAGTCCCTTTACCTTATTTACATTAGTATTTAATATTATACTTTCACATTGATAACTTCTGTATTTTATCTTCTCTATATTTTGTGTTACATTCCTGAAACTACTGGGCGTGGTTGGGTGTGACAATCTGGTCCAGATAAACTACGCCCCTACAGCTTGATTGAGTATATTCGCTAAGTCATAACAGTTCATCTATTGTCCAGAAATGACATCTGCTTATGAATTCCCAAACCTTAATTCCTTTCAGGGATTCAAGTAGAAAGATCAGGTCTTAAAACAATAGAACCATTTTGATCAAGTGCTTTTTGAACACAGACTGATACATACATTTCGTGTGTATGATGATGCAATCGCTCTGCTAGCCCTACGCTCAATGCAGCGCTCTCAAAACTCATTTCATTTAATCCACGTATGTGCATCATTAACAGCAACGCTAGAAGGTTCTCTCTCTCTGCAGGAGTCATCGTCTTTAGACCTCCAATTCCTTGTAATCTATTTGCAAGGTGTTCTCGTTCTGAAATCAATCGCTCATTCAACGTAATCAAATGCTGATCAGTTGTCAACTTGGTTTTTTCGGTGAACTCAAGTTTTTTCAAAAACTCCTGCTCAATTTCTTCATAGCTCAGTCCTAGAAAAGATAATAAGTAAATGTAAACTTGTACGTTCAGGAAGCAAAAGATGCCACCACATTGCATGCCTTTTTCCATCTCTCAAGAAACGAAGGTACACAGGACGGAACTGTAAGGTTACTTAGTTTCGAAATTTCTTTAGCTAGCTCTGATGCAACGAAAGAAACAGCTGCACAGGCTGTACAAAACTGAGGGTTACCTTCCAGAATTCTGCACTTTTCATAATGATTGACTGCGTTACATAGGTAAAAGGATTGGAAATTTTTAGCCAACTTCATAAGGTTGTGCATCACTTTTTAATATCAATTAACTTCGATTATAATGATTCAGACTTATGAAGATCTTTGCTAGTTCAGGATTTTCAAAACTGAGCTTAGTTGTTTCTTATAAATCAATAAAAATGGCTTTGGAAGGAAAGATTTGAGTAAACTAAAGATTTTTGTCTGGCACTCTTCAGTGTTTAAAACGTGATTGAGATAGCCAAGCAGCACTGATTGGACAACCTCAACAGTCATGTGATCGCGTTTCTGATTGGCCTATTTCGATATATTCGACCACAACTGGGTATATATGCTTCCTAGGGTAGAGTTTTTTACCTATGTTCTGACGTCTATAACTCTGAAAAGTGTCAGACGGAAAGCTTTAGTGTACTCAACTGTTTGCTTTTGTACAAATTAATGAATCAAAATCGACAAATAAATTCTGCACTAGGAGAAATTTACTTCTCAAAAAAACCTACCACTCTCTTTAATCTTCTCTGACATTTTCTGCTCCCTCAGTTCCATCTCTGCATGACTTTCATCCATGACATACAAAAGACTAAAACCAGTTTCATGTTTTGCACCTGGAAATCTTTTAGTTAGTTCCAGTTTCCCTTCCTTTCTCAGTCTTTCTTCTTCGACCTTCAGATGTGATAGTCTTTCATTCTGCTCCTTGCTGGACAACGCTGCCCACATGCCCTCTCCAACCTGAATTTTCAGCATTTTCAAAAGCAGATGCTCTCTTATTGAATCGTATCTAGGGCAGAATTGATATAATTGTTTTACACAAGTCTTCATAAAAGAACTAAGTTTCATTATATGGACTTAGGGGAGCAATTCCCATGCAAAACAAGACAAAGAATATAGATATGGGGTTTCTTTGGACTCAAACACTAGGTATCTCATAAAATAAAAAAAATGATACTAACACTGACTATAAAACTAGCTTAAACAAGGAGTTTATGCCAAGGAGACCCTTTGCTGAAAAAACACTAGCTAAAGGCCAAAAACAAGTTTTGCAGCTATTTGTCTAAACACTGCAAATATAGGTAGCTCAAAGCTAAAACTTGAACTCTTGTTCTTCAAATCCAGTTGTAGCAGCTACTTACATTACCATCTCCTGCAGAGAGGCGTGTAGCAAGGTTCCTTAAGAATTGAAATCAGATCCTTTTTATGATGCATAATACCTGAATTTCCCAAAGTTCTTTTAAGGAGGGTCATATTTTGGAAAATATGTCCCTCCTCATTCTATGTCATAAGGAGGGTCATATTTTGGGGATCAAGAGTTGCAAAAAATTCCAGTTTCAAAAAACCTGCTCAGAAAATAGGCTAAACTATGTACAGTCTTACCCTAAATGTTGCTGAAGATGTGTAGTTAGAGCCATAAATTCTAAGTTACTTCAGTTTTCAAAATATCAACTAATAGCACAAATTTTAGGTTGACCCTTTCATCTATGTGTGAATCTGAACTAAACGCTGGATGATGCACAAAAAATAGAGGAAGGGCATCAATTTCAGGTAACCTGGCTATAGTTGAAATTGAAATATCCTACTTCACTACAATCCTTACTGGTAATTCAAAACTTCTTAAGAATTGAAAAGTTATTTGCATTGAATAGTAGCTTTATGTTGTTAAACAAAGAGCAATGTGAAAGTAACATGAAAGTAAAAAATACTCTCAGTTGAGGCAAAAAACAGTTGAAGAGTCAATTCAAATTTTCCTTCACTGCTACAATTTTTCTTTCAACTTTCATAATAATAAAAATAATCTACCATATTTATACAGGATAGCCTTTTCAGTAAAGATAATACTGCTATCACTAAGGGTCCTGTTAAAATAAAAGTTTGTAAAGTAAAAGGTTCAAAATTATATCTTATCCTTTTATACTTACTTGTTTTTCATTGCATCTAGCAGGTCAGTGGCATTTACTCTTTCTATTGGCCGTTCCCAAGCATTACCTTGGAAGTCATCGTCTTCCTCAAGAAGTGCCTGAAAACCAATTTCGTCAAGCCTATCAATCAAGTGATCTGCTTTATTCTTCAATTTTTCCACTCGTGCTTTCTTATCCTTTTCCTTTTGCACAACAGCAGCTTCATCCTCCTACAAACAATCAAGTCTCAAAAATTTAGAAATTAACACATGGGGTTAAACTACTATTAGAGTTGTCAAATAACATATTACAGAGAGGTCTTTGGCTATTCAAGCTATGTTCTTAATAATATTTTAGCAACATCTTAATTAGAATTTTATATTTAGTTACTCTTTATTTTTATTTTAAGGAGATTGAAATGATAAGCAGAAACTGTTTGTGCTGAGTTGTCTTTACCATCCTGCTCTCATGTGCGTAATTGATCATATGCAATCAGCTAAAGCAACTGACTTTTTTTTACTAATTTATTTAAACTGAAGGTCATTCTTTTTTAAAAGCAGCAATAAAATTTTTCTGAACAGACCTGCCAGGCAACTAAGCTTTGGTGAAGGTTATAATCCCTTTCTTTCTGATTTTCTCGAACTTGAATGCTATAATGAGTATACTCTCTCTCCTCAGATGGCTCAAATTCTGGAATGTTACAAAGAAACATTCTGATCTCATCAAATGCTACGTCATCTTCTGGCCTGTACCGTGAGCTTAGAAAGCTGTTCCAGAGTTTGAGTGAGAACCTTTTGTCGTGAACTGTTTTGCACAAAAATAGTGCAGATTGTAGTGAAATTCTGCCATCTTTGTCTAAGTCCAGGGCTTTGAAATCCCATAAAACCTTTGCTTCGAGCGAACGACGACGCTCCAATTCTTGCAGCAATGCTGCAAATTCACCCCTTGTGCACTTCCCATTTTCATTTCCACAAACTGTTTTGAAAGCTGCTGATATTTGCACTAAATCGAGTGCCTCAAAGAAAGTGCTTTCGTCAAACAATTGGACTTCTTCGATAGTAAGGTGGCCCTTAAAGTCTGTATCAATTATATCAAATAATAAATCAAAATCCTGAACAACCATCCTGTCGATCCAAAGCTGGGCCTAGCCGAATCGGTTTGACCTTTTTATCGTAATATACATATTTTACATTTGCAAGTTAGAATTACTATTCTATATAATAGAATCCGTTTTCACAAGCACCAAATTTCTTGAAATCGAGAACAACGCTGGGTATTTTTTCTTTACGTGGGTTGCTCCTCCATGACTTTTTCGATACCGCAAATATCGTTGTCAAAACAAATGAATTCCTTTGTCGACGATCATTTTCTATCAGCCTCGCTTCGGTGAAATTGCGATTCAATCAAAATACAATCAAAATCAATCAAAAATCAATCAAGGCTCACTCTGCTACAATTTTATAACCCCGGGGTGGGGGTGGGGGGATGGGTACTCCAATTAAGGCCTGACAGGGGGTCCAGTAAGTTTGAGGGTCTTACCAAATTTTCGATAGTAACTTAACTGCTCAGTTTAGCTTGCGATTTGTTATAGATAATGAACAAGATTTATCTTTCCCCAAACAACAAATTTGTCAAAAAAGGACCAGGAGAGTACAAAGAAATGGATGCTAGCAAGGAAATATTTTCGGTTTTTGTCAAAAAGTACTACCATTTGAGGGTAATTTTCTAAAATTTTAGCGTTGGCCCTCTTTGACCCTGACCGGACCCCCCTGTCAGGCAATAATGGGAGTACTCCCCCGGGTTTATAGCATATCCAAAACAATTGCTAAGCTCAGACTCTACCAGAGATTTTGCCTAAGATTTCCCGAATTTTCAGCAAAGGAAAGACTTAGCTTAGCGATAATACAACCTTTGCCTGAAGCTTCCGACATCTGACTTGTTTCCTCTTAGAAACAAGTTTTCCGTTTTGAAAGAGAACTGACCTCGGTTTCACCCCACGTTTAATAATTGGTTAAGAAGGAACATAGATTCAAAGTAAAAACTTTTAAGATGATCGAGGATCAACAGAAGTATTCTTATACAGTAAAGTTGTAATGAATAAGCAGGGAAGCTCAAACGTGGAGTTCAAATGCCAGAAGCTATTATTTGGAAGACATAAAAGAAGTTTTCAAAATTGCCACTGCTTAGACTGAAAGGGCATTTGCAAGTTTTGTAACGATGCTCACTCAAACAGCGAGCTAGGAAATATTAAAAGTCATTTGACTAGGAAACAATAATTGTGTTTTCCCACAATTGCATACCTATTATCCTATGTTAAAATTATACTTCGGTCGAATGGAAGTGCTGCGGATCTGAACTAAAAATTTACAGCCTCCTTGTTAAACTTTTATGGCTACATCCCAGGTAAAGCAGGAGGGCTAAAGCCCCTCTAAAGCCTCTTCTGAAGCCTTCTGAAAATTGGTTGAACAACTTCGAAAGCTTTGCTACTTTGTCGGAATTTTGGGGCAAAGTATTGTATCTAGCCCCTTTCCAGGAATCAAACTCCCACTGCGCGCCTGTAATCTAATCATAGTAAATCTAAACATAGAGATAGAAATATTTCTATCTCTATGAATCTAAATTACTTTTGGTGCAGCAAAAAACGGTTTTTAAAAATTTGTCATTTTAAACATGCTTAAGCTTATCGTCTGTCTCTCTTCAGAGTGTAAAACACTAGAATAATGATCGAAAACAACAAGCTACGAAATACAAATACCGATTTTTGGATACAAATAGGTCAATCAGCACTGCGAGCTTGTTATGGCTATTAAGGTTGACCAGATCACTGCCACTTGCCGAAAGAAAAAACACTAGAAATGGAGTCAAATGAACTTCTTTTGCATCCACAATACTAGAAAACACTAGAAATGGCGGTTTTTTTATTGTATGTACATGGGTTCTAAAACAGTTAGATGAAATGACGACCTGACTCTGCCTATGAATCAAAATAGCGTGAATTCCAAATTCCAATTAAATATACCCTTATTACATTTACAATGTCATAAATACACAAAGTAGCGCTTCAAAGTTATGCATAGAATGTATATGTTTTATGAAATCCTTGGGTAAATTTTATTCTGGAATGTTTAAAGCTTACACAAGAAATTTCTAAACGGTTCCAAATGGTACTTTTTCTTAGGGATCCCGTTTTTTTACGGCTAGTAGTTCCATTTGGAACGGTTCCGACGGGTCCC
Source organism: Rhopilema esculentum (assembly GCF_013076305.1). The sequence continues at coordinate 3,998,878 of NW_027019809.1, read as the reverse complement.
GTGTAAACGGAAGGCCTAACCGTGCTCATTTTAGTACGGTTTCAAGTGGAACCGGTCTCGTGTTAACGCTGTCTAAAAGAGAGGAAGCTAAATAAAGCTTTTTAGAAATGCATCTAAGCACGTAGATCCTTCGACTCTAACTGCATAATATTAACATGCCCAAAAGTGTGTGTTTTTCAACACAGGCCGTTCATTTTGATTTTTCAATCTTCATATCTCAAACCCTGTTTGTGACGTCAGAGGGCACATCTAGCTTGGCTTTTAGACCTTGAACGTGATTTTGAAAGAATACCATCAGCATAAATGTCACAAAGGAAATATGATTCTCAACTGTGTTCATGATAGAAATGGACTGCTTTATCTTTGCCACCTGAATAAATTTTGACCCTCTTGAATTTTGAAAACCCTCGTTTGAATTGATAAAGCAAATAACAAGACCAGAACATTTAGAAGAAATTTTTATAATTGCATTGGTTTATTTTTATTCAGGACTAAGCATAATCTTGTTTGAGGGAAAGCCTCTCCCTAAAATATTTTTTTAATAACGCCCTATTTTTAAAGAAACGCTCTAAAGATATTTGGATTATCTTTGGGATCTTTGGGAAAGTAATTAAGAAATTGATACCTCTGTGATCACTTTTGAAAAATTGACTTATTCTTTGTGCCATTGATAATGTTATGCTTTATTAATGCAAACTCAAAAAAGATCATTATGTAATAGGACGTGGCTTTAGTTAATCGAAAAATGAAATAAATTGACGTCGAGGTGTTTTTTAGTAAGAAAGTTACACTGCAACGCGACGAGAATGAACAACAACAAACACACATAAATCAGTAACGGCTAATATTTCGCCCCGGCAAACAGGGCCTCATCAGAGCAAAATTCGAGGTGTTTTTCTACTGACGAATGGTCAAATGTTCATCTCATCCATTCTCTATGTGAAAATTTATTGTAACATTGAATGGGTTTCTAGGATATATGGATATAAAATCCTTGTTAGTGAACAGATCCCCATTTGGTATTATTTGGCCTGCAAATATTGAATGAAAAGACACTGGGTAACACTTGTCTTGTTGTCGAAGTGACACAGTAAACAAAGAATTTTTAAATTGAATTGGATGAAACTCTCTATTTTCGCTTGCATTTGCTTCAGAATTCTATCCAGTAGAAACTGAAAGAAACATCACGTGATTTGCTTTTATACTTTGCGCATTCGCAATCATCGTGAAGCAGTAAAGTAAGATGGCGTAGCCTTCACAAGTCAAACCGCTGTACGTAGGCCTGGCGTTTTCTCAAGAATATGTACGCGGAGGGAGAAAGAGTCACATTCATTCAACCACCGGAGGCTCCAGTATTCGAGCCAAATGAAGAAGAATTTAAAGATCCTTTGGCATTTATCGCAAAGATTCGTCCTTTTGCCGAAAAAATCGGAATATGCAAAATTAGACCACCACCGGTCAGCTGAGTGTTTCAATCTATTCATCCGGTCGTTTTTCGAGAAGTACTTTGCAGATTTTGTTAGATATGAATAAAGTACAAAGTTTGTTCCTTGCATTTTAGGAATGGCAGCCACCATTCTGTGTTGATGTAGAGAAATTCAAGTTCACCCCACGAATTCAGCGATTAAATGAGTTAGAGGTAACCAAAAATTCCCTTTGCCTTCATGGCTGTATGAACAATGCCCTGGCTTCGATGTCACAGCTTCTGGTCATGTGGCTGGTTTTTGTCTGCCTTTTATACCCATATTTCATGGATAAATAATAATTTCAAGACGAATAACAATAAGAATGGCTTGGCCCTAGTTTTTTACGGCAGTAAAGACTACATACGTTGCGAAAACTGAAAGCAAAGTAAGGTAGCTTTTTTGAAGGAAAGATCACTTCCATTGTGACGATCAGCGGATAAGATATAGGGTGGAGAGAAGCCGTTGGCATTGTTTTTACTATAGCTGTAAGATTTTCGATTTGTTTTCTTAAAAGCTTTCATTTTTTAAAGATGGGATAAACGACAAAGGTTCAGAATACAAGTTTTCGATCCTGGTATAATCAAGACATTACGTAAGAGAAAAACGTGCTATATATCGACGCCAGGGCTTTGTTGTTTGGGCAACTTTCGTGTCTCGTCGCGTTTCACACACGGAAGAATCGTGTTCTTCTTTCGATCGTTGTAGAATAAACTGTTAAAATAGAATGATAATTGCAATATAAGGTTAACAAATTTAAGAAATATTTCAAGGCAAATGATTGTGTTGCGATAAGAAACTCATTCCACCTATTTTGAAGTCATCTGCAATGACATGTCTGGAAATTTGCTAGAAAAATAAAATCAACTCACAACATTTGGTTGAAAATATCAGTTGTTACTAATAGGTCGATTCAGTTCTTTGGAAATGTGTTGATGTTTGAAGGATCCTGTGTTGAAATAGCCTGTTTATTGATTAAAATGCAGTCACAGCACAACTGAAGTATAAAAAATGCTATGTGCATGTTTACAGCCAGTAGTAGTGCAAAAGTTGGCACATTAGCCTAAAATAAATTTCATGAAAATATGATTTATGTTAAGGTCTAGTAGCAGGCCTAAGTTTTTCAAGTTTGAAAATAACAGGCTGTTATCAGCATACAAAAGCTAATTTAAAGTAGTTTGACTTACTATTTCCCCTCTAAATTGACTTTATTCATGAACAAAAATCTAATTTATGAGTTGTTTACACTAAAGGAGATGTTTTCCTTCACTTTCTTTACTTAACTCTAAATTTCTAACACTGCAGTATATGTTGTTAGGGAACTGTAAGCCCTTCTTCTAGATAAAAAAGCTATACCAGAAATGGCTTGAGTAAATTTAGAAACTAAACCCTTTCCAATTTATCAAAAGTAAAGTTGAGATTTGAGCGACCCGTGAGTATAAATGATAAAAAGGTGTCTGTTTCAGACTTTTACTTAATGACATTTTCTGATAAGGGTTCACAAATGTTGAATTGTTGTAGAGTAAAATATTTCTTTAGCCAGTCCTGTGAGGGAAAAAATAGGCAATCTCTGTTTCCGAGACTCCTTAAGAATTGTTAATATTGAAATTTTAGACCAGTGTTTAAGGCTCTTGTGCAACAGGTTTGCATTGTGACTATAATTCCAAATTCGACCTAATATTGTACTGCATAAAAATACAAAACACAGGCAACCATTTTATGCATGTGGGTTGTACAAGGGCCTTTAATAAAATTTACTATGAAATGTTCTGGTTATAAGAATACTATGATCAAATTATCACATGTTGCTATTTTCAGAATCAATTTAGCCACATTTTAGAAAACAGTGTGGATAGTTTAGTGACTTCCAGTTATTGTTTATCCTATTGTATTTTTAGGTAAAGACCCGGGTAAAACTAAATTTTTTAGATTCAATTGCAAAGTTCTGGGAACTTCAGGTAAGTCTTTTTTAATTCACTTTTCAAGTCTGTACAAATGTAAAAATCATGGGCTTAGTTGATATCTTATGAATAAATTTCTGGGTTGTTTTTATTTTGTAAATAAGTTAAAAGCTACTAATAAATAATCCTGTATTATGACGGGAACAAATAACATTTTTCACCTTTTTTTATTATTGCTTTTAAAGAAGTAGATCTTCATTTTTTAATATCTTTAATATCTTTTTTTAAATTAGGTAAGTATTGGTGATTTTTTAATAAAGTAGAAGCTTGTGTACCATTGAAGCTTATGACAATTTAAATGCAAGACGTTCTTGTAGCAGACAATTAAAATGCAAGACCATGAATTTTTGTTATCACATTATCTGTTTGTGTTAGAATATATTATTAAGTTGGTTTTTTGCTATGTTTTATATCATAAAATCAATAGACTTCACAATAAGCTTCAGAAGCCGGACATTCCCAGTCAACCACTCAATTTGAGTGATTTCCTGGGTTAATTTATACACAACCATCCCTGATCTGTTTTTCCTCAATTGGTGTTGTTTTCCTATACAGTGAGCCTTTCTATTGTGTATGAATAAGATATAAGAATTTCTTTTGACTTGAATGATATTGTAATCTGTTTAGAAATGAGTCTGTCCAGTCTCTTTTGAATCCAAATGACAGTTTTCATCTATTATCATTTAAATATCATGGTCAGGAAAGAACATAAAGCTTATAATGTTAAGTTTGTACAGCTGATGTTTCCTCGGGGCCTACACAGCAAATAGCTGTTATTCTTTCATCAGGTGTATCCTAAATCAACTAACTACTAGGTGTCTAATTTATTAATCATTTTCTCAGGCAAATATAAAATTGCATTATTAAACAAATTCATCAGAAATACATTTAAGTAGATGCAATTTGTTTCATTCTGCCTTCGAAGCTGCCATGATTATTTTAGTGGTTGACATATGGTATATATGTAATCAATCTGCAAATTGAAGCTGGAGATAAAAGTTGTTTTTCTTTGTTTTCTCGTCAGTAGGTTTGTGTTTTATACTCGAGATACACAAAATATTCTTATATTGTGTTTCTGTTTGTATTTGACACGCCTCACAATATCATTAAAGGTTAAAAGAAACATTTGAATCTCAGCTACATTAACTGTTTCTATAAATCACTAAAAATTTGGTATTATTTTGATTTTAACTTATTAGCAAATAAGAAAGTAATCAATTGATGCTTTTTCATATATAGAAAGAATAATCAGTCTGGTAATATTACCATGCCTAATTGTCCCGAGGCATACTTTTTATCCCATACACAGTTCCATGTTTTGACTTGCTGTTCTTTTTCTCTTCTGTTTTTTACTATTTCTTGTTTATTTTCTCGAAAGTAATTTTTAGTTTCTTAAAAGTAATTATCTTGATGGCATTTCCAGGGGCATTTTAACTCGGTTTCCATATGTCTCCCTTTTATCATTCAATTTTTATTTTTTCTTGAACCGTTCCCATTACTTGGGTCAAAACAATAAACGTGGGTGTCTCCATTACTCCATTTTTATCTGTTCAGCATATTAATGGAACTCAAAATCTAAATGATTCATTCGAATTTGTCCTCATATGAAGGCAGAGTAATTGCAACTGGGCCTAAAAACCTGTATTCTGTTTGTTAAATTATTTTGATTTCAAGAAACTTCTTCTGATTTCGGTAAAATTTATTTGGTACTACATACACCCCTTCAAACTCATATATGGCATTTAAAAGGCTATAAGTTCTTCACAAAATCATAAGGTCTCCAGTTTACAGATTGCAGGTCTAAACTTTTCAAGGCGTGCGATTACCAGCATGCCAACAAATTTCATATATCCAATATTGAGTAATAAAGATTAGGTAATGTTCTCCTCTATTTTCATTTTACAGCTCAAATTATCATGCCCTCCTCTATTTTCTTTAGGAGTAAGCTCATTGAATCTATTAGGTGCAATATATTATATAAACTTTTTATTAAATAATGTTAAATACTTTCAGTTTTGTACCGTCACTTCAAACAAATTTCTACTATTTTTTAAAAATCCTTGTTAGCCAAGGAGCTTGAGTGCTACGGAGTACTGATATAATATCATAACTTTGGCTAGATGTAACTGCACATGAAACAGTCACACAAAGTAAAAAGACACGAATTCACCAAAATATTTTTCCATCCTCTATTATGTTGTATCAACATATATTGCATCAAAACAGTATTGATCAACTACTTATGCCAGCACTTGTCATGTAGCAAAATCATTTTAGCCTTATTCTCAATTTTGAAAGTTTTAACCAAATCAGCTGCTTGTTTTTTGCCATAATCTGATTTTTAGGTCATCTTTCATGTCATAATTACAGCGGGTTGTTCCCAAATAACATTCAAGTCAAAGATCTGTAACATGTACTGCAAACATGCTAAATAAAGTTGATTTTTTGGTCAATAAAAAACTGGATATGGTTCTATTGAAGATTTTTCATGTGAACTTGACATATCTATAAAAAGGAAAAAAAATCAAAAATTTTATTTAGCTAGGCGTGTTGACAAAGTTACATTTTTTCAAAGTAAGGTAATCCTCAAACTTTAAAGTTATAGACTGTAATTGCTAATGTTCTAAAGATTCTTCCACTTATATTTTTGCATTAGAAATCATAATTATTTTATGTTGGAATAGTGTAAGGTAACAGGTTTTTATGTTTTCAATTGTAAGATGAGTTTTTATCATGCTGTTATTTTTCAATTTACATTTTCATTGTAGGGCTCAGCTTTAAAGATCCCAAATGTAGATAAGAAACCTCTTGATTTGTATCTCCTCCACAAGGTTAGTATCTGCTTTTAAATGTTTTCAAATTCTTTGCCTTCATAGTTTTGCCTTCACTAGTTTTACTGCACTATAAATATTGCATCTACCTTGTGTCTTTGCCCTTTTATTCCCTGAAATTAGGAGCCTGTTCTATGTTTGTAGTGTATCTTTCCCAATAGCATTTTAGGCAGGCTATTGTTATCAGCAATTCCTCTTACTTCTTTTACACAGTGGAATCCTGCTTTGAGTGGGATTTGGTAATACCTAAGGCTCATTATGCAGAAAGTGCTCCAAGGGATGAGATTTTTGTCCCTATTGCAAGACGTTTGTAATAAATGGAGCTCTTCATAGCAGGGTTTCATTGTATTTTGTGGTATGAAGTAAGAACAAAACATTATAGGGAATATGAATGTTATCCATTAGGCAAGTCTTGAAATGCATTTTTGAAGCAGGCTGCTTGTAAAGTCAACAAAAGCTATCAGTTTGCCACTACTATATTGTTGACCTATGCTTATTTTCATTATGTAATACAATCAACATGTCTTCTGAAACTTCATACCTAATAAGATACACAGAATTTGATGAAATAACATTTTGATGAGCGATCAAATAATATATTTTTTTGGTTTTAGTTGTTCACTATAATGCCAGTCTAACTTTGTGATCTTTTAAATAGTTAATAAGTATTTGTATCAGAGCTGTATCAGAACACTTACATAGTTATATAGGCAAAAGAAATCACATAAAAATTTTGTAATAAAGGTTATTGTTGTCATTAATGCTGTTTCCATCAGTTTCGTTCCTAGTTTTATCATTTCCTTTGTTATAAATGAGTGTTTGATAATGTAAGGAACTTTCAGCTAACAAAGTGGGTATTTTTTAGGTGGTTCAGGAAGAGGGTGGATTTGAAGATGTCACAAGACAGCGTAAATGGAGCAAAGTTGCTCAGAAGGTAGACCTTATTTAATTATTAAGCCAAGTAAATTTAAAGGATTTAGTCATCCAATTTGTCTATACTAAGTTGCTCCATTGTTTGCATTGCCTTTAACAGATGTTTGCAAGCATAGATCACTGTAGATTCCTGTTATTTGCTATGTCAAAAATTTTGCTACCATTATTTGTATTGGTTGTTTTGTTTATTTGATTTGCTATCTGTTTTAAGAGATGCCGGTCTATGTCTTCCTTTATTTATTTACACATTTAGTAACTCTCTTTTTTTCAAAATATGTTTCTGAACATTTGGCTCATATTAGGCTTTTAGATGCATGAAGAAAGTTTCATTGATGATGATCAGGATTTACTTTCTTGTTGAGCTCTTTTTGAGATTGAAATTGTTATCACAGAACATTGTTGGTATAGACAGCAGGTGCTATAGAGAACTGCTGGTGCCATTAAATATCACAGAGAAAGCATGTTAATTGTTTGCTTCTTTGTTTGATCAAATATTGTTAACATTATAAAAGGCAACACATGGTTACACCACACATGATAGATAGCAAAACTCAAATAAAAGAACGAACCAACAAACAGCAACAGAAATTGCAAGTTCAGTGAAACAAAATTAATGATGCCACATGAATCCAAAACCAACAAATAGCAACAGAAATTGCAAGTTCAGTGAAACAAGATTCATGATGCCACATGAATCTAAAGTTTGGCATAATAATTATATCATACTCAGCAAACCAAATCCTGATGACTGCCATTATCTAAGTTACTCAGTAATTAGCAGGCAGTTGCAAACTTGGTCATCAAGCTGTTGCCTAGAATTAAAGCACGAAAGTTTTAACTGATATCATTTTAGGCTTTTACAAGATTTGGAAATGAAAATGGGTTCTTTAAGTTGCTTATATATATTTCTAATGTTGGTTTTTGAGTGATTTTAAAATGTTTGAGGCCTTGTAAATGCAATGGAGTGAAAAGTATTCTTTAGAAAGGTATTCATCACAGGCATCTTGATAATAGTCATCCAGGTGCGGATCTAGACCGGGTTGACAGGTTTCAATAGCCGGACAGATTTCTAGAAATTATTTATTTTATATATGTTTTAGTAAATATAGAGAGAAGAATGTTTATCAATATGATTATTATTATCACCTCTTTGGAGCAAGCCCCCACCCTAGAACTACAAATTCGCCCCCTTCGAATAAGCCACCCTCGAATAAGCCCCCACTGCTGCTACCGCAAATTCTCAATTTGGACCCCTCAATTTGATGATTTTACCATCTGAGGTTGCTTATGACGTTTCATTGAATCTTCACAACAAATTCATACTTTTGGTAATAATTAATTAAATGCTCATATAGAAATTTCTACTAAAATAAACGAGGTCTTTTAATAATGTCTTCTTATTGTCTACAATAATTTTATAAGCCCTCCCCCCTCTAATAAGCCCCCATCCAAAAATATCAAAAATAAAGGGAGGCTAATTCGAGGATTTACGGTATTTGCCATTTACCAACAAACTAGCATCTTGATTGCATAAACAATGTGACTTTTTGTGAAGCAATCAAGTTATTGACAGTGCTCTTTGTGTCACAGCGCTCGCTGTCAATGAAGCCAATCAAGCGTCGCCAATATTATCTTTTGAAATTCGAAGAGTTATCAAGGTTGCGTAACAGAAGAAAATCCTAACCCGGTTACCCATTCATTCAAAACTATTTTTAGCCTTCAAACCGGTCAAAAACCGCTCAAGATTGCAAAATACGAAGATACGAAACTCCAACAGGTTCTAAAAGTTTCACCGGGTTCTGACCGGCTTGCGCGTTGTAGATCTGAATTGTGCAATGGAATCGAATGGTCTCCCTTTGAATTTTAGCGAAACCGATAGAGTATGAGAAAAAGAAAGATGAATTTTTTTAAAAATTAAAAAAATAGTAAATGAAGCAACAGATGCTAAAATCGAAGTAAGGTTGTTAAAGACTAAAAGAGACCCACAAGGGCAAAGAGCCAGAGAAACAGAAATGTATGAACAGAAAACAATTTTTTTTGTTGCCCTAAGTTTTGCGGCTCTGGTACCCAGGGTAAGTTCAGAGAGGCTTCTTATTCTGGATGGGGCTAATTTTTTCATCATTAATCACTATATTAAATAAATTTTCGAAAAGTTACCATTAACCATCTACCTAAATCATGCGTAATATTTTCCGACAAAATTTCGTATTTTGTGAATAGATGCAGCTTACTCTGAACTCTGAATTTCAACAAGGGGGACTGAGCTCCCAGAGCCCCTTCATAATCATAACACCCCTGAAATCCCTTTGTTGGCAATGCAAAATCTGCTATACAAAATTTGCTGATTGATATATGATGGTCGCAACTGACATTATTGACAACTGATTTTTATAGCGAAGAGACGATGGTAGGTATTTTCGGGGAGTGAGAGACCTAAGGATGTACTGGATTATCCCATGGGCAAAATATGGTTCCTAATAACCCGGTCACAAATTTATCTGGATCCGCGCCTGGTCATCTGTCAACAATGTCCAATCTTCAGTTACCAGTTTTACAATAAATCTGCGTCAGTCATCATCAGTCCACATCAGTAATAGATCATTTTAACTTTTCTTTAAATCATTTGACATATAGGTGTGTTATGTTTTTACCACATGTTTCTACAGTGTAAAATTGTCAATGAGCTGTTGGACTGTTTCTAAGATATAGGCTTTCCAGACTGTTACAAACTGTAAGGAAATAAAGTAGAAAAAGCTTGTAAGAACTATGTTGATCCTCTCTGAGTTGAGTTCAATCCCCCAACCTTTAATTAATTTCTGAAACAATGTTCTGTATCCTTTGAGAAGAGATTTCTTTCTTTCCAACCCTTTAGCTTTCTACGTTTGTAGAAAAGGGTGACAGAGTCAACAAAGTTACCAGTGAAAGCCTTAGTCAGAATAAAAGAACTTTGAGTAGCATGATGGCAAATATTAATTGATTTATTTTCATAAACTTATCTGTAGATGGGATTCAAACAGACAGATGGAAGGGGATACCCAATGCTTCGAAGCCACTACGAGAAAATCTTGTTCCCATTTGATGTGTTTCGGTCTGGAGCGATGACTGGCGACTCTTTGGTAAGTTCATGAAAATAAAGTGAGTTGAATAGTAAAAAGAATTCAAATTTTGACCTAGCTTATGCAATGTATAACTAGAAAATGTAATTTTCCACAGAAGAGTGACAGCTAAGAGAAATAAAGATTTTCCAAAAGTATTCTGTCCCTTGATTTGTCATCAAGGATAGAATTTATGGGCTAAGAGAGTTGATTGTGTATCGAAAGAAAGAGCCTTCTTTCACTATGCCCATTTTCCAATCATTAAAAAGGGTGTGAAGAAGTTTTTTTATATTCATATTCCATGAGACAGTTATGGTAAGAAAGTAATTAAGTAATATCTTTGATTTTGTTTATTTTGATTTAGTTTCACATTATTGCGGTATTATTAACCATACTTTTTTGATAGTTTCGATATTTTTTTTGTTTTGGCTTAAATTTCTCTATCTAACGTTTCAAGGACCCACCGATAAATATTGTTTCAGAATCTGCCGTTCAGTTGTCTTTTTAATCCTTTAGCGTTAAATCTTTAACAAACGTTAACTAGTTTTTTAGTTTATAAACACATCAATTAAACTGAAAATAGCATTTGGGATTAAGGTCATCAAAGGATTGTTTGATATGTATTTTTCTAACGTTTAAAGACTTAAAGAAGAGGATAGTGGACGCGAAGCAAGGGAGTGCTTTTCACGGGGGCAATTGTAGGGTAGGGTCAGGGATGCGATAAGACAGGGCAAGGAACAGATAGCAAGGGGAATGAAAAGCAAAGGAGATGGCAAATGCATGATTTAGAAGGATAAGAAAGCGACCAGGGTAGGAGTAGGTAAGGCAAGGTTTGCCAAAGGAAGAACATGGAAAAATCAAGGAAGGATCAAGGAGGAAGGAGAAAGAGGGTGGAGTTGGCAGAAAGGCCATGGGAAGCAGAGGGCAATAGAAGATTTAATTTTTAAAGATTTTATTCAAAATGTTCGTCTTTTTTATAGTTTCCATTTTCAGATGCTTTCTATTCCAAAGTAGCTAAAAAATTCACTGAAAAATCAAAACACAAATGCCCTAAGGCATCCCCCTTCAGTTATTAACGTAGAGTTGAATCGACTAATCATGAGCAAATCTGTCTTGTGTCGCAACCAGGAAGCCCAAGCTAGAAAAGCCAAGTCCGTCAAATACGAGGATGGAGAATACATCCCAAAGACCAAATCGAGAATGTCACGGAAGACCGAGCAAGATTTCTTCAATATAAACGTAAGCCCGGTAAATCACACAGCTTTACTGAATTTTTCAAATAAATAAATCAATGCTGACACTTCAGCTTTTTTCTTTTGAAAGCACTAGCGAAAAATTTTAGAACCTCTGTTAACAGAAAGGGGCTGTCTAACCGCAGTAACCAACAATATTGTACTTTTTTGACACTGCTATGAGCTTGTATCAGTCTTGCAAAAAGTAAACAAGCCTTATGAAATGTACCCACACGCCATCTTATATCATCTAAAGATATATTTGTATGATCACGTAAAGAAAATAATTGCAGTCAACCGACGAAAGATAGTAAAAAAGATGCAATGTAAGGAAACTAAAGCAAGAAATAACATCTGCAAAAGAGAAAGATTTATAATTGGATTTTGTGATGCATGATAATATAGATAAAATTGCTGATAAACTAGTAATAACAATAATTGAATGATAGTGATAAAAGTATCGATACTGATATGAAATCTAATTTTAGCTTAATATAGCAATGATGATAGTAATAGATATAAAAAATAATGGTTATGATAGAAATAAATATTACTAATTGTAGATATTAATGAAGCTAATATGAATAATTTATAGAATGATAAATCGACATGCACTTTTTTCAACTCCTTCATCGCCCATGTTTTAGCTCATGCAAACACTTCATTTTCTCTATTGAAGCATCTATAATTTTTCTTCCTTCTGCATCGTATTTTATTGCCACGTTTCAATCTCAAGTTTTTCTTGTAATTGAGACTTGAGATTAAGTATGGTAAAGCCTGGATATCGATATCGATTAAGTAAGTACTGACAGAAATCGCGATCAGGCTTTGATATTGTTGGTGCATATTGGCAACTGCCAATTCGACTTGCCATCGAAAATAGGAAATTAGAGAGAAAAGGCAGCCTAAGCAGCAAGGAACAAAAAAAGTTCAGTTGCACCCACTGTAACTGATTCAAAAACATTCTTCAAGTTTAGGCTCGTTAGGTTCGTTAGACGACTTTCCAGTGAATGCTTGGCGCGGGATGAAAATAGCGGGGCATAACGGACATGTACTTCTATTTTCAGTCCAAAATATCTTGCAAATGAACCACCTTAATGCAGCAGCATATTATAAAAAGAGGCTTTTCAAAATGAATGAGAGGCTTTTTCTTTGTCAAAAAGCCGCCTCTTTACAGGGCCTTTGCAAGTTTCCTGAGGACTATGTACCGTTTGTCCCCCTTCCTGGCTCCTAAATCCCTTGTCCAATGTTAATTTCTTCAGCTAAATCTGCTACTATGTCACATAACATTCAAACAAATTTTTAAGGATTGGATGATGTTTTAGGAACGTAATTTTAATGCAAGAAATGGTTAATGCCATATAATTTATATGGATCTGATATCGGCGATTGCTTGTCATTGATGCAGGATCTGGACTTAGAGAACAACAAAGAGTTTCAGAAATTAAGATTTGCTGCACCAGGTCCAAAGATGATTGATTCAAAGCAAATCAAACAAGAGCCAGGTACACCGTGTTTAATGATTCCAGGAATTTTGGTTTACGATATAACGGAATAGGCCTTTCCTTTAATAACAATGGTAGGAAATCCGCATCTTATTCACAACTAATTTTTCTCCGACACTCCCCAGAGTAGGAAGTGACAGATAATGACAAAATTATAGGAAAATCATTTAGATGTCCCTACAGAAAACACATTGTAACCAATACTTCAATTTACGAGTTGCTTATTGTTAGTGTATTTTTCTTTAGTTCTAAATTTTTTCGAAATAGTTTTGATATCAAAATAATATCAAGAAATTGCAACGACCCTTCAAGATTTATTATTTTGCTTTACCTATCAGATCTAAACTGAAATTTTTGCAATTTAGACAACAAAATTTTTTTCAAAATCAATATCTAATGGCATCATTGCTAAGAGTTTTATATATGAATTAAGCGAGTGCATATGTATATTTTCTGTGCTTTTTAACAAAAAAAATATTGTTTACCAATAATGACAACATTTTTCTTAATGATGTTATATACCAACAGATTTCGACAGTCGCCAGTCGTTGAAAATCAAGGGACATTATGATCCAAAGTCGGATCTTAAGGAGGTGCGGGAATTGACAAGACGGCGACCAGGAAGAACTACTCGAGAGAAGAAACAGGCCCAATCTTTTACTGTACGTGACAAGAATTCAATTGTTACCTACCCATCCATGCTATATAAACATATGTTCCATGTTGCTTTCATTAAGCGAATGGAATTACAATTAGAACAAGCTTTATAGCTATGTTGATGATTAAGTGGGGGAGGGTGTTGATTAGGGATACGGCAGGGTGTAAATGTTCAGTATTTTTTCACAACATCAAGTTAGTAGCCCAGCATTTTACATAGTGCTAGGATACAGTTCGCTTTACCATTCAAATACCTCTCATACCCCCCCCCCCCCTACTTTTGGTCAATAATTGGAGAGCTTCACAACCCAAATTTCAAACCTCGATCAAAGGACAAACTCATAGAAACCAACTTTGATTGTTTTTAATATCACGGCTCCTTTCATTGCTTTTACACCCTCGAATGTTTATCCACTCTTACATTTCCTGTTCGCGTGGCTTTATATATTTTTCTACTTACGAATTCGATTTAAACCAGTCACAATTGCGATTAAGATTGATTTCCGTAGTTTTGAAAATCTTAAAAAGGGGTTCAGCGTAGGAGTAATGTTTTTCAACCATCTGTCTTGAGGGTGTGGTGGACAAGGTCTATGTAAAAACTTCCCATTTATTTGGGGGCGTTTTCATTATTGAATGTGCTTTAAGAATCTGGGAGAAAGAATTCACCAATATTTCATTTTTTTGATATTTCTAAGTATGATATACATATTTCCTTGTTTCACTCCATTATTTAATATATCAGTAGTATCATTACTTTCTTTGTTGATCTTATTTCATCAAAGAGTCATTTTTAGTTGGTAAACACTTTCCATATATGACTCTCTAGGTTGATGACTACATGTGCCAAGTCTGTGACCGAGGAGACTCAGAAGAGAGCATGCTTCTTTGCGATGGATGTGATGCGTCTTACCATACGTTCTGTCTGATACCACCCCTCTCATCTGTTCCACCTGGCGACTGGAGATGTCCCCGGTGTGTGGCACAGGTACGTGGATTTTTTCATGAGCATAACCTTTGTTTGAAAACCTGAAAACCTCAGGCTCAATATTGGCGAGCGTTCTGTCTACTGGCTCTAGATTAAAGAAAAAAACCTCCCTCGATGACGTCTTATAAACCACTGGTTCTTGGATCTTTTTTCATTCATGATTTGCCATTTTGAGTCAGTTGTATCCTTCAACAAATTGCATGGAGGGCAGATTAGTCTGCGTTTAGAGCTATTATCATATGAATTTATGCCTGGAATTATTTTTTGTAAACAAGAGAACTGATAAAGGCAACACTTATAAGTTTGCAGATGAGCTCACCCCTTTCCTTCTCTTCAGGAGTGCAGCAAACCTCAAGAGGCCTATGGATTTGAACAGGCAAAGACAGTTTATTCATTGAGAGAATTCGGTGTCATGGCTGACAAATTCAAGGAAGAATACTTCGGAGTTCCTGCCCATGTATGTTTTAATGAGTCACTTGACAAACGATTTTCTAAGCTAGTACTTATATTAAATGTATTCTACATATGATATCGATAATGGGAGCCTAAAGATACTTTTTTAATGGCTTATGGAGAGACTTTGGGGAAAGTTGATTTATTGAAAAGCCATGGGTTCGCCTTCTTTGGTAACTAAACCTTTTGCTTTTCTAATGCAATGCTCAAAACTGCACAGTTTAAAGAATCCTATTTGTATTTAGATAGTTCATCAACATTTCTGTTCACCGATCTGTCATATAGTTCTCGATGTCGTATATGCAGGTCTGTTCTTGCTTTGATTAAAAAAACAGGACGGCTCTGAGTTAGTTTCACAGTTAATGTGACCATAAGGCAACAGTTGCAGTTTGAATATACATCTAGAGGAATTCATGGAATGATTTTGAAATGTTTTCAAGCGTATTCTGCCATGCATTTTTTATAAATGCACACAAAGAAGTAGCGTAGACAGGGCCAATCAATTCGATGTAGCTTTTCAACGTTTCAGTTCAATGACGTGATATACATACTAAGGGCTGCCCACAGCCTAATGATAACTAGCTCAGTTTTGATTCAAGAACAATTACTCACTAACGGCTCCATTGTATAAGAACTTGTATATTTGTATAAGACTGAGATAATTTGGCAGGTGCTGTTTTGATTGCAGAAAATTCTATCGATTCTATGCGAAGCTTTATTTTTTTACCGAAATTGAATTTGATTACTTTGTACAATATTGATGAAAATCAAATCTCTCTAGGAGGTACCTACAGAAATTGTCGAAGACGAATTTTGGAGGCTTGTCAGTTCGTTAGATGACGAGGTTAGAGACGTTCTTGTTTATCGGTTTTTGCAATGTTTAATGTATGTTGCATCCACGTATATTAAGGCAATTTGCTTCTTTTTGGGCTTCTTCTTCCTAATTCTACCCCGGAAAAATGGAATCAAAAGAAAGCAAAATCCATTACTATTTAGATATATTCCTCAATCAATCACTTTCAATATGATTAAAACTGCTTCAGGTGCCTCCAAACGATTTCGAAATGGCGATCACGACAAGATAATTCCTAGTAGACAATGCCAAGCATCCCAACCAGGTGCAGTGTTGATTGCCCAGTCACCATTAGTACACGGATAATCAAAAGTATTCGATGTAAAGCCCTTACCATGACAAACGTTAAAAACCTTCAATATAAACTGCTCTTTGATTAAGTTCCTAACTTTCTGCTCCTGTAGGTTGTCGTCGAGTATGGGGCTGATTTGCATACTTTCGATCACGGATCAGGATTTCCGACCCGGAGTAACACTGATGATCCGGATGATGAGGTATCAAGCTATATGAAGTGTTATTCACTATTCAGTTTTAATAGCAATGCTTATAAATACAGTGAAGGCGCCACAGCTTTACAAGATACGCAGGAGGGTACTAGTACGGGGCTTTGCCTGTAGTTAATGAATACTGGGACAAAATTGTTTGTCCATTATTCGAAACTGTCCGTTATTATTAGCATCCATTAACTGAGGGTTTCTCTGCAGCATATGATGCAATCAGAAATAATAAGCTGGCTTCTAATAAGTTTTAATCGGCCATCATTTATCGGAATTCAAATTAATGATTAATGTGTACATAAGCCATTGGGAATGTTTAAAAATTGATAATTATCAGTGTAACGCCCCATCTACCATGTTGCATTCGTTTAAGATAGCGTGAAGCCTAGTTGTTCAGAGCTTCATGTTTAATTTATGTTTATGGTTTTAGAAATACATCAAATCATGGTGGAATCTCAATAACCTTCCTGTACACGAAAAATCTGTTCTTGGCTTTATCAGTGCTGACATCTCTGGAATGAAGGTACGTTTGTGGTTGCTTCCATTACTTAAAGGGCCTCTCCAGCCAAAAAAAAAATTTTTTTTTATTGACTAAAAAGTTAGCATCTGGTGCGTGTATTATGGCAAAGTTGTTGTTTTTGCAAAATTCCAATTAGTTTAGAAGTTATAAGGCTTTAAAGTTGCACCTTTCCGAGAAAAAAACGACAAAATCCGAATCAGTTAAAACTACATGTACATGGGTGTCACAGAAGTGAAGGCTGTGTTGATTTGACATGGAATGACCCTTTTGTGACATTCTGACGTCACAGTGTGGGGCTCTCGTCCGTAATGAATTTCGTATATCTTCCACCGAATCGCGAAGAAGTCATGGTCATGCGTTGATAACTGCATCTAAATCTAGAGCAGGAGTTTTTTAGGATCGAAAAATATTAAATGTTTACAATCATTCTAGGTTTGCGGGTCGGAATGTGTCTATGCTGTGTCACGACTTTGTTTTGATCACCTGTGTAGGCCCACAAAGCTATGGCTTCCTGTTCCAGCTCTTCCCTCGCGTATAATTAATCGAAATTGACACTTCAGTTGTTCTCCAGAAACGATGAACAACTAATGGCTTCAGAACTGATATCTGAAATGCTCAAACTAAAAGCCGGTGGAACAGAACTGAGAGTACCATCACTTGCAGTGTTCAATTTGCGAATCGCCGTCGTTCGATTCGGTTTGAGGCGAGACTAGCTAAATACACTGTGACGTCAAAATTGCGTCACAGTGTTACCAAACCGAAAATTTTTTGTCGGTTAATTCAATTCAATTAACGAAATGCAAGAGCTTATATCTCACAAACTGTAAAAAATATCGAAAAACAAAAAACGAATTCGTGATCAGCAGGTTCAACTCCTTTAGATTAGCCAATAAAATGCAAGTGCAAAATTTGGCTGGAGAGGCCCTTTAAATGCTTATTGTTAGTGCCAGTATGTAATGTACTGCTACGTAATTAGCTCCCTTTCTTAAATGAATGTAAATATCCTTGTTTGCTTTTTAGATTCCTTGGATTTATGTTGGCATGTGTTTCTCGAGCTTTTGCTGGCATATTGAAGATCACTGGAGCTATTCAATCAATTACATGCACTGGTACGTACCAGCGTTTACGTCACCTTGAAGACTCATTTCATTCAAAATTATTAGCAATTATTATTATTATTATTAGCACAAACTATCAAACTTCACCGTAATCTCATTCGTTGTCATCTTATTTGTCGTTTTTTACGTAGTCTTTATCGTTGTTGTTTGAAACATAATATTGGAAAGCCAGTTTGCTTGACGTAAAGTGAGTATCCAGATTGACACAGAAACTAAAATTGAATTTCCTTGAATGAAAATTATGCCTATGATTTCTATCTTTGGTTGTACATAGAGGAAGAAGCTAAATTTTTTTCTGCTTATCTCAATTCAAAACTATTTATGATAATAATGCGCTTTTGAAAAGTCCTGTGATTTTTATAGGGGAGAGCCAAAGACTTGGTATGGCGTTCCGAGCCATGCAGCTGAGAAATTCGAAGATTGCATGAAAAAAGCTGCACCTGAACTGTTCGAGGCGCAACCAGACCTACTGCATCATCTGGTGACAATTATCAACCCAAATACACTAATGAATGCTGGTGTGCCAATTGTGAGGACAAATCAATATGCTGGGGAGTTTGTCGTCACGTTCCCAAGGGCCTATCATGCTGGTTTCAATCAGGGATACAATTTTGCCGAAGCAGTTAATTTCTGTCCAGCTGATTGGGTAAGAATATCAAATTACATTTTCTACTTCGGTATTCTCTATATCCTTGAGAAAAATTTCTTGTTTTGTTATTCAAGTTTTGTTTTCTGGGAGATCTGTCGCTCAATGACTTTGGTCTCTCTGTGTTCAGCCGAAACAAATGATTTAAGACTGAAACAATTTATCTCTTTTGATATAAAATATTTGCTAAAAGTTAATAGGTCGTAAGGGCATGATTTTTTGGGCCATGGATTACCTTCCCTGAATTTTCCTGTAGCCAGCTCTATCGCTAAGTTAATACTGAAGTCATTTTAATAATGTTGACATTCTAGTTTTCTTTCCAGAACATAAATTTGAAATTTTTATCTAGTTTTAAAAATTCAACTATCAATAGAATTTCAAGGGTTTTAGACCACCTCTTGGTGTTTTCCCATCCTTTATTGTCTAGAAGGCAGTGGCAGACATCTGGGGGGCGAGGTGCAAGGGGGTGGGCGGTCCCCCCCCCCCAGTCACCCCCAATATTTAGCCAAGTGTCCGCCCCAGCTTGAAGGCGATCATAGATTGTCGGCCACATAGCGAAAACTTCCAAATTTCCAATAGTGAGCATTGGCACAAATTTTGAAATGAAGACAATATACTAGTATATTGTTATGTTTTCCTTAGCTACCAATGGGGAGGAGATGCATTGATCATTACAGAAGCATGAACAGATGTCCTGTTTTCTCTCATGAAGAGCTTATATGCAAAATAGCCTCCAATCCAGATGACCTTGATTTAGATCTAGCCAAAGCAGTATATGACGATATGGAGGCTATGGTAAAGGAGGAGGTATATCTACGAGTTGAACTCAAGAGAAAGGGTGTCTCTGAGGCCGAACGTGAAGCGTTTGAGCTCCTACCTGATGATGAGCGACAGTGCTCCATTTGTAAAACGGCATTGTTTTTCTCGGCAATTGTCTGCTCTTGTCGCAAGGACCAGATGTCTTGCTTATATCATGCTGACGAACTTTGTCCTTGCGGTATTATGAAGAAATCGATCAAGTATCGGTATAACATCGATGAGCTGCCATCCATGTTAAGTCAATTGAAGAAGCGTGCAGATTCTTTTGATAATTGGTGTCAGGATGTAAAAACCATCTTAGAGTGTGCACAGGAAGAAAAGCATGGTAACTCATTTACTACTATGATACATTTTACATTGCATGGCCTTATCTAGCTAAGCTTCAACCCCAATAACGCCAAGGCACATTTTTTTCACTGGAAATGTCCACCCCTGTCGCCAGAGTTCCGTTTTGGGTGACCACAGGCCATAATTTCCTGGTCTGCACAGCAATGCACGAACATTTGTCTACACCACGTCTACAAAGCATTGTGCAACACACTGGCTAGCAGTAATCTTAATAAGCATTCGAATTCTGTTTTTCGATTCAGTTTCAGTTTTCAGCAAAGTTTAGTCAACTTGTTCTTGCTCAGTAGTTCTTCGTAAGCCTTTCTTACTACCTTGCGTCTTATCCATTTCAGAGGTGTCAGAACTGAAAGAGTTACTAGCAGAAGCAGAGCAGAATCAGTTTTCGTCCTGTGAATTGCTGGATCAGTTGAAATCCGCCGTAGCAGAGGCAGAGCAGTGTGCCCAAGTCGCCACGCAGCTGTTCGTCAAAAAACATAAAACCAGGTAAGTGTTTTGTAAAAAATAAATTTGCAGGAACAACCCAAATCGACGAAAAAGCAATCCAATGTGTTGATAATGATCTTTCAAGAATATTCATGAATTAACTAATATGAATTACTTGATGCTGTTTACTATACTATTTTTGTTTTGAAAGTACTCACACAGTTTAGGTAAGAGCCCAATCGCCCTTCCTCATTTTCCTTAAAATCCACCATAGATATCTTACTTTACCATTCAGTATCCCGGAATTTTTTCCACTTCCTGGAAGGTTTTGAATCTAGTATTATCTGTAGAAACTTTTTGACCCCGCTGACGTCACACTATCCTGTCCTTAGGCACAGCAGTGGTTTGAGTCCCGGACCGAAGCTTACGCTGAGCGAACTTAGAGAATTTGTGCAGCAAGTGGATAATCTGTCCTGCGTTATTAAAGAAGCAAGATTGGTCACTGTAAGTATAATATTATAACCTAGCCTTTTTTGTCAAGTCCTTTTAATGTAACGTCAGTCGTCAGCGTTGAAAAGTGGCAGTGCGGATGTTAACATACTTTTTTGATGTTAGACTCTTAGACTATTTTCTAGCAAGAGGCATCAATATACAATGAGTCAGACATATTGCAAGTTTTTTATATATTTGCTTTTATAAACCTTTTTTGCTATGCATTATAACGCTTGTCTGACTTCACCTTTACATTTTCTAACGACCGCAGTGTAGTAAAGCATGTCTTCTCACAACTCCGTTTTACGTGATTTTATATGTTTGACATCATTTTCCCGCTATCCTTTTACACCTATCTGTTTTATTGTTATCCAGTCTCACTATCTTTGTTCCATTGTTAAGGGTCTGCTTAATCAAGTTGAAAATTTCCAGTATGAGGCAACCTGCATTCTTGAAGATTCCACTTGTGATATACAAAAGCTAACTGACCTCGTTGAGCACGGACAGACTCTTGATATCGATCTACCAGAGCTGACTAGCTTAAAGCAAGTAAGTTGCTATTTTTTCTCAAAATATTCTTTTGTCGTCATTTTTTGATACCTTCAAGACTGTCATAGAATTTCAACTTCCTTAATTTTATTGTGCATTTAAGCCAAAGGTTCTAAGATTGCGTCTTGAAATTTTAGGAGCTTCGTGGAGCTAGGTGGCTAGAAAAAGCAAAGGCAATTCAAAAGAGCAATAATGATATCACTCTTGATGACTTGCGTTCCCTCATCGACCAAGGAATGAAACTCCAGAAAAAACCAGGTGCGTTTTTGTTGTTGCTATTTCAAATGACTCTCGGAATCAAGATGCTGTCTGGCCATTTTTAGGACGGGAGCAGTAAACAGTTCTCCTAGTAATTTTCAGGTGAACTGTTTGTAGATAAATGTAATTAGAAACAAAGGAAAAATTGATTTCAAGGAGAGCAATTTGCTTTTTAGAGCAATTTAGGAGAGCTATCTGTAGCTCCCTTCCAGCATTTAAATAGAGCCAGAAGGGGAGCAAGAGCTAGGGTCTCCTCGAATGGCCAGGCCTGAAGATGGTTGCCCAACCTGCAATTAAACCGAAATATTTGTGTTTTAACAAATATAATTAAAGATGCATTCAACTTTCTCTTTTTACAATGTATTTCCCTCAAATTGTTCTCTGACAGCTGAAGCATGTTCTTACAACCTTCTTACAACCGATTTTTCAGTTATCGAGAAGCCCCTGAGAGAGCTTAAAGAGCTACTTTTCAAGAGCGATCGTTGGGAAGAAAAAGCAAAGCTATGTCTGCAAGCAAAGTAAGGCTTATTTTTTACTATTCATGTTGTTTATCGAATATCATTTCTAATATAAGCATATGTTTTTGACATCACTTAGCTTAATTTGTGATTTATTTTCGAACACTTCTGCTTCTTTATATGCTGCTGCATTAACAGCTTGGGACTGTGCGGAGACTTTGTTTACAATATTTTAGTCTTAGCGGTTGAAATGCCTGGTAAAGTTACTACAATCCTTGCCAAAAGTCCTGGTAGACACTAAGCTAAAATTTTGCATAACTTCAGTATCATCTCCCTCTCCCTCTCCCTCTTGAAACAATGTTAAATAGCAACAGTTTCAAAGCTTGAAATTCCTCCAATGTCACTAGGGTAAGTAATAGGTATTTCGACCAACATTGTTTTGGGGGAGAGGGGGGTATTTCTGTATCTTACAGCCGGAAACTTTATTTCATCAAAATCTTTCATTGGCCGCAGGGTGTTCTAAGGACTCTTGTCAAGGACTGTAGTTCATAGAAGATCTAGCCCCGGGCCTTACATAAGAAACTTATAG
This sequence comes from Rhopilema esculentum, assembly GCF_013076305.1. Next base: position 3,976,193 of record NW_027019809.1, on the reverse strand, counting down.
TTAAACTTCTTTGAACTCCTTGCAAAGATAAACTCCTTTACAGAATATTGGTAGAGTATGAAATGTGGCCTGCTTTTGTCAGTGTCAACATCACCTTAATTTTTCGTATTCTTTCAATAGACCGAAGCTTGCAGTAAGCACAATTGTTGCAATAGTGAGGGAAGCTACCAAATTTAAGGTTATTTTGCCGAATATAAACACATTAAAAGAGGCTCTGGAGAACGTGCGCGATTGGGCCCAAAAAGTTGAGCGAATACAGGTTTGTTTTCTTTGTAACTTTAGGCGCTTTTGCTCTGAAATGTGACCCGTACGAAGGAGTTGTAAAAAGGATATGAAGAGCTAAACTGTAGTCTTCTGGAATTTATGACAGGGTCTTGGACAGCTCAGTTACGATAGGCCGCTTTTATTTGATGCTGTCGAAGAATCACAGAGAATCATTCAAGTTCGGTGAAAATGGAGAGAAGTGTATGATAGTATAATAATTATAAGAATAATATATAATAATCAATTTATTTACATTAGGCTGGTTTGATGTAGGTATCTATATACGATTTATGTACAAGCTAATTTAGGCTTACTTTACACAAATTTAGAGTACAAAAATTAAGAGTGAATAATTAAAAATTACATGTATAAAACAATTAGTTGATTAATAGAAGAAATGATATTGATGGTTAAAAAACTCTTTGACATTTTACAATGAGTTTATAGTTAAAAGATGTTTTGATATTTTCACACCAAGACGACTATTTTCTTTATTTTCTACTCAAGAAATCCAACCTGAGCTACGTAGCATCTACATAATTCATAACAGCATTCTTCTCCTTTCCGTTTTTTATCCGATTGTGGGGCAAAAACAGACTGGGGGATTTTGTGGGGAAAAACAGACTGGTATATGAATGTTTCCTTCGGTCTACACAAAAAAATTTAGCTCATTTAAAGCAGACATAGATTAATTCATTTCACATTTATAAGGTCTTCTTGCTGATCACTTTTCTCAAATTTGGTTCTACAGAATGATGTGAACTACCCTTATCTGGACGTACTAGAGGAACTAGTCGCGCGTGGCAGGCCCCTTCCAGTGCGCCTAGATCTGTTGCCGCAGATGGAATCACAGGTTGCTGCTGCGCGGGCATGGAAAGACCGCACGTCAAAAATATTCGTGAAAAAAGGATCGGCACTGCCGCTTTTTGAGGTATTGCTATATCCATTTCAGTTTGTCATTGTACACTATTTGTGAAGCTCTTTTGTGTTAGATGTTTTTGTTCTTGTCTTTTATTAGCTCGAAAAGTCGTATTTACAAGAATCGTATTTCATGGACAGTTTGACTCACAATGAGACGCCATCACAACAAAACGTTATCTTATCAAAACAATAGGCTTGCCCCCCCCCCAACTATTTGACAAAGTGTCCGCCCCCTGGTTTAACTTTTATTTCTCTGACTACTTTGAGTACCGAGGCAAGCGTGACTTTCTCGGAAAAAGTCTCAGGTACGCTTCACAATCTTATATTGCGCTAGTATAAGTCAATTCCAATTTTTTTTATTCTAAAGAAACACCGTGGTAGAGATGTGAACTTTGGTTCTCAATTCTCACCAATTGCAAACGTTGTGTCGCTAAAGAGAGATTTACGAATAGTTTTGGCTCAGAGTCACAAATTTCTTGTTGTATAATTCTGATAGGAACTATTGCCAAGAAAGTTCTTCTACTGATAAATGCAAGCGTTTTTGTCATCTTGACCACTTTTATCCATGATTCAGCCTGTATGTTTTGAAGCAGGATCGATAATAGAGGATTGCAGTTGGTTTCGATTGGTCTCTCAACTCTAACGTTAAGACCTGTGCGCTGCCTTTTTTTTAAAACTCTCCCTCCCCCTCCCCCTGTAAAATGGTGCGCAATAACTGTGCTTTTCCGTTCGTTGCTTTTGTTGCTTTCCCTCCCTCCTTTTGATTTTTGCCTTTTCGCTCACTTCCATTTTTGTTTCTGTCTTTTTCTTTTACACAGGCTTAGTCTAAAGCCATTTTCCAACGTTATTTGTGCTACACTCTGTGGCTCAAACTGTACGGTCCTGAATCTTTAAGACATGATTCGGCAGAACTTTAATCCCTAAAAAGTCCAATTGGTCCCTGACGTTTTTATGTTTTTATCCCGAAGATCATCGCCCCTCGCAAAGAAATCGTTAAATCAAGTTTAGCTGTTAAAAACAAAAAGAAGAAAGAGCGCGAGGATAAAGAGAAACAAGGAGAGACAGAAATGGAAAACGAACCAGAATTTATAAATCTTGATGATTATGTTGCGCCTGACCCAAGTACCAGACTGAAGGAATTGAAAGAAGAAGAAAGAATCGAAAAAGATTTGATTTCTAATTTAAGAAAAGTGAATCTACAACGAATTGAGAATGAATGCGTTGATGGACCTTTTTGTTTATGTGGTAAAGGCATAGATGGTCTGATGGTGCGTTGCTGTCTGTGTTATGACTGGTTCCATAGCTCTTGCATTTCGTTGCCTAAAGTAGTAAACGGCAAGCCTATTTTAAAGGGTCAGACGGCCTTTGATATTATGAAGGACTTAAAGTATATGTGTCCGTTATGTACCAGGTCTAGACGACCTAGGTTAGAGACAATTCTTGGTTTACTAGTGTCGCTGCAGAAACTGCCCGTCAGACTGCCGGAGGGAGACGCTTTGCAGTTTCTGATAGAGAGGATCATGAAATGGCAAGAAAAGGTCAAACCTGTTCTTGAAGACAAGGCAGTTGAACCATTGTTGCTAACTTTACTTCTGAAAAAAAAGCTCAGCACAGCTTCCATGTCAAATGGAAACAGTAAGCTAAGCACAACAAAAATCACCTTCAAACGTATTGTAAACGAAAATCTTGAATTCGGTCCGGGGATCTTCGAAAAGGGCATAGTCGGAGGTATTAAGAACGCGGAGGAAAAGAAACAAAGTGAGGATGAAGAGATGGAATCGTTGCCAGTTATAAGGCCAAGAGAGGTGAATTCGTCAATTGCGATTGAAGGTAAGCAAGCCAAATTAGATGTCAGAAAAAGCGAGGTTAAAGAAGTGGACGATCCTTTGACTTTGGAATGTGAGGAGGAGATGACAGAAAGTCCGAAATCATCTGGATCTAGGGAAGATGGTGTAACAGAAACCGAGGGCAGTGATCATTCTGCATTGTCACAGAAGCCTTCGGGTGCCCAGAGCCCCGTAGATGTATGCTCTGTGTCTGCGGAAACGACTTCGAACAGTGTTGAAAAAAAACCTGTTGAAATTGGAGATCTACGTAAAATTGAAGAGTTACTTATGGAAGGAGACTTGTTGGAAGTCACTATGGATGAGACCCAGCATTTGTGGATGATTTTAAATAGCCAGCGGCCCTTGCTTCTCGAGGACTGTAAAGTCATGGTAGGTCATTTTTATTTTGTCATTTACAAGTGTAGCATAATTATGCATGCAATGAATGATATTTGTAACATAATCATGCATACAATGAATAATATATGTAGCATAATCATGCATGCAATGAATGTTATATGTCACATAATCATGCATGCAATGAATTTTATATGTCACATAATCATGCATGCATCGGAATGTGTCCCTCGTAACAATATCAACGTTTTCATCTCTCATGAGCAGAACTTTGTTAATGTTATTCCATTCTCATATCTCATTGTGTGATTATAGCATAACGGTACTTAGGAACTTGTTGTGGTTGCCCCAGAACAGGAAACACAAATCCATTTGTAAAAGGGATCTAATTTTTGAGGCACACATTTTACTTCCGTTATAATATTTTCCAAGTATTAGCAACTTATAATCGAAGATACGAAGCTATGTATTTTGGGATATTTCTTTGTTGACAATCAATCTTTGTTGTGGAAAGGCCACTGCATGTAAGTCTTTACATATTAATAGGATACCACGGTGCTCATTATATATATTTTATGCCTATTCTTTGAAGGCGAAGATAGCGTTTATATTTTTATAATGCTTTAATCTGCTGCATTAAATAGCACATTTAAAACATGTTCTATTGCTTCATTTTCCTGTCAGGATCACGAATATCGCAGGATGCTGACGAAGAGCAACAAAAAGAAGAAAAGAAAAATTGAGGAAAGTACACAACGGCCCATTATTTCATCTGGGCTCAAAAAGGACACCAAAGAAGTCCCAAAGAAAAAGGTGAAGAAGCTAGCGGCAACAACAACGAAAGGTGACACGGAAGCAAAAGATGTTGATGTTGTTGAGACGGAAGACGTAGAAGATTCAGATGAGGACTGTGCTGCGAAGCCATGTAGACAACCGACAGGTAAACGCCTGCGAAGCCTTTCAGTATCATTTCACACTTAGAAATTCAGATTAGACATTTAAGCATTTAGAAACAGTCGAATCCTGCATTTGTATGCAGTTGAAGTCCTACCACACTGGGAAAGTGAAGATAGCTTTGGGAACTGTAAAGGTTATATAGACGTCAGTATTTTGCAAGACCGGATTAGCGCAACATTTTGTGAGATGACCAAGGAAATAGACAGCGTAATAGCAGCTTCTCATTTGGCTATTGCGGAAGTACTGTGAAATATCTATTTAGGACACACTGGTGGAACTAGAGTGGCTGTTTTTCTAGGGAGATTTTTGTTATCTAGAGCTTACTTGCACAAGGGTTTATCTAAAGAAAACTGATTTTATCACAATGTTTTTGGTGTCACTTTTTTGGAGGTCCGTTGTTAGTGTACAAAAAGTGCTAGAAAACATTCAGGCTCAGCCCTTCGAGTACTTTTGAGCTCTTAAATATGAAATACCCTGTCAAACTTTTTCATTTTTCTTTCTCATAGGTGATGAAGTTGGTTGGGTACAGTGCGACCCATGCAGCAGTTGGTATCACGTGGCTTGCATTGGTATTACGGCAGAGGCTGCCGATGCTATGGAAACCTATGTCTGCCCGCCGTGTGAAGCGTCAGGCAAGGGATTCAGCGTTTCTTCAGCAGTTAGCCAAAATTGACACAACAGATGAGTGATAACACCAATCTCATCCTTGTTTTTATCACGTGACCGAGCCATTTCATTATGGACAGTCTCCTCTCGGAAGCGCGGCTGAACAAGAGCTGCAGGCCCCATGTTGATTCCCAATAACAACAGCTGATATGGCCAATTCGAGATGATAGTCCTGGATAATTGAAACCTCCGCTACTTTATCCCTGGCACTCTGAAATGACGTTAGCTACTACCAGAAGTAGTTGAAGTGACTGAACCGAAAAAAATTATTTAAATACTTGTCAAGATAATTCCCCTAAGCATTATATAAGACCGATTTTTAAGATTTTTTCTCGTGAAGATTTAATGGCTCTAGTGATCGCGTAGAAGGCGATATAAGGAGTTCTTACAAGAAGTAGAAACAACACGTTGATATGGCGACTCGTGTGTTTATCAGTTTCCAATAAATTTTTGGTCCCAAACCTACCGAGATGCTAACAGTCGATTACATAACTGAGAAGCACCTAGTTTAATGGTAGTAATTATGTAATAGGTCAGATATTGTTGGTATACTTTTGAGTAATTTCAGCTAAAAATTTTGCTTTGTAAATAATGCATCACTCGACCCTTTGTTCGCATTGCCTTGCATCAATTATGCTTGAGCCCTGCTCTGAAGACCGAATATTTGTCCATTTCTAACAAAATTCGTGTAACAGATACTTAATATCAAACCCTGGATTTGGCCCCTATTAAACCTGTGTAGTTGTTGGATGTGAGATTATATTAGGTGAGACGATGAGATGGGAATAAGCCTGTGTCCCAGACCTCTACTTTTAGGTTAGGGGTCTGGAGCACAGGCTAAGAGACTGAGATGAGATGAGATGAGATGAGATGAGATGGGATGGGATGGGATGAGATGAGATGAGAGGAGATGAGATAAGACAAGATAAGACAAGATGCGAGATGGGATAAAAAGAGGCGGGGTGAATGGAGACGAGGGCAGAGCCCCAAGTCTCCCCAGAAAAAGGAAGCAATACCTCAAATTTTTTATGTTTTGGTATGGAAGTTCTTAAGACCATATATTTATGAACGTAACCTGATTTCCTAACCCGCCCTGTAGGTTTCTGCACCTCTGATTCTTGCACCCGTCCAGGTCTCAAAATGGAAAGTTCGTACTCATTGACTTCCAAACTTGAACTGAAAGCCCTGGAGATCTTAGGGTATTAAAGGTTGCTTAGAATAAAGAATAGATGAAATGGATCGTCAATGTTGCGTTATCACACTCTGTAATGTTGTTTAGTGTTTTGTTAATGAGAATCCTCTTTGTGGGGTAACCAATATCATGTGCCTGGATCCATTAGTGTACCTCGTTATTTTCTTAAAATCAATTGAATTACCAAGGGCCTTTTATTTTGTTGTTGAATCAGTCCTGTTTCGGCTGTGATTGGATTAATTTGATATCACCCTCTTGCTTCGAAAAGTTGCCAAGAACATTGAAGGAATTTTGGCCAAAAAATTGTGGAGATAATAGATAGTTGTAAGGGTTCTTAAAATGTCATCCTTGCAGGGGCGGGCAACTATTTCCACATTTGAATCAAATTTATGACTGTACCTGGATCGGGCAGATAATGGTTAAGGAAAACGCTCTTATCAACTGAAAACTGCAACTCTCTAGGTTTACCAGGTAACCTCACTGAGAGAGATGTTTGTTCTAATCTTTCTAAAACAAATTTCTCCAGGTATACTGCAATTACAACTTGACCAGTGAATGGGATATCTTCCTTACTGTATTTGAGAATGAAACCTCCTTCGGTTGTTGTGTGATGAATTCCTAAAAAATTATATTTAAAAAAGGTTCAGTGTTATTTTTTCGTTTAGTAATGGATGTTATTGCAAGAGACCAGCTACGAGAAAACGTGCAGCAAGGATGTTTGTGTGAACCCTATTTTGATGAACTTCAGCTGCAAGAAATACTGCTTCTTGCGAGGGTTTTGTATTTTTATCTTATAAATGAAGTTCAATGTTCCAATAGCTAGACATACGAATACATCATCTAGATTGAAAATATATTTCAGCCAGTTATTTGATAAGAAATTCCTTGAATTATCAGTTCTGAAAGAGCTAGGACAACTAGGTATTTGCTGAAGTGCCGGATTTGGCCTGCTCGTTTTTGGTTTAAATGGTGATTTTGCAAGAACAAAAGAGCATTGGAAAACGAATGAAATCCCTAACACCAATGGAAATAACCTGACTGATCGTCAATATGCTTATCTCTGAGGTGATGGTGATCAGCGTGCTTATGACTGCTTGACGATTTTATAGACCAATGCAGTTCAGTTCAGATTTTAATTTGATTGACAAAATATAAGGATTATTTTACTAATCGCCCTCGCTTTCCCTTGAAGGATACTCATCTTAAAACAGCTCGTGGTTTTGTTCCACTTTATTTTCCAATGTTGAGAATTTAATGGAAATTTCAGGAAACATCGTTGGAGCCACCATTATTAGGCCCTGATATCAACGGTAAACGTGAAATATTTTTTGGATATTGAAATAAGGGATTAACCCAACGGCAGTGTCATATTTCCTAAGCTAAGAAATAGATTTATTGAAAATGTGGAGACAGGAATTACGGATTTTCAAATGGTAGCTTATACTAGTTTGGCAAAAGAAAAAAAAGTAAAGCCAGCGTTTTGGATTGATTTCCAAATTACTTTCGGTGTGTCAGTGAATAATTTATATCTATATCTTTATCTTGAATGTGTACGAAAAGTTTTATTTGTATTTTTGAAAGCATTGAAATTAATCCTTTCAATAGCTGCTTTTGCAAAATTTTGATTTATTTCCTAGTATTTGTTTGTCATCAGATTTTATATTTATATTCTATGGCCTAAATTCTGACTGACTGGTAAGCCAGCTTGATCAGTTAGGAGTTATTCTCCAGTTGGCTTGGTTAAACACTGGCCCATATCAATGCGAGAAACGCATAATATTCATACAAGATTACCCAGAATATTGTCAAAACTTTTTTGCTGTGGTTGTTATTAAACACCCATTGTGAGCCGATCTTTCCCGGCAATTGAGTCTTTTAACGGAAGTAGATAACACGTTTTAAGAACAAAATGGAGAAAAGTACTTCATATTTGTGAAAGTTATGCTAAATTATTACTATACTTCCTGGACAGCCTAGTTGAGACTTTGAGAACAAAGTAAATAAATATGGCACGCATGCGCATTCTTTATCGTTTAGTTTTTCCCAGAAGATCACAGAAATGCATTGGTTTATTATAAACAGAATGACAAACAGAAAAAGACCAAGAGAGTATTCCTGTACCACATCAGAAATGTTTGGTATGCAGATAGATAACACATAAAGCTAAATTTGTACTTATTAAGAATATTGAAATCAACAAAACTAACAACTGGAGTGATGAAATTTTGTCTTCCGTAAACATCTGAATGCTGTAAACATCGTGGAACAAAAAACACACGAGTAAATGGAAGCAAGAAAATCTAACCGACTATATAAACAAGACTACAGAAAAAATCAAGGATCTGTTCTTATTTGAAAACAATTCTCTATCGTTCATCAATTTAAAGATCTGAATGAACTTTGTTTTGCTCACTAAATATTTATCGTTTGCTCTCCACACATGGTTTTCTTTTCAGTAAATTAATCTGATTACATGCTTCCTTTAAACTGATCTTCCCGCCTGTGATTTTTTCCATTACATGAATAAAGTTTTTGACTGCCCATTCACATCTGGCATCACGTTATCCCAATATCTTTAGAAAATCAAGTAGGCTTAATTTTTCTATCAACTAGGGAGAAAATTTCTCGAAAAATTCATTAGGTTTAGGCAGGAATGTATGTTCTGCGTACTCTTAATGCTGTGAAGGGAAAGCTTGTCCGGTCCATCGTCTTAAATGGCAGCTCATAATGTACGATGTTGTTATTTCATAGGATGTTGATACAAAACCTAAGTTTGTGCTAGATAAATATTCCTTGTTGAACTAAACCCAGTTGTTACTCGTTAGACACACCGTAGCTATTTTGATCACCAATCGTCGTCGATGATTACAAATTGAATCTCGATATAAAAATTCTTCTCGTAACAGATGAGAGTGTAACCACAACGGCAAGAAAGGATGAACGTATCGTAAAACTTTATTTGCTTCACCCCCTCATTATCGTAACCTTATTAAAAAATGGTGCTTGATCACTTTCACCCTTTGCATAAAATTTCGTCAATGAAAATTACTTCTGCTTAATAACAAATGGAAATTTAATAAACGTTGGCTCGAAAGACGATAACTCGTCGATTTTCAGAAGGCATTTTCACTTCGTGATTAATCGCTCTTGCTGGGATTAAGTTGTTTTGTCGTTCTAGGCAACGTAAACTGTATTCAGTCCTTCATAACATCTTTCCTTGGGCGAGAGTAGATATTTTCTCTATACAATTATTTAGCATTCATTCGAGATTTTAATCCAAGAACACAATCCAGGCAGGCGCTACCAAAAGAAGTTGCTGAGACCTAAAGTATTTCCCATGATTTGTTCTGCTTGCTTACGCGACAAAACACGCAAGAAGTGCGTGAAAAGAAAAACGCACATATCCTGGTTACACTGCGTGTGCCTTACTCTAATCCGAATCCATTTCTAATGTTTATGCGCAGTCTGAAGAATCTCTTTTAATATTACAGACACTCTTATATCAGTACAATGTACATAATATTTTGCTACATTATTGAGTTCTAAAGTGGCGACGGCGCAAAAATCTATTTTTAGAATTTTTTTATTTGGATCCCATCTGAAAGAGTATCACAAAATACCTCTAAATAGGAAAAATCAGGGTGTTTTGAATTGGCAGAGATATGGCCACATGTGTATTAGATCTTTCCCCATCAAACCTCTGTATTTTGGTCTCTGTTCATAACTTTATGAACAGAGCGAATATAACAGTGGTTCGTTAGCAAACTACAAACCTTTCATTGGGCATTGCTCAACCGATTTTAGACGTATTTGGCCAATTTTGGATGATTAAAAGTATTTTATGGTGATCTTTCATGTTAAGTGCTTAAAATTCATAAATCCAAAAAATCGGGTTTCGATGACGTCACACTTTAAAACTCTATTGCCTTTGTTAATAGCTGCTATACTCGCGCCGGTGTATAGTTGTTTAAGAGCTTTGATTGTTCCAAGGTTAGAAATTTAGTCTTCAAATAAGGCAAGTATGATTTCAAGGACAATTCAGTTTATACTCAACCTGTAAAAGGCAAGTATGTTTTCCGTTTCTTGGAGCTGTCTTGATCTACCAGTTGAAACCAATATACGCAAAAAACATTGCAGAATCAACTCATCCCGACTTATGCAATATCCAATGAACATTATATAAATTGTCTGAGTCCAGTTTACAAATAGCAAGGTATTTAGAGAATGGCAGTCGGTTTATTAAGGTTTGGAATTTATGATTTTCCTACATTCCAAAGCGTTGGGAAGATGTTGTCGGCGGCTACAGTTGTAAATAAAACTATATACGCTAGTCAATACAGTGTCGTCTAAAAATGCTTTATTTATTTGGGATTACAAGGTTACTTCCAATATCTTTAAGATATTTTTGGAACTAAAATGGGAAATTGTCTGCCACGCTCACGGGTTTTTAGCCTATGGGGTTGATGGGTTTAGTAAGCCTAAAGATATGCTTGAAATCTTCTCAAGTGTTAAGAGACCCCGATCCCAATTAGCTTTTATCTTTGTGATTCGAAAGACAGTACTCTCTTGTATACAGTTTATTACTGTTCATTGTTCGTATTTTAGGCCACTTGACATCGCCTCTTTATCCGTTTTAGCAAATTTTTAGCTGCATTCTTTCAAAACTTTCATTATATGACAAATTCCGTCTCATTCATATGCGTCCGTAGGTTTGGAAAAGTGCAAGCAAAAGTCTAAAAATCTCATAACTGGTGATTTTTTCCCCACTAAACACAGTATTTTCCGTTGATAACAGTTCCCACTCGCGTTTGCTTGCGTCATACCCGACTCTTAATCATTCGCTAGCCAAACGAAACACCAACTACGTTCCATGCTTCAACAGAGCTGCCCATGGCGTGAACATTATTCCATTGCTTGTATTTCGTTAGCAGCTGCGAACAAGCTTGCTATGATAACAATAAATCGAGTTGTACGAAATCATGGGATATCTTTAATTATTAGCGATTTCGTTTTAATCAGCCTCACGATTACATTAACAGGTGGCTTCCCTTTAAGTCCTACAATCAATAGCACTTAATTTTCCAGCAAGCAGTGCATACTATAACTCGGGTGACATCTGGAGATTCAACGGAGGTACAAGGACAGATGAAGGCTACGGCCCTAGTCCACACGTGACAAGAAACCGGCTATCAATGAATCACGTGTAAGAATCAGCTAATCGACTGAAATCACACATGCTCCAAAAAAATTGAAATGACACATTTTATTGTGACAGCCAGCTTCAATAAAACAATTTTAATCAAATTTTATCAAGATTTAAAGAATTATTTACAGCGCAGTAACGCTTAATTGATCACATGGTGATACTTTTATAAATGACTGTCCTGTGCCATTCCGCCACTGGAGACAATCCAAGTATAAGAAGCTAAGACAAAAGGTCTCAAAAGACTTTTGATCATTCGTTCAAAATTTTAGGAAAGGAAATTCAAATCAGATCACACCGAATGTACCTACGCAGCCTATACCTTTATGCCATTTTTCGAAAAAGGGCGCTCGAAATAAAGCATGGTGATCGCACCCTTGCCAGAGATTCAAAGTGTAGTTAAAAGAAGGGTCAGGCCCCTCTTCGAAGCATCTTTCATCTTTCCACAGCTCTCTTCAGGCAGTAACTCCAGGACGTCACCTGAATGATCCTCGGTTTGCGGTTGCGGTTGCGGTTGGCAGCCGTAAAGCCATGGCCAGTGTTTTGATAAAAGCCGGGGATGCTAGGAATCAGTATCATTCTGATGGAGAAAAGGCCTGGGAAATTTTGGTGTATAAATAAGATAACAATCCTTGCATTCGACCTAACGTTGGAAAAACAGTCAGAGATTGACAAGACTTTCATTAACAACCCCTCACAAGTTGGATAAGATCGGAAAAGAAGCTGAAACAATGAAGATTGATATCTTGGCGATTTTTATCATTCTCCAATCGTATTTGGGTTATGGTCACACATATATCAACGAAAAAGTACGAAGAACGAATCGTTAGTATTCTTGCCTATTTGTATAAGCGTTTTATGAACTTGCTGGTGGTTTATTAGAATAACGAAAAATTCATTCAACAATGGTTAATTATTTTAATAAAAGATAACACCGTTTCTAACATCTGAGGTTTACACATATGAAATGTTTTCTGCAATTAATATGTCAGCTTTGCTATGATTTGTAATTGATGTTGGATTTCTTGATTAAAAGGAATGTCGGAAAGGAAAGGAAACGTCAAGAAAAATCCAACATAAATAAACCACATCTTCCATATTGGTTAGGGCAAATGACATATGTAATACTGACTGTTATTTATGAAACGTTGATATTGACAATGACAAAGACTGATAAACAACCAGTATTTTGATCCAATTTTTTCCCATATCGATGTTTTCAGCACTGTGTCATCCATATTCGTCTAAAAAATGTTTTTATAAGGAAGAACGATATTAGAAACCTACATATAGAAGGCTGAACTTTTAAGGAGTTCGTACTACTAAAGACAGAATTTTAAGAAACTTCTCAATTTAAAATAGATTTATCACTGCAAACAATCGATAATTAGGGAGGCTTTTCCATTCATTGGCAATAAACTCGTATTCAATGTCGGTTATGCATGTGTTAAGCTAAAGTTATATTTTCTAGCAGTTTTCCGAATTGCAATGTTTTTATTGTGTCTGTGCAGGCCCGTCGCTAGATATTGTGCTCAAGGGGGGTTTCCATGTCCCATTTGCCGACAAAGTGGGTGAGCCGTCATGAATTTGCCAACAGGTTTAGAAATTTGCCGACAAATTACCCAAAGATGGCAAAAAACTCCTCGTTTTTGCAACGGAATTATTTTCAAGGGGGGTTTCACGCCCCACGCGCCCCCCTATAGTGACGGGCCAGCGTCTGTGTTACTTTCAGGGCAATAAATGTGCAGATAAAATCGAGGAACTATTTAAGAGTTTTTGGTAATACAGTGTGATCAAAGTGGTCCACAAATAAGGAACGTAAAGAACCAGGCTATAGAAATGAACCAGCGCTTAGATTTGGTCCAATAATTGTTCGAAGTGGGGTAGGGAGGGTAATGATATACATACAGAACACAGAGAAGTAGACGAGATAAGAGTTGAAGAGTGAGAGAAGCAATAACAAGCAGATTATTCTGACTGTACGTTTTTATTTCTATTTTGATGCTTTCGCGAACATCGCTGTTCTTTTAGAGAACGAGGGAGACTAGCAGGATGGTTTACCAGTTGAGACAGAAGCCTTCAGAGGTTGAGCTACACAAATTGAACTTGCCCCTGGAAACTGTTGTATCTCTCTAAGTGCTGCTCCCTCGTTCTTTAGGACTTTGACTTGAATCTCTGCATATCTATCTGCAATACGTATTTGTTAAGTCATATTGATACAGGTTGAATTACCCTTTATGTTCTTGCTAAATTTAGCTGTTTAAGCCAATCGAACGCATCAGCCTGCTGAATTACAAATTAAAGCAAGTAAAAGTTTGAATCCCGGCCATTCATATCCACCTGTCGTTGTCATCTCCTACCTTCCTTCTTTGATAAAATTGATCTCCATTCAATGGGACGTTCGCAAGGCGATGATATTTCCTTTGTATGAATAAAAGAATTCATGTCATCCAGACATTCATATAAATGTCCGTCATTGATCCAGTACCAAGGACATTGCAAAAGAATCATCAAATTTCTAGGCGACATAAGAGATGTCATGTACAATGACCACAATGGTGATTCTACATATAATATTCTGTTGATTCTATCCGTTCTTTTCAAGCTTCATAATCGCTACCAGAAGTCCTTTGAACGCCAAACTGTCAATGATTTATCTTTAAAAGTTAGGAGTTTCCAGGAGAATCGACCGTTGCCTCACGCCATATTCTCTTAACTAATATTGGGAAGAGGGGCGAGGGGCAAATCATACCAAGAAAACCTCCTACACCTTTCGTGAAAATCCAGTTGTTTTTACTGAAAATCCCCAAAAATCCTTGTGTTTTAGGAAAAATATCGTACGCTATTTGCAAGAGTGAATTGCCCCTGGGGGGGGGGGGTAAGGGAAGTAGATACCTATTATTGTTTTGTAAAAGGGCATATAATAAGCCCTTAAATATTAATGGCCTAGATACCTTAGCCTACGTCTCTCAACGTTAGTAAAACCGTACACCGTGGGGTATTCTTAATAGCAGCTGTTGTACTATATAGCTCTTGTACTTCCCAAATTCTAATATCTTAAAGACATGATGAGATTTTCTACACCTCCTTAAACAACGTATAAGATATTTTGTGACATTTAGATCAAGATGTTCCATTCTCTTTAAATTCTCATATTTCATGCTACAATTTTTCAAATAAATTTTGATTTGCTTGGGCTGCTCTTGTCTTACCCCCACCGTTTTTGTATGCTCATTACTGTTCCCTTTTTAGAGGCATGCATTGATAGGCGTCCTGACTGCATGAGGCTGAAGACCATTGGATGGTGCGGTAGGCAATCGCAAATAATGACTAAAGTCTGCAAGAAGACTTGCCAAGCTTGTGATGGTGAGTCTGTTTCTTTTCTTGAATACCAAACCTGATTAAATGGCTATCTTTATTAAACTGCAAATCTGTAGCCTTTTGATATCATCATCTAGAATTAACTTAAATATCATAAAATTTCGTCGAGAGGATGTTTCATTTGAAACTTTGCCACACGATATGACTCGAAGTGAACATGGACAATACGACACAACCTCATACGACATGACACAACTACATAGCGTGACTGGACACCGATTCAACAAATGGTTATCCCACTGATGAAGATCTAATCACTCAGTGAGTCAGGGAATCAGGAAAGGGCAAACGATATGTGATATGTGACATCCGAACATCCAATGTGAAACGGGTTCTAGTAGTTATCAGTAATTTATAGTATTTGTAGGTGTCTGTAATTGTTTCATTTAGCTGTTACTTGTTATATGTTTTTTATGTTAATGGCTACAGGGTAGTAATTGTCTTTTGTTCCCTGTGGTCCCGTCCCTGTAGTGTTGTACACTTTGTAAAGTAATTAGGAAGTATAGTATAATGTAGACGTAAGCATGTATCGTAAAAAGTTTTTATAAGATATAAAAACAAATATGTGATATATGTTCGAAAAATAGGTTGAGGTATAGATGACAAATGTATGACAAATACATGAAAGATAGAATTGTTTCTTTATTGGGCCTTAATCCTTGTTTATCTCTCTAGGTTACTTATTCTTTGTGTCTTTTCTCGCCTCCTGATTGCTCCTACATCGTACTTCTCTATCACATGATTTACGAGCTCCTTTGTTTAGCTCTTTCGTATTCAAGTTGATCTTTTCTTGCCTGTAATTATGAGGTGAACTGGACCTTTCTAGTAAATTCTTAATAATGCTAAATAAGAAGAACACGCTAGACAAGTTAACTAATAAGAAAATAATTCTAGAAACTTCTAGAGTTAGCCTTACGTAAGATGCTGTAACTTGCTCATTTAAGATTGTATTCCTCCACACGTGATATTGTACGAGTTTATTCTAGAAATTTCTTGTTGAAGAGTATATAAGGGTAACGTGGCTTGCTGTAGGCATTCAGTTTTTAGTTGAGGATTCGATGGATACATAAACACGACGCATTGTTTATATCTTTGGAGAATAACTATACGGGACTAAGCTGGAAAACGTACCTTATCATAGCGTTGAAAGAGACGCACTTTTGTGAATCTATTCAGTGTGTCACAGGGAATAAAAAATTACACCAACGCGGCCTTGAATTCCCCACAATTATACTGAAGATTAGTCTAGCCAGAGTCGAAACGTTTAATTTAATTTAATTTAGTGGACTTGTCGTTGTGATGGATTTGTCTAAATTGGAATTGTCTTAATGGATCTGTCTAAATTGGAATTTTCTACGATGTAGCAAGAAGTTGACGAATACATTGTTGACGAAGTTGTCTTTTTTTTGCCGTTGTGCTGGCTATTAATTACATAAAGAATAGATGGCAAAACTTATTAATGTATGATAAAATGATATGAATTGACAAATGGTAATACCCAAAAGGACAAATTTGAAGTAAATGGCATCAACCACGGAATGCTTACATAACTTACGCATTAAAATGTCTTATTTTGAATCGAAACATTTTCAAGCTCTCTATTATTTTAGGCCCCTTCTATATTCATCGTCGATGTTCATAAATACTGCCAATTATAGTCCTGTATCAGATGTGAAATACTCTCTTTCATATATAACTCATAGATTTTTCATAAATTTAAGATTTTAAAAGAATTCGATATAAAGAGAATTCATACATTAGCATGCTTTGAATACCTTTCATTAATACCTTTTCAAAATTTCCCAGCAGTCTATTATCCCTGTTATACCAGGCAGCCAATTTTAAACACGATTTTATGCATATTGTATTCTTGAAAAGCTAGTTAATGCCTTCTCTAACATACTATATTTTGATTTCCATAAGTCATCTGCTTATGTAGTTTTCTTTGAGTATGTATGGCTATTAACAATTGTCACTTTCCTCGCTTTACAGAAAAATGCACCGACAAACGAAAAGACTGTCCCTACCTTCGCAAACGAGGGTACTGCAAATCACATCCAGGTGCTATGGAAAAGAGCTGTCCAAAAAGCTGTGGACTTTGCGGTAATTTTTGAAATTTCATATATGCTACTCATTAACAATTCGTCGTCTACTTACACTGAACTAGTAGAAGTAAATATACATTATAATGTCAGCTCAGTTTCTTCACGTACAATTATCAGATGCTGTTTGATTCACCTTTTTTAAAATTTATGTCAACTGTATCATTAGTTACCTATCATGTTTAAAATTTTTACTTGAGGGAGGAAATATATGCTGTTTATAAAGGTTTGAAAAGAAACTTTGATATTCTAGAACGTTGATAAACCATTTACTTCTGGCTTTTTCATCTTAGACAAAATCAAAGCAGCTAAGCCAACTGAACCTCCACCAACAGAAGCATCGTCATACCGTCTAGCTGGTACGTGCACAGTCATTCTGATTTATTGCATGTTATTAAGTTCTGATACTTTTCTGATTCATGAGAAAGTATTGGTACACCAAAGCCAAGCAGACATGTTACACACAATACCAAGAGCTGCTTACTTACGTAGAACATCACAGTATCAGATGTTTAGATGGCTTAGGTTTCCTATAATCTTTTTGCTAACTGCTTCCTCGATAGCACATGGCTGTTCTCCAGAGTCAGAAACTCTGAAACAAGATCGTTTTGCTTTTGATGACATGTTACAAACCCATACTTCTATTTAAGCCTTTCCCTATAGTCCTGAATCATCTCTCTACCTTCCCATATGTGGTTCAAGTATCAAAGTGAAAATGCCCTTTCAAAAAGCTTATCGTTAGCTTTTAGATGTTGATCCATCTCAACTTAGAAAATATAACCAAGATTTATCAGTGCTCTAAACCCCGTACTTTAAAGAACGGTCAGGATGGTGGGCTGGAGAACATGCTGCTTTGATTTGCCTTTTTCTTAATCAGAGGCATCATACTACTTTTTAATGTGCATTGAAAATATTTTCTTTATCCAAAAGCTGTCAAAGGGAGCTGATCACCCTTTTAAATATCTCTAGTAAAGCTCGGGCTCCTAAGTTCCCCCATAATTGGCACCAACGTACCTCACTTCTCGAGACGCTCTGCCCACATGAATTGCAAAATGTTTTTGTAACCACTTGCCTCCTTTCGATTTCAAATCAAGCCTCATATTTCAGGATCATGCAAAGATAGGATTGGAAAAACTCGATGCCAATATTACAAGTACATCGGCAGGTGTGATCGTTCTAACATGAAGTACTACTGCAAGAAAAGTTGCTTTTGTGGTTGGTTGAATTTCTTTTCAGTGTATTACTACAGTAAAAGATAATTGTTTATAAATGCATTACTGAATAATTGACCGACTCCCTTATAACTTGTATCTTATTTTTAGTATTTATAATTATCTTATTTTGAGCATAGTTGTCTTCAAGATCTTGTGGTCCTTCATAGTCATTCCAGTTAAAGTAATCATTTGTCATTTGGATTTCCCTGTTTCGAGTTTTCTCTTCTAATTGTTCTTATAATCTTGGCTGACTGTTTCACTATGAAACTCTTCCATTTGTCTCTAATATCATTGGCTGTTTGCAATATCGTCATCCGTTATTGATGATGATCCTCGTCAAAGCAAGAACATAGGACACCTAAGGGCAGCATCTACTTTTTGATGAATGTCTTTATTTGAACGCGTTAGGGCAAAGTAGCTAGTGGTTTTCATTTTTGATGTGTTACTTTACCCAACGTTTATACACCTGTTTACAGACCTGCACAACATTCTAGTAGTAGCTTGAGTAAGTACTTGATGTGTACTCTGATCTTTACATTGCTAGAGACAAGATTAAAATGCGCGATATATTCCTCTGTAGACCGCAAGCCAAGCACATCTGATTGTGAGAAATCAAGATACGGATGCTGTTGGGACAATAAGACCACTAAAATATCATCATCTGGTCGAGAATGTCCAGGTAAGAACAAATATTTTGATGTACTTAATTAGCTTCCACACAGATTCTTATAATAGCACTGGAGGAGAGCTCCAAGCCAGGGAAGGTATAAACCTTATGAAGATGCTAAAACTTTAATTAAGAGGACCGGATATGCTGAAGGACCTGGTTTCTCATTTAACTCTCTTTTATATTGGACAATATCAAAATCAGCGCAAAGAAAATGATATCTTTTTTGTTCTTCATTGTTAACGCGAAAAGTATGTACCACATTTCTATACGTAATACGTGACACAATAATATAATGTATTACGATGGCAATTTTAGTGCTGGTAAAGATTCAACCTTCAATAAGAGAATGCATTCAATTTTCAATAGCTGTGATTTTGCCCATCAGTGATTCTTCCTGGCTAAGCGGTAGAAACAACTTCTTAGTGGGGTTGGATTCGAGGCCTTCAATTTTCTATTTTTATCATTTAGCTTGTGAAGATGATGAAAGATTTGCCACTCTCTGCGGTCGTTTTAAAACTGGTTGTAATGGAAATGCAGGATTGGGACAAAGCCTCCGCAAATATTGCGCGAAAACCTGCAAATTATGCTGTAAGTTTGGATTTTTCATGCTTATTCAATGTAAATGTAGTTTTGTTTGAGTGATAAAATTTACTGACGAGGACATATTTGAAGATAAATTTTGGTGCTGTTTCACCTACCAATAGACGATTTTACCGACAAACCAGGGAATTGGGGATCTCGTCTTTATACAAATTTATGTTTCAGAAAACATCCAGCTGTGAAATGAAACAGCATCAAACAATGTCAGGCAACAAAATAGGCCGTCTGCCCGCCATTATGAAACCCAAAAATGAGTATCTGAAGTGTATGATAATATGTTAACAAAGAGTGTTCTCGACAGGCTTGGTACTTGCAGTGATAGGGAGACAGGCTTTGAAAAATATTATTACACTGTCTTAGGCTGAAATCTGAATGGGCCATATAAGAGGAAGAAAATTCATCCAGGTTGTTTGTTTATCAAATAAACAGCAACGATTTTCTCACGGATGTCATTAAAAATTCAAAGTTTGGATGCTAAATATTGGCAATAAGTGTTCTATATATAGGAAGGATAACATCAATTTTTCAAGTATGGAGCCTCAATGTCAATGAACATGAAGGATTGCTAATGATGTGCAGTGATTTTGGAGGATAGGGCTTTCTTGTGTTATGGGCAAATCCAGTAAAATGCAGACCAAACAAAGAAGCCCTCACAAAACCAGAAGAGCTTTATCTTATCAATTATACAGATAGTAACTTTTTATATGAGAAATTTCTCTAGAGAAGCAGCACCGTACTCAATTGCTTTACTGTCCCCAAATTACCTTTTTTAAAAGAAAAATTTTATAAGAACACGAGCCTCAAAATTGGTCAAAAGTTGAAAACAAACTAAGAACAAGCTGAGGCTGAGCTACTGTAAAATGCTATTTTGAACAACGTTTTATCCCAAAAAAGATGATTTTTAGCCATGTGTGGGTGCTTTTTCGGTGAATATTCAAACTTCGAACTTGTCAACAAATGAAGGTTGTCTCACTCACTTTGTTGGCAAATAAGAACTGAACACTTCCCTAGAGCGAAAAAGCTAACAATCGCACTGCTTACATACACCCTGTTAGTTTAAGAACAAATGAAGAACAATCCAGCGTCAGTTTTTCGAAAAAATTATGAACAGTCAGCTTGAACTTAAATTTACTGGTTTTTTAAAAAGAGTGTATTCCATATTCCACAAAACCATTTATCTGGCATGTTCTTAATACATCAATGAGTGATCACATTCTATATATCACTTACATGTCTTCATAAGATATGGAAATGACAGCCTGGATACAAGCTTGACGTTTGTAATAGGTTTTTATTTCCTATATCACTCTACAAGCTGACTCGATAGAAATCAAAGTTTTGCACTTTATCTACAATATCCTGAAAATCTACTCTGATAAAACCCCGTATACAGGCCTAAAATATCGATTACCTTTGTTCTTATACTTCCACTTGGAAAATCACTTGCCATTTTGTTTGCATCGTCCCATCGTCCTATTGCTATTGATATTCGCTGATTCAGGTGGATGGCCCATTTCTTCCTTCCTTGTTATCGATGATTTTTTACTGGAACCATTTTCAATATTGATCATTATATCAATGTTGGTATCATCTCTAAATGCAAGGATTAGGGAAACTACTTTTCAATATTTCAAATTTTTCAATTCTCCTACTTTTCATCTTTTTCAGAATCCGTTTTAATCGCTGCCCAAAGCTTTGAAGTTTGGTGTTCCTGTTTGGCTCCTAACGATTGTAAATATCAAGATAATACTCACAGTGAAGAAAATCACAGAACATAACATTAACTGTTTTGTTTAGAATTTACTCAATATAAAATATTTAGCGAAACTTATTTATTGCATTAGAATCATATTATACTTGCCTGTTTATTATTCCCAATAAGTTCTCCAACACAAAATTATCATGCCTAGTTAATCGAGACTTTACCAAGCAGATTCTATTTGACGTGACAGATGGATACAAAATCTCTTTACATTCTGTACTACAACGCAGTAAACACTTCAATCTACTTAATCGAAAATTATTGAGCTATTCAGCATAAATTCAAAAGGCCACTCGCAATTAAAAACCCTTATGAATTGGAAATTCAGCAAGCACAAGATAGCTATGTGACAGACTAGTGACAAAAAGAGAGAGAGAGAAAAGACAAATGTGAAAGTTCCCAAGCACCTCAAATTAAGAAATAAGATATTGAAAAAATTGAAATACCAATAAGGCTCATTGATAAAATGAAATGTGATCTAAAACTATTTGAATCAATCTAAAAAGTATTTTCAGCCAAACTGAAGCGGTGACTACAGAACTTTTTCCTTGTGTTGCCTTGAAATGCCTGTGTTGCAATTCTCCCTGGAATTAGAATAATATTGAGAGATCCAGATCTTTAAAAGTAGGTGTCTGCATTATATAATGCAATCTAGAATCGTTTTTTCCTAAAACTCGGTTTCTGCCGATAATTCTGTACATCCTAAGGTGGCAGTCATGTAGAATACAATCGCCTGTACCTTTATCATCTCTTGTGCAATCCCAGACTATACGAGAAACAACTTTAAGGACAAAAAGGAGGAGGCAAATACCCACTGAGTTTCAATTCTGCCCTACCAACTTTCTCAGATAAAAAAATATGACTAACTTTCAACTTTCTGTGCCGATTTTTTTACAGAGGGTCTTTGTTATCTTTTTACCTTGCTTACTTGCCATCCCTTAATGCAAGTGTTGTGTCACTCTTTTCAAACAGCACACGAGATTTTTCAAACAATTAAATTTCAGGTACTCTGGGGCTGGAGGATTTTTCATGAAAAACAAAAGGATTTTTTCTAAAGGGGTACGAGATTTTCTTGTGGTAATGAAGACCTTGATGAAGACTTTTTCTGCATTTTTCTGACCCTCTCAAAAAATGTGAGTCATAGAGAGGAAAAAATTGCATCAAAGGTCTAAAAAAGAGCAGGTTTCCTCTTTCCGTGTGATAAGTAGTGGCCATTAATATGCACGATATTGTCGTCTGCCTTGAAAGTCACCAAGTTATATGAAAAAGTATTTTAAAGCGTTGAGAGTAAAAAAGGGTTTGAGATTGGGATAAAAGAATGCTAAAAAAATACATTTTTGCTTTAATAAATGGAGCCTTTACGTGATTTGACTTACTAGGGGGTAAAGTGAATTTCTTGGTACTGGTAATCATAGAGTATCTACAATTTTGGTTAGCTGTTTAGACGGAGCCTTAAACATTTGTCCCTTGGTAGCATGTCAAGCACTACCCCCTTCCCAATTTGAAGTTGGCGTGTTTGTATTTTAGTAGCAGAGATACCCAAATTGAAATAGGGGGGGGGGGGAGGTAGTAAGATCTTAAAACCATCTGACCAGTTTTTTAGGTATAGATTTTGGCAAGATCAAATATTTTTGCATTGCAAAGTGCCAAAAGGCTCCACCTCTTCAGAGTAATCCCTTTTCAACCAATAAAAATTTCACATTGTCAAAACTTCAATATCTGCACTATTCAAAATAGGGACGAATTATTATTCTAAAAGGTGTCCGTTGAAATCTAAACTTAATGATACAGCATTATGAAAATTTATCATCTTCAAAACCTTCTTTCTTCGATTGAATGTGTTTTTATTTTCTATCCTCAGTCATGCTATAAAGAAGTAATTTTGTAAATATACAATTGTGACGATAAGAAGAAACTCCTTCTCAGTTACCAACTTGGAAAAAATTGGGCTGCAGTAGAAGTGGTGACAGAATAGTTCTATCGTTTCAATATCAAGATATTTTGTACCGTGTATTATTAAAAATGCACGCCGTTCATCTAAATCAATCAATTTGAAGAAATCATTGCTATAAGTAAGTGTCAATTGTCATCGCTAGAGGTATAAGGAATTGTTTTCTTCTTGAAATTTTCCTTAAAAAATATCAATGCCCTGAAAAAGCTTCATCTCTTTTAATGTGTGTTGTTGTCCTTTGGCAGTAGCACAGTCAAAGGAAACTTCAAACATAGAATACAGTTTGCACCGTCAATATTATAATGCCATCACAAAATGCGAGCATGCAACAGGAAACAAGCATTTTTCCCTTTACCAGCTCCTGTATAAATAATATTTCGTTTTAGGTAGATCAAAAATTCACGGGTGAAGAGCTAAAGGGGGTGAGGGAGGCTGAGCCCCCCTTGTTGATGCCAAAAATTGGCAAATTTCTTCTTTTGCTATTGTTTTTGCAACATTTTGTGCAAAAGCCTTCCTTTTCATTTTGATAGCTCTACACCACTGCCAAAAACTTATTTATAATAGAAAAGTCTCTCTGCTCTAAAAACAAGAAACCCGGCAATTCACCACTGGTTATGCCTGTGATATTGATAATAATAATAATAATAATCAGCATCTTGCAACGACCTCATTTTCGTACAAGCACCTTTGACATGTAAACAAGATCAGGTTAAACAGCTGCTTTGTTGTGCGTCGAAAATTGTAGCAGATTCTAGCCCAAGAAAAATCTTAGATGGAGAAATTTGCAGATTTATCTTCTCTCCTGTGGATATAGGTCAGCAGTAGTATTCTCGACATTGCTTTTGTTCTCATACGTTGAATTTTTACTGCAGCACTCAATCATTTTGAAGTTCATTTAGGCCCATTTTTTGGGGTCACTATATTTCTTGAAGATTCTTTTGCTTGGAAACTTGCCATGGTTGACTTAGTATTTTTTCTCCTTTTAGGTTGCTAGAAATCGAGAAAAAATCCGTGTAAAAGAAACCTTGTGGCTCAAAATTCAATCCTGCAGAAATTCAGCGCCAATTCAGTTCCATCTGAAAAAATGTCGAAGGAGAAGATGAACGTGAGCACTGTCAGGTGACTCATTTCGCCTGTTTCAAATTCCTGCTTGTCAAGTAGGCCTGTATCGAAAAATGGACTCAATCGCCTTAAATTGTACTCTTGTTTACAATGATAAAGATTATCGTGTTCTTTTGACAAACACGCACATCATCTGGTACCCAGACTGTAATGGAGAATTGCGTACGACACATGAAGGAACAGGTACGTAATGTGTGCATGCAGTGGATGTTTACAGAGCATCATTAAGTGTAATTTATAAAGAAATAAACTCGTCACTCATCACAATCATGTTTGAAAATTATCCAGATAGTCATCCAGATAGTGTCTGTCATTGGAAATAATGCCCAGAACTTGTCTTTTTACTTCTTGTCTATCGTGTATCATTACATATACAATAAATGCCGTTTGCAATTTGCAATAGACCAAACTATAGGTCTGTGAAACCCAAGTTCTTGTATTTTGTCACTGAAATTTTCTTCCATTTTGTTAACCAGAAGCTTTGAGAGGGGGTGATGGCCAATAGGGGGAAAGGGTCTTGCTCTTTACAGCCCTATGATTAACCCTTCAGGCACTACCAGGGGGGGGGGGGGGGGGGGTGAAATTATTTCATATTTCATTAAGATATCTTGCGATTATTTCATATTTCAAAATCACCAAAGCAAAGCATTTCGAAATTGTCAAATGTTCCACTCCTGCTCCCAAAATAGAAATTTTTAAGGAGGTGTCAGGCCAAGTTGGAGCAACTCACACACAAAATGGACTGAGTCTTCAAAACCAATCTTTGCAGATAAAAATAATGAAAATGTATAAAGAATATGTTCAGGAATAGCCAACGTGCCCTGTACTTTGATAAAAAT
Organism: Rhopilema esculentum; assembly: GCF_013076305.1. The sequence continues at coordinate 3,951,166 of NW_027019809.1, read as the reverse complement.
AGGGAATTCATTCTCTTTGGAACTGTGGTGATCATTTGGTACTTTTCAGGGGAATCTAAGGATTCTGGATGAAATATTTATCTTTGTTTTGCTCAACTTATTTTTTGGGAACAGCTAAACAAATTCAAAACATACATGTACCAAAACTAATAGTCTTAAGTCTTGTGCATGGAGGGTACAACCCGGAAGGGGCCAACAGACATGTCTGGGAGACTTTAATGGATTCTCCATACTATATTCATACTGTTATTTCTGTTAGAATATATTATTATTATTATTATCTAAGGCTCTCTGTAGTCATGTGTTATGTTTTGTTAAAGCTTATTGGACAATGGACACTTATATAACCTGCTAACCTTGATTTGAGTTTTGTTTTAACCATTGTACTAGGCCTGTTCTGTTCCATGAACGTTCTTAATTCATATGTATTCGTATTCATATTTGATCACAGCTTTGGATAAATTTAACAATTTCAAGTCACTTACAGTCTTAGGTGCATTAAATAGCAAGAAACATTGCTAGAATACACCAATTTGACTTACAGCCTCATGTTGAAAAATTCTTCAAATTCTTTTGTACAAAATTGTGGACCTCAGATTCGGATTGAGAGCAATGATTTTAATCTACTTCAAAGTTTTCATAATGGTATTGCTCACGAAATTTATTTTATAACGACATAAAGATGAAAATTTTATAAGGGATTTGACCGTGATTGGCAACTAGGGGGATAAAGTTTCTCCCCGAAACAATTTTTGCGGTAAAATCCCTAGGGGGTTTATCCCCGAAACTAGGGGGTTTTCAAACTTAATTTCTCCGTAAAATCTAAAATATAGGCTCAAAAAATATGAAAAAATTGTATTCGGCCTAAAATTATGGTGATGAAACCATATCTGAGCTTGAAAAAGACGTATAATTAAGTTTGGAGAAATTTCTAAAGCGAGGTCGTAAGTCCAATTGGTGTATAAAGTCCATGCAAAGCTAAAACTAAGTCAAGTCAACTCTTTCAATGTTCTCAAGAAGAAATAATTATAAATACTACAGATTGACTGCATTAACAACCAAAAATTTTGTCAGATTTTTCTTGGATAAACTTTGTCAAAATATAGTAAAAAGTATATTTAAGTATAAATATGTATGTTAATGTATAAATAACCTTATGAATAGAGTATAATTAAAAGTATGTTTATATATTAATATATATAAGTATAAGATTCAGAAATCATAAGACCACCTCCAATAGGAAAAGTTGGTCTGGAAATTTTGCTTTCTGTAGAGTTCAAAATTTGGGTTGAAAAGTGCAAATACTTTGAACGAATGATTTGATTTGGTTTTTGACCTCAATTATTAGTTGTTCTATGCATCTCTCAAAAACTTTAGATGCAAAAAATTTTATCATGACCGAATGTAGGTATTCATCCTTTTTTAAATTTAGTGGAAGAAAATTTTGCAGGCAATGTACATGTTTCTGAAATATTTTAGTCAGTCAGAATCAACATTTTCAGAACTTCTGAGAGGTTAGCTACATTCTTTTCTCAAATAAAATGTCACAGACGCATCAAAAACTGTCTTCTAATTTGGTCAGTATCAGAATAACGTCTCAGGAAAAATGTCTAGCCACAGATAAAAAAGTTGAAGAATAAGCAATGTCTATCTGGAGATTTCCTCTCATGTTCTAGTAAATAATGGCCTTGCATTAAGTATCATGTCATTTGATGCTGAGCATATATAAAACTGGATAAATCTTTTCAATGCAGCCTCCCTCCACTGAAATCTCAGCTTACATCACTAATCTCGATAGGTTGTTGTTTTGATCAAAGTTGAAAGCATGTTTACTTTGACTCTTTGAATTTCATAATCATTTCCTATTCATTTCACATTGCAGATAAATCATTTCACAAAGTTCTCTTGGAGGAGTTGGTTGCTATAACATACGAAGATACCCATGATAGAAATAAAAAAGACTCTCAAAGCAATGAGATTGAATTGTTCCCAAGAAGCAATTTTGCTATTCACTATGTTTCAAAATGCAAAAATCACAAGTGGAAGTGCAAAAAGACTGTGTTTCATTGCAATGATTCCACTGACTGTCAGAAATGGGTTGAAATTTTGAGGAAAATCATTGGAAGTGAGTGGACTTGAATTTTTTGACCCATGTGATGTTTGACACTGGTCTGGGGATAACTGAGTGTCTCACATTTTGTACAGGTCTGTAGTCATACACCAATGAAAGAAACCAGTAGAGCCATTTCATTTGAAAGATGATGTTAGAGAATCAACCAGTGTTTTTTGATGAAATTAAGGAACACAGAGACAGACAAAGGATAAACAACACAAGCAAAAATAGATTATAGATATCTAAAATTTTGCCCCTGGAAAAAGGGCTTCATCAGAGCAGAAAAAGTATTTGTTTGGTAGATCTGCCTGATATACAATTGAGCTTGCTTGCTATCCACTAAAATGTGTTCAAATTCAGTCAATGTCAAAAAGGAAAGTAGCCATTTTTTGTCATTTCAATAATTAGTACCACACTTGCTTAATAAATGGACATTGAAATAAAGTCATTTAGTTTCTGTATCTTTCATGGATGAATATTTTCTTCTTTAGGTTTTGAGAGGCCAAGAAAACTGTTGATTTTTATCAACCCTGTTGGAGGCAAAAAACAGGCAAATAAAATCTTCAATGAAAGAGTTAGGCCATTGTTCACATTAGCAAACATCAAGCAAGATGTCATTGGTAAAAACTCTTGATTTTTATTTTTATTTCATAACTCAGGATAGTATTAAAATTTATAATGATGCATTAGAACTGAAAGCTTTTTTGTTAACAACTTATAGGAATGTTTGTTGATATTTGTTTGTTCCTACATAAGTTCTTTATTTGTCAGTGTTGTGGTAGATTATGACCTTCTTTAATGTGCAGAAATAAAAAGAGCCAGCAAGCGATGATGCTATGTTAGGGTTGCATTTGAATAATTTACTGACTGAATATGTTACAGGGAGAATACACATAAAACGAGGGAGTACTACGAAAGTATTTTTGGTTACATTACTGGGGATAAGAATACAGTGCTAGGTGTTAATCACAGTGATACAATGGAAGACATGGTTACAGCTTAATGTTGGCCACTAAAAATTCTCCTTGACAATGTTAATTAAAACCATTCAGCTGAAAAGTTGCTCACAGAGCATTGTTTATCTGATTTTGATGAAAATATGTTACAGGGAGTATGCACATAAAACGAGGGAGCGCTACAAAAGTAATTTTGGTTACATTACCGGTGATCAAAATACGGTGCTAGGTGTTAATCACAGTGATACAATGGAAGACATGGTTACAGCTTAATGTTGGCCACTAAAAATTCTCCTTGACAATGTTAATTAAAACCATTCAGCTGAAAAGTTGCTCACAGAGCATTGTTTATCTGATTTTGATGAAAATATGTTACAGGGAGTATGCACATAAAACGAGGGAGCGCTACAAAAGTAATTTTGGTTACATTACCGGTGATCAAAATACGGTGCTAGGTGTTAATCACAGTGATACAATGGAAGACATGGTTACAGCTTAATGTTGGTCCCTAAAAATTTTCCTTGACAATGTTAATTAAAACCATTCAGCTGAAAAGTTGCTCACAGAGCATTGTTTATCTGATTTTGATGAAAATATGTTACAGGGAGTATGCACATAAAACGAGGGAGCGCTACAAAAGTAATTTTGGTTACATTACCGGTGATAAAAATACCGTGCTAGGTGTTAATCACAGTGATACAATGGAAGACATGGTTACAGCTTAATGTTGGTCACTAAAAATTCTCCTTGACAATGTTAATTAAAACCATTCAGCTGAAAAGTTGCTCACAGAGCATTGTTTATCTGATTTTGATGAAAATATGTTACAGGGAGTATGCACATAAAACGAGGGAGCGCTACAAAAGTAATTTTGGTTACATTACCGGTGATAAAAATATGGTGCTAGGTGTTAATCACAGTGATACAATGGAAGACATGTTAACAGTTTAATGTTGTTCACTAGAAATTCTCCTTGACAATGTTAATTAAAACCATTCAGCTGAAAATTTGCTCACAGAGCATTTGTTTATCTGATTTTAATGAGAATCAGCATTTCTAGTTGAGAACCTTTGCTTATTACTACTTCTTATGTTTTAGTTACCGAAAGGGCAAATCATGCACAAAGCTACATAATTTCAACAAATTTAAGTGACTATGATGGGTAAGTAATGACTTTGTTAATGACAGGAAGTTATGCTTCTTTTCATGCATTATCATAGTTGTATTCAAAATATCTTTTTTCTGATTTGTAATCTCCTTACATCATGTGATTCATTAATTGAATAAAAAAAATTTAAATTAAAAAATATTTCTTATTCAAACCGTGTTAAAAAAATGTTTAGAATAGTTTCAGATTCATTTAAAATAAGTTTGTTAGAGTTGAAAGAATAGTATTGCATACATATTATAGAGGTGTTTAGAGTTCTTTGCATGAGAGAATTTCAATGACCAAAATCATTTAAAATATGACACTATAAAAACTACTTGAAGAAATTGTTGACCATAACGAAGTTTGTCAATTAGAGATTAGTGGTTTAGCTATTCATAAAAGAATAAGCTTTGGGCTGATGGATTTTGGGGCTACGACTTTGGTGGTGAACTCTAAAAAGCTTGATTTTTGTTCAGTTTTTTCTGCTACTGTTGAAGTGTTTTTGCTAGCATTACCTTGAAAAAAGCAGATAATTCTAAATCACTGCAAACATTTTCAATAGGTTAAAATGCGAAAGCATAGCATGCCAAAAGTGCGTATTACATCGGTGCGAATCATAAGTAATACGAGAGGGAGAAATGTCCATTGAACTTGTTCCTTTGTCTTTGGCAAACTAGAGTCTACTATCTTCTTCCATAAGTGAAGAGTCTAAGAGAGAAATCGAACTCATTCTGTCTTGGTGAATTGTTATTTCTGCACACATGCCAATTCGCTCAATTGTATGATGTTTTATTTTAGAATAATTGCTGTTGGAGGCGATGGAATGTTCAGTGAAATTCTTAATGGAGTTCTTGCTGCCAGAAATCAAATATTTGAAGGCAGTGTTACTAACCAAGTTATAAAGCTTGGTATTATACCAGCAGGTAAGTTATTAATTTGTTTTATTTGTACAAGGTAGTATTTAGGCCTGGAGATCTTCATGTTATGTGACAACCAGTTATCCTTATCGTGATTGACAGGTTGCAAGTACAACAGAACGATGTTTCTTTACCATCATTTCTGAGTTGCATAAACAATGCGTTACAAAACTGATTTTACTTAAGATATCTAAAACTATCTAATCATTTTATTTTTTATTTCGTTCTTTTTGCTCCTTTGCAATAGCTGAGTGTATTTGATAGGCAAAAACTTAGAAGGTAGGAATTATTTCTTTTAACATGTTATGAAAGTCAACAATAAGAATTTTTCCAAAGTCAGATAGACACGAAAGTTTTAGGTAAAAATTTTGGAAACGGAGCTCAGCATGGTGTAGTGAACTAGCAGTTTTTAAAAAGTTTGTCTCAAAATATATTCTTTAAATATTTTGAATTTCTAAATCAATTTTATTTTCGCTATTAAGAAAATCGTGGGTTGTAATTTTTCTAACGAAACCTTTATTGTTTAAATTTTAGTATTTTTTTTAACAAAAGTGAATCTACACTAATTGAGACAAACAAAAAGCAATTTCAAGGGTTACAGAATCCAGATTACTTACTGCAGAAAGAACATCCTCACTTGTTTTTAAGGAACCAAGTTTTAATCAAACTTTTGAATTGTTTAGTATTTTTGGCTGTCATTTTATTATTCGTCTATTATTATCATTAGAATTTATTTCGCAAATATGCTCACATCTTTACTGTCTTTTGAAGTCTGTTGAGACTTCAAGGTAAGGAAAAAAGCATTTCCGCCAAATTTCAAGGTCTGATGTCTTTGATTGTTTGACTCCATGCGTTCTACTTGTAATTTTGTTCCGAAATGCCTTTCGCCAGTCAAATCCTAAAGAAGTAGCATATACTAAAACACTTTCCCACAATTGCAAGAATTCTGACCCCTCATTTTCCCGTGCACAGAAGGTCTAATATAAATTTTCTTTAGCATTGCCTGATGCCTGAACACCATGTTAAGCATGAAACTCAGAGTCGCAACTTTAAACCGTCCTGTTTTTTTACCAAAGCCTTTTTTAGCTCTGCTTTCATGGCATTTAATTACAAACTGTTAAAACAGTAATTTTCATCATTTTCAACAATATTTTATATGTTGGAAAAAAGCCGCTAACATATGTATGGAAAAGAATGTTTCTTGTTGGTTGAACGAAATACGTCATACTAAGCATATGAGATTTCAATCCAAGCTTATCTTGTTTAATAATGCCCTTGTCCACAAAATATTTGGAATTATCATAACATATGTTGGCGGCTTACGACGATACTAAAAATACATAGGAAGGGGGAGGATACTAAAAATATTTTAGGACAGGGGTGCTCAGACTGTAGTACAAATCCTTAACCCAAAAAATTATTTCTAACAAAAAATTTGAGTACAAATTATTTGTAGCATTCTTCTTTGCTTGGTTTTTTGACAAAGCGGTTTGAATATTACAAGATTTTCATCCATGCTAATAATTATTTCAATGTTTATAGGCTCGACAGATACTATTGTCTTTTGCACTTCTGGTATCAACGACCCGACAACGTCAGCACTGCAAATAATTATAGGTTAGTACACACTTCTGCACTAGTGACTGAGTCTTCAATCGTCATTAGACTTTTTGCCATCTTTTAATGTAGCTCAAAACTACAAGTGTCACCTTTACACCTCTTGAGTTTTATAGTTCCTCAATGGGAACTTATTTTTGCTGTTCCTTACGAAATAAATTATTGGTATGTGAAATTAGAAACTTTCAATGGTATCCCCTCTCTTCTTTCAAATAATTTTGCTTTAAGTTGACATTAAAGCTTCAATGTGGGAGAATTTTGGCTCAAAATCATTTGTCATATGTCAGTTTTTATATGTGGAGGCATTGACTCAAAACGTATGACAACAAGATATCGCTAGTTTTGGGGTGATTACTTTATTTAAGAACCTTTTCAAAAAGACCTTTGGAAAAATGGTTTTTTATTGCTATCGAAAATTGATAGACTAATAATTGTTTACCTCCAGGTGACCAGTTATCTCTTGACGTGTGCTCTGTATGGCATGAAAACAAATTCTTGAAATACTCAATATCGCTAATGGGTTATGGTTTCTTTGGTGACGTCATTAGAAATAGCGAGCAATTGCGGTGGATGGGGCCACGAAGATATGATCTTGCTGGCTTTCGGAGTTTCATGGCAAACAAGTAATGCAATAAGCATGTCATATTAATACTTAATGTTATAAGTTGAGGATCAAATATTGTTCTTCATCGAATGTTTCATTAAATTCAACTATCTCAGATTGTTTGAAGATAAGGGGCTTGGGTTCTAGTTTTGATTTTGTAATTCAATGGGGTCACTACAATTCTGATAATACTTTGATATCTGTATGGTAACTTGCACATTAGCTTTGCAGTTAAGAAATTATTTCGTAGCAAAGGAGGTTAATATAAGCCAAATTACCACATGAAAAGCTCTTTAAAATTTTCAAACAAACAGGCAAAAATTTCACAAATTGGACAGGTATGTTAATATTCTACAACTTTATCTGCTAAACATATCAGATTCGTCTTTCTTGCCAGCATTATGAGAAACATTTTACTCTTTGGATGTAATCAGTTCAGTTACCTGAAAATTGCCTGGCTTTGATCTGTCAACTTTTTACATCAAATGTCTAATCAAAATTTTTTCTAAAATGAATGAAAATTAAAAAGACTTTTCCGCGGCTCGAAGAAAATATGAAACATTATTCATTGATCCATTAGTTAGTAGTGACAGTCTATAAGATTTTTAAATTTCTATAGGTCATATGGAGGTGAAATTACTTATCTGCCAGCAGAAGATGCAGATCCATTAAAGAGGCAACGATGTTTAGCCGGGTATGGTTTTCATTAGTATCTATAATAATAATAATAATAATGATAATAATAATCGAATGTTTTAACAGGATAACCTATCAGTATAATATATACTGTTATCATTAGGTTCTGATACTTAATAAATTCATGGTAAAGGATCTAAAAACTGATTACAAGAGTTCAATACAGTCCAATCTAAAGATAAAATAATTTTACATCAAATAAAATGAGTTTCTAAAAATCGTCTAAAAATAGTTCTAGATTCAATCTTTCTGGCACTTTAATGACTTTCTGGCAAAGTCATTAAATTCCTTTCCTGCCTGATAGTAAAAACCTTTGTGTCCAAATTCTGTTTTCACTTGAGGCAACTTGACTAGATGTTTGTCCTTTCTAGTATTTTTCCCATGAGCATTAATTGTATTTTTATCATTGCAATATACAATTACTGTCTTTTTTGATAAAAAAACGTTGTGTTTGGAATATTCATTTTTGCTTTTGTCAATCACTACCACGTAATACTATCGCTAAGTATCATTTCAAAATATTTTCAAAACAGTTAAGTCATGATTAAACTGAGCTTATTTCATTCGACCAAATTATTGTTTAACCGTTTTTGGTGATTCTTATGCAAAGCATAGGTAGTTATATTTGAAAAGATCCTGAAGCCAGAAGTTTCGGGTTTTTGAAAATGGAGACATAAAGTGTTCATGCAACTGAAATATAAAGTAATTGCCTCTGTGCTCTGCTCTGTTATTAAGAGAGTGGAGGAGGATGTGAGGAGAAGAACGGTTTGGCAAAAGGTGGATTTGAAGAATGATGTAGAGAAATGATGGATGAAGAGATGGCAGGGTTGTGGGGTCAGTGAGAAGTGTCTGTAGAGGAGGGCATAGAAAAGGAAGGAAGTGGGGAAGAGAAGGGTGGGAAAGACAAGGTACTGAGAAGGGAGATATTGGTGCAACGGAAGAATGGCTGAAGTTAATGGAGTGGAACGGAAGGAGGACAGAGGTTAATGGTAGATTGCTTGATAAGGCTGAAATTTAAGTGACGTGTATTGGGTACCCAGGGTATGCTTGGATTAGCAACGTTTGATGTTATTGATCGTCGATATGCCTATCTACCACTTTTTGAATTCCATGATAAAAAAATGGGTATTTTTTCTTTTTTTAGGTGCACCAGGTGTGCCGAAAAAGATGTGAATAAAACAGATTCAAGTTCGAATTCATGGAAGACTGTTAAAGGACAGTTTATCAGCGTAATAGGAGCAAACATAACCTGCAAATGTGCAAAAAGTCTTGATGGAATATCTCCCTACGCTCACTTAGGAGATGGTTTATTCGATCTCATTCTTATTAGAAAGACTTCAAGAATGCAGTATTTAAGACATATGCTAAGGATTGCAAACAGAGGTGATCTGGTGGGTTAGCTACGTTCCTGTTAGCAAAAAGAAACCGTATATATATATATGTATATATATATATATATATATATATATATATATATATATAATATATATATATAATATATATATATATAATCTTTTTCTCTCTCTCTCTCTTCTCTCTTTTTCTCTCTTCTCTTCTTTCTCTCTCTTTCTCTTTCTTTTCTCTCTCTTCTCTCTTTTTCTCTCTTTCTCTCTTTTCTCTCTCTTTCTCTTTCTCTCTCTCTCTCTCTCTCTTTCCTCTCTCTTTCTCTCTCTTTCCTCTCTCTCTTCCTCTCTTTCTCGCTCTTTCTCCTCTCTTCTTCTCTCTCTTTCTCTCTCTTTCTCTCTCTTCTCTCTCCTTTCTCTCTCTTTCTCTCTCTTTCTCTCTCTTCTCTCTCTCTTTCCTCTCTCTTTACTCTCTCTTTCTGCTCCCTCTTTCTCTCTTTCTCTTTCTCTCTTTCTCTCTCTTTCTCTCTCTTTCTCCTCTTTTCTCTCTCTTTCTCTCTCTTCTTCTCTCTCTCTTTCTCTCTCTTATCTCTCTTTCTCTCTCTTTCTTCTCTCTTTCTTTCTCTTTCTCTCTCTTTCTCTCTCTTTCTCTCTCTTCCTTCTTCTCTCTTTCTTTACTCTCTCTTCACATCTTTCTTCTTCTGATCTCTACATTTTTCTATTTCGCTACCTCATTACTCTCTTTCTCTCTCTTTCTCCTCTTCCTCTTATTCTCTCTCCCTCTCCCCTCTCTATCTCTCTCTCCCTTAGGCACCGACGGTTTACAAAGTCCAACTATTTTTCTCCCTCAAATGAAGATTTTTATTTTGCTTTAGTAAAGTGATTGCTATTTTATGGCTTAATTTGAGACTTATTTTTAATGAAATTCCAAATTATATTTTGTGATTTATCATTCAGTCTTGATCATAAAAATTGTACGTCTAGCCACTCAACAAATTTCTTTTTCTGACTATTGATCAACTTTTGCCATGTATTGTCTCATGCTCTTATTTTAACGTCCTTCAAGGCATATTTTTAATTAGAATTATGTATTCTTTTTTCCAGTTTGGATTTGATTTTATAGACGTTTTTAGAGTTAAAGAATTCAAGTTTAGGCCAGTTAATTCTGTATCGGACGATTTGGCGAACTTCAGTCAAGATTTGTCTGACAACCAAAATGGCGAACTGGTACAAAGCACGTCTGGTTCTGCTGAGAGCAGAAATAGCAGAAACAGAGAGAGTGTATGGAACATCGATGGGGAACTTGTTGAACAAGCAAATCTCCATGTAAAGTAAGAGCTTTCTTAAGAAGAGAATTTATTGTCATTTTGTGCATTTAAATTGTATTTTATATTTCACTTTTTGCCTTACACAGTCTTGGACTTTGCTAAGATTTTGAATACTTGTAGAATTTTACAGCTGCAGATTTTGTGTTCTAGACGGCGGCCACGGTTCTTGAAAAGAGTCGCAATGTATATTCATACCTGCGAAAATACTGTTATAATTCTGTTTTTAATTTTATTAGAAATATGGTCAAACAAACGACGGAAATTCCATTTTTCCTCATTCTATATAACAATTTATTATAGCTTGGCTTCCAACGCATGATATATTATGATTGGTTTTATTTGATGAAACCAAAAACCATCAATTTTGACGTCTTTAAATAGATTTTGTCCTGGTTATTTAGAATCCTTCACTATGTGTTTTTGCTAAATGTGGAATTTTACGATTTTTCCTTCAAACCTTTGTTTGAAGCTTTTAGAAAGTATTTTATGCATATGCTCAGACTTAGAGCGCCAAGTTCAATCCAAACATGACTATTAAATTAGCCTATGTTGACCCAGATAATTAAAAGCTCAACTCAGTTCTATCTTATTCTTTTTACCTTTTTTAGGAGTCATCGTAAACTTGTTACAATATTTGCAAGAGGAATAGAAGAGATTGAAGAAACTGTCACCTGTAGGTCGTGCAGAACAACGAGCCTTGTTGAATCTTGATAAACGAGTCAAGTTTTAGACTTAATAGGACAAATGTTTCCCAACGACAAGCGACAAAACACCTCAGGTGAATTGATTATTCAAAATTAATTTAAATATCGTCGTTTTAATGTACATCTCAGCTTACGAATATTTCCTCTAGTGTTATTCACAATATATATATTTCATTAAATGGAAGCTTAACCAAGAATAAAATCAAAATGCCTCAGGTGAATTCACTATTCGAAATTAATTTCAATATCGTCGTTTTAATGTACATCTCAGCTTACGAATATTTCCTCTAGTGTTATTCACAATATATATATTTCATTAAATGGAAGCTTAACCAAGAATAAAATCAAAATGCCTCAGGTGAATTCACTATTCGAAATTAATTTCAATATCGTCGTTTTAATGTACATCTCAGCTTACGAATATTTCCTCTAGTGTTATTCACAATATATATATTTCATTAAATGGAAGCTTAACCAAGAATAAAATCAAAATGCCTCAGGTGAATTCACTATTCGAAATTAATTTCAATATCGTCGTTTTAATGTACATCTCAGCTTACGAATATTTCCTCTAGTGTTATTCACAATATATATATTTCATTAAATGGAAGCTTAACCAAGAATAAAATCAAAATGCCTCAGGTGAATTCACTATTCGAAATTAATTTCAATATCGTCGTTTTAATGTACATCTCAGCTTACGAATATTTCCTCTAGTGTTATTCACAAATATTTTTAGTTTGAATGTATAGCAAGATTGGAGTTTAGTGAACCATAATCATCATCGCCGGATACGATGTTGAACCGAGTGTGTATGTTGTTTTCATATTACAGAGTATAGTGTGAGTAAAATATCATTAACAATTGTTTGTTTTGCATTGCTGTGACTGTTGCCTTAGAAATCCGTAATCTACAGAGCACTAGTTTTCTAAGAAATCGCGAGTTTTCAAGGATTCTCTGGTTCAAGAACGTGAGTGAAAGTGAGAGGTGGGTGCTAAGGGAGAGGGGTGCGCTCAAATTGAACATTCAAAGCTTTTAAGTCCATGAATTGCTGGGAACTTTTAAACTATAAGGCTGGCTTAGCATCAATATTAACTGTATGTACATGGATGTAGTTTAAGATATCAATGGTTGCTTGAAATATTATTATATCCGACCAGTTGATGAGCGCTAGCCTTGGGGCTTGTCAAGGATTCATCTCAGACACTGTGAGGCAGGAATTTTAAAATATAGGGATGCTCTTACAGTCATTTTTTATTGGTGGAAACGAGTCGGCTATAGACTGCCAATGTTAACAGATGTTATCACATGCAAGGGACTTTTAAAGATAAAGCATATTTTTATTGTCTGAGCTCTCTGATGATTACAAAGTCAGCACCGTTGCCTTGCCAGAGTCAGGGAGATGGTCCGTACGACCCCCAAGTTTTACTATTAACTACTATTAACTACTAAATATTACTACAATTACAAGTTTATTCATTCACTATTAAACTTGTTCAGCAAAATGACCTTAAGTTCATTTCATATGAAACGAATTTCATAAATGCATCAAAGTTTTAATCAACGCAATCATTGGCGCTAAAATGCGTCTTGTAATTATGTTCAGTCTATTCAGGCCCCCAACTTAGAGGGTGCAGGGGTTTCGGAGGTGCAGCACCTTTTAAGACTAAGGGCCTGTGTAATTTTAATCTTGTCTTTATATGAGAAACGCTCTCTTCAGGGCAAATGATATCATGCTGTCAGCTTGCCAGATCTCACCTCTTAGGAAGGCTAGAACGCAAAACTGCAAGGAAGGTGAGATAAAATTCTTACTTATGCGAGTGTGTTCGCATTCCATGAGAAAAATAAAGCAATTTGCAGTCAAAAAGCATAGCTGCAAGGTGGGATAACAAAGAAAACGGAAGCTGGAAGGTTGGGGTAGAAACATGCGATGATTTCATCCTACCTGCCAGCGTATAAGCTGAAAGGTAGGATCTATTTGCTAATATAAATAGGCCTTCAAAGTTGCGGCAATTTCAACAAAATCA
>NW_027019809.1:3890237-3937611 GCF_013076305.1 Rhopilema esculentum | reverse complement strand
TTAAAAGCTCAACTCAGTTCTATCTTATTCTTTTTACCTTTTTTAGGAGTCATCGTAAACTTGTTACAATATTTGCAAGAGGAATAGAAGAGATTGAAGAAACTGTCACCTGTAGGTCGTGCAGAACAACGAGCCTTGTTGAATCTTGATAAACGAGTCAAGTTTTAGACTTAATAGGACAAATGTTTCCCAACGACAAGCGACAAAACACCTCAGGTGAATTGATTATTCAAAATTAATTTAAATATCGTCGTTTTAATGTACATCTCAGCTTACGAATATTTCCTCTAGTGTTATTCACAATATATATATTTCATTAAATGGAAGCTTAACCAAGAATAAAATCAAAATGCCTCAGGTGAATTCACTATTCGAAATTAATTTCAATATCGTCGTTTTAATGTACATCTCAGCTTACGAATATTTCCTCTAGTGTTATTCACAATACACATTTTATTAAATGCAAGCTTAACCAAGAATAAAATCAAAATGCCTAAGGTGAATTCACTATTCGAAATTAATTTCAATACCGTCGTTTTAATGTACATCTCAGCTTACGAATATTTCCTCTAGTGTTATTCACAAATATTTTTAGTTTGAATGTATAGCAAGATTGGAGTTTAGTGAATCATAATCATCATCGCCGGATACGATGTTGAAACGAGTGTGTATGTTGTTTTCATATTACAGATTATAGTGTGAGTAAAGTATCATTAACAATTGTTTGTTTTGCATTGCTGTGACTGTTGCCTTAGAAATTCGTAATCTCAAGAGAAAACCTGTATGAAAAGCTACAAACAGGCAGTCAATAAATCTATAGTGTGAGGTGGGTGCTAAGGGAGTGGGGAATGCTTTTAAGTCCTTGAATAGCTGGGAACCTCCAAACTGTAAGACTGGCTTAGCATCAATATCAACTGTATGTACATGGATGTAGTTTAAGATATCAATGGTTGCTTGAAATATTATCATATCCGACCAGTTGATGAGCGCTAGCCTTGGGGCTTGTCAAGGATTCATCTGAGACACTGTGAGGCAGGAATTTTAAAATATAGGGATGCTCTTACAGTCATTTTTTATTGGTGGAAACGAGTCGGCTATAGACTGCCAATGTTAACAGATGTTATCACATGCAAGGGACTTTTAAAGATAAAGCATATTTTTATTGTCTGAGCTCTCTGATGATTACAAAGTCAGCACCGTTGCCTTGCCAGAGTCAGGGAGATGGTCCGTACGACCCCCAAGTTTTACTATTAACTACTATTAACTACTAAATATTACTACAATTACAAGTTTATTAATTCACTATTAAACTTGTTCAGCAAAATGACCTTAAGTTCATTTCATATGAAACGAATTTCATAAATGCATCAAAGTTTTAATCAACGCAATCATTGGCGCTAAAATGCGTCTTGTAATTATGTTCAGTCTATTCAGGCCCCCAACTTAGAGGGTGCAGGGGTTTCGGAGGTGCAGCACCTTTTAAGACTAAGGGCCTGTGTAATTTTAATCTTGTCTTTATATGAGAAACGCTCTCTTCAGGGCAAATGATATCATGCTGTCAGCTTGCCAGATCTCACCTCTTAGGAAGGCTAGAACGCAAAACTGCAAGGAAGGTGAGATAAAATTCTTACTTATGCGAGTGTGTTCGCATTCCATGAGAAAAATAAAGCAATTTGCAGTCAAAAAGCATAGCTGCAAGGTGGGATAACAAAGAAAACGGAAGCTGGAAGGTTGGGGTAGAAACATGCGATGATTTCATCCTACCTGCCAGCGTATAAGCTGAAAGGTAGGATCTATTTGCTAATATAAATAGGCCTTCAAAGTCGCGGAAATTTCAACAAAATCAGGCTTATTCGACAAAGCTAAAAAAGTAACTATAGTCAAATGACGGACACAGAGATAGAGAGGTTTTTAGGATCTATCGAGAAACGTATTTAGAATAATTTGTTTCTTTGGAAATAGTTTGAAAGTACAGATGAAGAGAAATAAACCTGTTTTTAGGGAAAAAATTTCGGAAAAAAATTGAATAGATTTCTATGCCTACAGCCTTACTTTTTAAGAAAGTCGAGAAGTCTAGAATATTGTGATGCTATCAAAAATTGCTCTTTTTTTCACGGAGTCAATTCATTTCTTGCCTGCTCCAATCATACGAAGGCAAAGCCATCTGTTTTTAAAGAAATAAATTCTGGAAATAATTGACTAGATTTCTCTTCCTACAGCCTTACTTTTTAAGAAAGTCGAGAAGTCTAGAATATTGTGATGCTATCAAAAATTGCTCTTTTTTCACGGAGTCAATTCATTTCTTGCCTGCTCTAATCATACGAAGGCAAAGCCATCTGTTTTTACAAGAACATTTTTTTTCTTGGTAATGAATCTCAACGAAACAGGGGTTTAGAAGAGAAAATTTCCGAAAAAATTGATCAATTTTATAAGGCTATAACCTTACGTTTTTCAATGAAAAAACACCAGTCTCGAAAGTTGTGATAATTCAAATAATTAACATTCTTAAAGGGGTATTAAACTCTTGCTTTTTTCGTTCTTGAATCTCAAAATATACATGTGTTTAGAACAGAAAATTTCCGGAAATATTGATCAATCTTTTAACGCTATAACCTTACTTCTTTTAAAGAAAAAATGCCAGTCTTGAAAGTTGTGATTTTCAAAATAATTTACTTTCTTAAAAGGGGTAATTTAATTCCTTCCTTTTTCGGTTAGGAATCTCAAGGTAAAAATGTTTTTAGAAGAGAAAATTTCCGGCAAAATTGATCAAGTTTATAAGGCTATAACCTTACTTTTTTCAAAGAAAACATACCAGTCTTGAAAGTTGTGATTTTTCAAATAATTAACTTTCTTAAAGGGGGTAATTTAATTCCTTCTTTTTTCGATTAGGAATCTCAAGGTAAAAATGTTTTTAGAAAATGAAATCTCCGGCAAAATTGATCAATTTTATAAGGCTATAACCTTACTTTTTTCAAGAAAAGATATCAGTCTTGAAAGTTGTGATTTTCCAAATAATTAACTTTCTTGAAGGGGGTAATTTAATTCCTTCTTTTTTCGATTAGGAATCTCAAGGTAAAAATGTTTTTAGAAAATGAAATCTCCGGCAAAATTGATCAATTTTATAAGGCTATAACCTTACTTTTTTCAAGAAAAGATATCAGTCTTGAAAGTTGTGATTTTCCAAATAATTAACTTTCTTGAAGGGGGTAATTTAATTCCTTCTTTTTTCGATTAGGAATCTCAAGGTAAAAATGTTTTTAGAAAAGGAAATCTCGGCAAAATTTGTCAATTTTATAAGGCTGTAACCTTAACTTTTTTGAAGAAAAATACCAGTTTTTGAAAGTGTGATTTCCAAATAATTAACTTTCTTGAAGGGGGGTAATTTAATTCCTTCTTTTTTCGATTAGGAATTTCAAGGTAAAATGTTTTTAGAAAAGGAAATCTCCGGCAAAATTGATCAATTTTATAAGGCTATAACCTTACTTTTTTTGAAGAAAAGATACCAGTCTTGAAAGTTGTGATTTTCCAAATAATTAACTTTCTTGAAGGGGGTAATTTAATTCCTTCTTTTTTCGATTAGGAATTTCAAGGTAAAAATGTTTTTAGAAAAGGAAATCTCCGGCTAAATTGATCAATTTTATAAGGCTATAACCTTACTTTTTTTGAAGAAAAGATACCAGTTATGGAAGTTGCGATTTTCCAAATAATTAACTTTCTTGAAGGGGGTAATTTAATTCCTTCTTTTTTCGATTAGGAATTTCAAGGTAAAAATGTTTTTAGAAAAGGAAATCTCCGGCAAAATTGATCAATTTTATAAGGCTATAACCTTACTTTTTTCAAGAAAAGATACCAGTTATGAAAGTTGCGATTTTCCAAATAATTAACTTTCTTGAAAGGGGTAATTTAATTCCTTCTTTTTTCGATTAGGAATTTCAAGGTAAAAATGTTTTTAGAAAAGGAAATCTCCGGCAAAATTGATCAATTTTATAAGGCTATAACCTTACTTTTTTTGAAGAAAAGATACCAGTCTTGAAAGTTGTGATTTTCCAAATAATTAACTTTCTTGAAGGGGGTAATTTAATTCCTTCTTTTTTCGATTAGGAATTTCAAGGTAAAAATGTTTTTAGAAAAGGAAATCTCCGGCAAAATTGATCACTTTTATAAGGCTATAACCTTAATTTTTTCAAGAAAAGATACCAGTCTTGAAAGTTGTGATTTTCCAAATAATTAACTTTCTTGAAGGGGGTAATTTAATTCCTTCTTTTTTCGATTAGGAATTTCAAGGTAAAAATGTTTTTAGAAAAGGAAATCTCCGGCAAAATTGATCAATTTTATAAGGCTATAACCTTACTTTTTTTGAAGAAAAGATACCAGTTATGAAAGTTGTGATTTTCCAAATAATTAACTTTCTTGAAGGGGGTAATTTAATTCCTTCTTTTTTCGATTAGGAATTTCAAGGTAAAAATGTTTTTAGAAAAGGAAATCTCCGGCTAAATTGATCAATTTTATAAGGCTATAACCTTACTTTTTTTGAAGAAAAGATACCAGTTATGAAAGTTGCGATTTTCCAAATAATTAACTTTCTTGAAGGGGGTAATTTAATTCCTTCTTTTTTCGATTAGGAATTTCAAGGTAAAAATGTTTTTAGAAAAGGAAATCTCCGGCAAAATTGATCAATTTTATAAGGCTATAACCTTACTTTTTTCAAGAAAAGATACCAGTCTTGAAAGTTGTGATTTTCCAAATAATTAACTTTCTTGAAAGGGGTAATTTAATTCCTTCCTTTTTCGGTTAGGAATCACAAGGTAAAAATGTTTTTAGAAAAGGAAATCTCCGACAAAATTGATCAATTTTATAAGGCTATAACCTTACTTTTTTGAAGAAAAAATACCAGTTTTGAAAGTTGTGATTTTCAAAATAATTTACTTTCTTAAAAGGGGTAATTTAATTCCTTCCTTTTTCGGTTAGGAATCACAAGGTAAAAATGTTTTTAGAAAAGGAAATCTCCGACAAAATTGATCAATTTTATAAGGCTATAACCTTACTTTTTTGAAGAAAAAATACCAGTTTTGAAAGTTGTGATTTTCAAAATAATTTACTTTCTTAAAAGGGGTAATTTAATTCCTTCCTTTTTCGGTTAGGAATCACAAGGTAAAAATGTTTTTAGAAAAGGAAATCTCCGACAAAATTGATCAATTTTATAAGGCTATAACCTTACTTTTTTGAAGAAAAAATACCAGTTTTGAAAGTTGTGATTTTCAAAATAATTTACTTTCTTAAAAGGGGTAATTTAATTCCTTCCTTTTTCGGTTAGGAATCACAAGGTAAAAATGTTTTTAGAAAAGGAAATCTCCGACAAAATTGATCAATTTTATAAGGCTATAACCTTACTTTTTTGAAGAAAAAATACCAGTTTTGAAAGTTGTGATTTTCAAAATAATTTACTTTCTTAAAAGGGGTAATTTAATTCCTTCCTTTTTCGGTTAGGAATCACAAGGTAAAAATGTTTTTAGAAAAGGAAATCTCCGGCAAACTTGATCAATTTCATAAGGCTATAACCTTACTTTTTTCAAGAAAAAATGCCAGTCTTGAAAGTTGTTATTTTCAAAATAACTTATTTTCTTAAAAGGGGTAAATTAATTCCTTCCTTTTTCGATTAGGAATTTTAAGGTAAAAATGTTTTTAGAAAAGGAAATCTCCGGCAAACTTCATCAATTTCATAAGGCTATAACCTTACTTTTTTCAAGAAAAAATACCAGTCTTGAAAGTTGTGATTTTCAAAATAATTAACTTTCTTAAAGGGGGTAATTTAATTCCTTCTTTTTTCGTTAGGAATCACAAGGTAAAAATGTTTTTAGAAAAGGAAATTTCCGGCAAAATTGATCAATTTTATAAGGCTATAACCTTACTTTTTTCAAGAAAAAATGCCAGTCTTGAAAGTTGTGATTTTCAAAATAATTTACTTTCTTAAAGGGGGTAATTTAATTCCTTCCTTTTTCGGTTAGGAATCACAAGGTAAAAATGTTTTTAGAAAAGGAAATCTCCGCAAAATTGATCAATTTTATAAGGCTATAACCTTACTTTTTTGAAGAAAAAATACCAGTTTTGAAAGTTGTGATTTTCCAAATAATTAACTTTCTTGAAGGGGGTAATTTAATTCCTTCTTTTTTCGATTAGGAATCTCAATGTTTTAAGAAAAGGAAATCTCCGGCAAAATTGATCAATTTTATAAGGCTATAACCTTACTTTTTTGAAGAAAAAATACCAGTTTTGAAAGTTGTGATTTTCCAAATAATTAACTTTCTAGAAGGGGGTAATTTAGTTTCTTCTTTTTTCGATTAGGAATCTCAATGTTTTAAGAAAAGGAAATCTCCGGCAAACTTCATCAATTTCATAAGGCTATAACCTTACTTTTTTCAAGAAAAAATGCCAGTCTTGAAAGTTGTGATTTTCAAACTAATTTACTTTCTTAAAAGGGGTAATTTAATTCCTTCCTTTTTCGGTTAGGAATCACAAGGTAAAAATGTTTTTAGAAAAATAAATCTCCGGCAAACTTGGTCAATTTCATAAGGCTATAACCTTACTTTTTTCAAGAAAAATTGCCAGTCTTGAAAGTTGTGATTTTCAAAATAATTTACTTTCTTAAAGGGGGTAATTTAGTTCCTTCTTTTTTCGATTAGGAATCTCAATGTTTTAAGAAAAGGAAATCTCCGGCAAAATTGATCAATTTTATAAGGCTATAACCTTACTTTTTTTAAAGAAAAAATACCAGTTTTGAAAATTGTGATTTTCCAAATAATTAACTTTCTTAAAGGGGGTAATTTAGTTCCTTCTTTTTTCGATTAGGAATTTCAATGTTTTAAGAAAAGGAAATCTCCGGCAAAATTGATCAATTTTATAAGGCTATAACCTTACTTTTTTTAAAGAAAAAATACCAGTTTTGAAAGTTGTGATTTTCCAAATAATTAACTTTCTTAAAGGGGGTAATTTAATTCCTTCTTTTTTCGATTAGGAATCTCAATGTTTTAAGAAAAGGAAATCTCCGGCAAAATTGATCAATTCTTTAAGGCTATAACCTTACTTTTTTTAAAGAAAAAATACCAGTTTTGAAAGTTGTGATTTTCCAAATAATTAACTTTCTTGAAGGGGGTAATTTAGTTCCTTCTTTTTTCGATTGGGAATCTCAAGGTAAAAATGTATTTAGAAAAGGAAATCTCCGGCAAAATTGATCAATTTTATAAGGCTATAACCTTACTTTTTTGAAGAAAAACTACCAGTTTTGAAAGTTGTGATTTTCCAAATAATTAACTTTCTTGAAGGGGGCAATTTATTTCCTTCTTTTTTCAATTAGGAATCTCAAGGTAAAAATGTTTTTAGAAAAAAAAATTTTTCGGCAAAATTTATCAATTTTATAAGGCTATAACCTTACTTTTTTTGAAGAAAAAAATTCCAGTCTTGAAAGTTGTGATTTTTCAAATAATTAACTTTCTTAAAGGGGATCATTTAATTCCTTCTTTTTTCGATTAGGAATCTCAAGGTTAAAAATGTTTTTAGAAAAAAAAAATTTTCGGCAAAATTTATCAATTTTATAAGGCTATAACCTTACTTCTTTCAAAATAAAGTACCAGTCTTGAATGTTTTGATTTTTCAATTAATTAACTTTCTTAAAAGGGGGTAATTTAATTCCTTCCTTTTTCGATTAGGAATCTGAAGGTAAACATGTGTTTAGAAGAGAAAATTTGCGGAAAAATTGATCAATTTTTTAAGGCTATAACCTGGTTTTTTTTTAAAGAAAGAAGACCAATCTCGAAAGTGGTGATATTTCAAATGATTAACTTTCTTAAATGGGTATTTAACTCTTCCTTTTTTCGGTCAGGAATCTCAAGGTAAAAAGGTGTTTAGAAGAGAAAATTTCCTGGAAAAATTGATCAATTTTATAAGGCAATAACCTTACTTTTTTTAAAGAAAGAATACCTGTTCTGGAAGTTGTGATTTTTCAAAAAATAACTTTCTTAAAAGGGTATTTAACTCTTGCTTTTTTTGGACAAGAATCTCAAAATAAACATGTGTTTAGAAAGGAAAAAATCCGGGAAAAATGATCAATTTTATGAGGCAATAACCTTACTTTTTTCAAAGAAAGAATACCTGTTTTGGAAGTTGTTGTTTTTCAAAAAAATAACTTTTTTAAAAGGGTATTTAACTCTTGCTTATTTTGGACAAGAATCTCAAAATAAACATTTGTTTAGAAAGGAAAAAATCCGGGAAAAATGATCAATTTTATGAGGCAATAACCTTACTTTTTTCAAAGAAAGAATACCAGTTTTCAAAGTTGTGATTTTTCAAAAAAAAAACTTTCTTTAAATGGTATGTAACTCTTGCTTTTTTGGACAAGAATCTCATAATAAACATGTGTTTAGAAAAGAAAACTTTCGGGAAAAATAATCAATTTTATGAGGCTATAACCTTACTTTTTTTAAAGAAAGAAAACCAGTTTTCAAAGTTGTGATTTTTCAAAAAAAATAACTTTTTTTAAGGGGTATTTAACTCTTGCTTTTTTTGGTCTTGAATCTCAAGGTAAACATGTGTTTAGATTAGAAAATTTCTGGAAAAATTGATCAATTTTATAAGGCAATAACCTAACATTTTTTAAAGAAAAAATACCAGTCTTGAAAGTTGTGTTTTTTCAAATAATCAATTTTATTAAAGGGGTATTTAACTCTTGTATTTTTCGGTCATGAATCTCAAAATATATATGTTTTCAGAAGAGAAAATTTCCTGGAAAATTGATCAATTGTATAAGGCTATAACTTTACTTTTTTGAAAAAATAATACCAGTCTTGAAAGTTGTGATTATTCAAATAATTAATTTTCTTAAAAGGGTATTAAACTCTTGCTTTTTTTGTCATGAATATCAAGGTAAGAGGGGGTCTTGTCAAAAATAGCCATTAAAGTATGTGTTAGAAAGAAAAAAAAGTCCGGAAAAAAAATGATGAATTTATTAAGCCTATAGCCTTACTTTTTTATAGAATTTCGACAACTCAGAAAGTTGTGATTCTTTCAAATATTCAACTTCATTTCAGAGGTTAATTCAATTTTTTGGTTTTTTTGCTGAAACTAAGAACCTTAAAAAATGTAAATTTTTTACCAAAATGTTTTTGTTGCTCAGAACAACCTACAAATGTTCTCTTTTATTCACTACAAAATTTTGTGAGTTTTTAAACCCTTTTTTTGAAAAAAATACAATTGCATGTGTCATTTTGGAGAAAATGCATGAACTTAGACTTAGTAGACACATAAAAAAATTGTCAATTTTTTCAGAAAAGAAAATTAACTCAAAACAGCTAAAACGCCGAGATTCACGTTCACTACACAGTCACAGTTTCGGCGAATATTTTAGCCTATAATATGAAAAAAGACTTGGTGAATTTTGAAAAAATATATGAATCCGGGCCTGCAAAAATATTGTCAAGCTTTCAAGAATATTTTTTGCTCGAAAAAATTCGAAATGTTAATTAAATACCTTTTTGTTATCCTTTAAAGACATTATGTTGAATTTCCAAGTCAGATCTGAAAGAAAAGGAACGGACAAAGTAGAAAAAAGCTCAAACTTGAAGCGTGAGAAAAATTCAAGAAATGATATCAATTTAATGAAAATTTTTCTTGACCCGAAAGTATGTAACAAAATTTCAAATATATTTATAGCTCAAATTCATTTAGTTTCGGTGGATTTCTCGCTCATAATTTGAAAAATATGACTTAATCATTTTAACAAAATCTGCGACCCTGGAGTTGAAAGGAACTTGAAAAATAGTCAATACTTCTCTAAACTTTTTTGCTCAGAACAACCTGAAAGCATTGATTTGCATTCTAAAAACATTTTCAGGAAGTCTTGTTGATATTCTAGCTCTTTTCTCAAAACAAAGACTCGGTCAGTTTTGAAAAAATCATTTTTGGCTCAAAAAAATTGTCAAAAGCGTTAATTCACATTCAAAATACGATTTTATGTATTTTGGTGACACATTCATTTCAAACAAGATTTGCAATCCTAAAATTGCAGAAAACTTGGGAAATCGTAAATTTTTCAAAAAAGCTTTTTTTTGCCTCAGAGCAGCCTAAAATTTTTTACTTACGTTCACAACATAACTTTAGATAGTTGGGTGACTTTAAGGTCATATTTTGAAAAAGGGGGTCCTAGTAAGAATGAAAAATCAGTCACCATGAATCTTTAAAAGGCTTAAAAAATTTCAAATTTCTAAAAATTTGATTTTGGTTCAAAAAACTAAAATGCCTTCTTTTGCATTCACAACACAATTACTGGTAGTTTCGTGAATGTTCTAGCTCATAGCTCAAAAAAAGAACTTAGTAAAGGTGGAAAATTTTTTTGACCCTGGTCCTGTAGGACTTTCAAAATTGTCAATTTGTTCAAAAAAATACTTTTCTCAAAACCACGTAAAATTGCCTCAATTTATATTCACAATATAATTTCAGGTAGTTTTGGTGAGATTCCAGCTCACATTTTGGAAAAAAGGACAAAATCATTTTTGAGGAAATTTCTGACCCCGTACCTGCAAAAAACTTCTAAATATGTTAATTTTCTGAATTTTTTTCGCTAAAAATAGCCATAAAAAGCATTAATCAATGTTCGCATTAAATTCTCAGGTAGTTTTATATTTCCAGAATAGGTCATTTTTGTAAAACATCTGTGACCCTGTACTTGCAAAAAACTTAAAAATTATCTCAAAAAACCTAAAAAGCCTAAAGCATTAATTTTCACTCAAAACACAACTTCAGGCAGCTTTGGTGAGCCTCTAGCTATTTTGCAATTCTTTTTTGATAAACAGCTTTTTAGGTGCCAATTTCTTGGTTGCCTCCACAATCCGTAAGTCCTTCCGACGGTACTGATACCAGATATTCTATAAACTGTAAAAAGGTTCATCCTTATGTAAAGAGAGTTTCGTTTTCTGCAGAACCACTCCTTTTTCCTGGCGTGAGCGCAGAGTCCAAAAGGGGGGCTAGGGGCTAGGTACTCTCCAAGATTGAGACATAGACCCCAACCAGATTCTGGCCCCCTTCACATATTTTAAGTAGTCTTAACTGCCGTAGTCTGAGCATTCTTTGTTGCCTTCTAAGCCCTCCTTCCAAAATTAATGGAACCCATTTCAACTAACTATATGAAACAGCATTCTATTAAATGTTCGTATAGCATTGCATTGTTTCTGTGGCCAGCTGCTAATCTGCACAAAGACTCACGATGCCCTTTAAATGAAATGATCCTTTGACTTCTTAGAAATGGTAAAGGAATGCTGGAATTATCGGATAAAGCCTTATCTTATAAAGGTAGGCATTATGAAATATAGTGTATCGCTTTGTTTGGTTCAGTTATAAAGCACAATAGTTATCTGTTCAGTTTGTGATTAAAAAAGGTTATTACTGGGAACTGGTTTAATTGGTAAGTATTAGCAAGATAAAATAAGAGAACTAAGATAGCCTAACTAAAACCCCTCAATTTACCTCCCATTTCGCATCCCGATTCTCGCTGGAGCGGGCTCTGTTGCTCGAAAACAGACCATCTTTGACAAGAGCAAGCCTTGATGAGGCGAATGAGCCGTTGCTCTTACATTTCTATCATGTTTCAGTACGGTTTCTAGCTACTTTTCCTTCACCAACTTTCGTGTTTCTATTTTATTAGTTTCTTCGAAAAGAAGCAAGAATTCTTTTAGTGCATATATATCTTGCATTAACAAAGTCGTTTTCAAAAGCAATATTCTCATTCTATTCGAAAACTGCATTGATTGCACAACTATTGGATATCTTGATCTGTAGTCTATGAGTGCTATTAAGTAATTCTTTGTTGGACATGGTCCTTGAATGTCCAAAGCTGCTATGTGCCAATTTGTTGAGGGTATCTTTGTTGCCTCAAGTGGTTCAAAATTGACTTTATTGGATCCTGTTACTTGACAAGCATAGCAACCTTTTATCAAATTTTTCACTTCTTGATCTATTCCTGGCCACCATGCTTTATCTCTCAATAATCCTTCAGTTTGCCAAAGTGACTTTGGTATGCTATGGCAAGTATTATTTGTCTTCAGTCTGTAGGAATTATTATTCTCGTCTTTATCCAGAGTTCATTCCGGTTGAAAAAATGGTTTGTATTTGTTAACTGTTCTCCTATAGCTTAATGTAATAGGATGTAAAATGTATTTGTTGATACTTGCTTATAGTGGGCAGTGAACTTGCATGGTTGCATAACCATGTCTGCAATGTTTGTGCAAGGCTTTCTCTTAGTGATAAACGTTTTTTCAAGCGGTTTGTAGTCAGTTACTTTATATTGTGAATTTTCTGCCATACCAATAAAAATGAAACTTCTGTGTTGAACAAAATTCTGCTACACCTTCTCTTTCTGACTGAGAATATATTTGTTAGGTTGGACTTAATGCTTGTGATGCATAAGCAACTGGCTTGAATTGTCCATCTTGTTATTTATGAGTAAGGGCGGATCCAGAGCAAATTTGCAGGGGCAGGGGGCAGTTGGTAGTGGGGGCGCTGAAAAATTTTCAAAAATTGGTTACGAGAGTACGCTGTATACAACAATTTCAGATACCTTTAAGAATAAACAACACAACTTTGAGGTAATCCTTGAAGCAAATTAACCTATCGGTCCAAGAACCTTTTTCATCTGATTTTCATTCTCCACAAGGGGCGCACAATTTCCAAAAAGGGGCATCAGACTTGCTTCAACTCGTTGAGGGAGGGGCAACTGCCCCTAGTTGCCCCCCTTAAATCCACCACTGTGAGTAAGGATTGCCCCTAGTCCTAATGGTGAAGCATCCACAATGACTCGTATGTCTGTTTTGGGCTGGTAATAAAGTACACGCGTGCTTGCATTTGTCAGGCCTTCCCTTAGCTTTGTAAAACTTGCTTGCTGTTCATTGTTCCATGCAAAAGTGGTTTCTTTGCTGGTCAGTTCCCTCAGTTGCTCTGTAGGTGTCTTTTAGTGTGGTGGAATTACGATTTTACCCGGACAAAAATGATAAAAAGCTGTAATTTGGCACATAGGTTCCATGCGATACTGACTGCAGTGCTTTGAATAGCGTTTCAAGAAGCTCTGCCATTTCCTTTAAGCTTGATGCCCATAGCAAAATGTCACCTGATAGTGATCAAAGTGTAGTGATCTTGTGCATGGGCATCCTGCAATGCTTGCATACTCAAAGATTGAACTGACTCCATTCCCAAGACGTTTTGATTGAAAGCAACCTTTATTTGCAAGGATTTGCAAGGGGTTTCGACTTTTTTGAGTTTCGAAAAGATAGCGACTCTTAAACGCGGTCGATTTTTGATAAAAAATTAAGCCATATATTAAGAAAATCATCGAACCTTTTTTGAATATTAAGTCTCTTAAAGACAGGCTAATTTGCTTGTGTGTGATGTGATATATCAGGACAACAATTGAGTTCACTCTCCGAATGTTCACTAAAAGTGATTTTTGTGTTCACTATAGAAAATGGCGACTTTTAAGAAGGGTTGACATTTGATAAAAGAATAAAGCCATGGGCTTTAAAAGTCGTGCAATTACTTTGAAAACCAATTCTCCTTAAAACAAATTAATTAGCTTCTATATGATTCAAAAGGACCGAATTCTGGATTGGTTTAAGAGGCCAAGCCATCTCTTTTCGGTGGGAAAAGCAACTTTTTAGAGTTGTCAATTTTTGATAAAAGCATTAAGGCTGTAGGCTTATAAAATCGTCGTTTTTGGAAAATAAATTCTTCTTTAACAAGTGAATTTTATTCTTCAGGATGAGAAAGAACTAGAACTAGATCTAGAGTTTAGTTGCTTTGTGAAAAAAATCGACTTTAGATCGAAAAATCAAAATCGAAGAATCGATTGTGCAATTATTTAAAATCAAATTTCCCTAAAAACGAGCTAACTTTTATCTTTATAACTACATAGAGATCCAATTTCGATGAAAGTAAGCTATTTTGACTTACAAAATCGTCAAAGGTTTTCAAAAAAAGTATTTCAAAAATAAGTTAATTTTCTTCTGCACGATTAAGAAGGATAAGGATTGAGTTAAGTATCTGAATCAAAGTCGTTTTTGCCAGAAAAATAGATTAAAAATATTCGAATTGTTTAGAAATCTAACTTTTCGAAAGCAAGTTCATGTTTAATGAAAAAAATAAGAATTCAATTTAGCTTCGGAAAAAGGGAATTTTTTCCAAATATTTAGCACCTTTTGATAGGGGTCGATTTTAGATAAAAACAAAGGGCAATAGGCTTGGAAAATTCGTCGATTTTTTGCGAAAACAAGTTGAGTTTCGTATGAATGATGTGAAAGAACTATATAGAATTGAGTTGAATCTGTTTAGTCTCCGGATTTAAGTCGTTTTGAGAACAAAATAGCCACAATTAGTAATTCGATTTTTGATAATCAATCAAAAAAACTTTTAAAACTGTGAATTTTTTAGAATATTTTTGCTTGTTCAGAACACTCTAAAAAGAGTTCGGCCTAATTTACATTCGCAAAACAATTTCCCAGTAGTTTTGCTGGATTTCTAGTTCATGTATTCAAAAAAATAACTCAATTATTTTTGACGAAGTTTGTGACCTTAGAGCTCTAAAATCTTCGTGATATGTATAGATTTTTTAAAAAAATTTCTTTTGCTCTAAACAATTTAATATGTTAATCAAATACCTTTCTGTCATCTTTTGAAGATAATATGTTGAATTTCCAAGTCATATCTGAAAGAAAAGTAACGATAAAAACACAAAAAAGCTCGACTATAAAACTTGAAAAAAATTCAACAAAAATGTAAATAATTTTGAGGAAATTTTTATAATCAAAAATACCTAAGAAGATTTGAATTACTTTTACAACCTAATTTTAGTTAGATTTGTTGACTTTTAAGCTCATGTTTATTTTCATGAATTGATTTTTTCACTTTTGACGTCTGCGAAAGTCTGTAAATTTGGAGCTTCAAGTTAGTCCTAGATATGTATAGGCCTAGATTTTTTAAGACATTTTTGCTCAAGATTTTTGCTCAAAATAACTTAAAAATCTAAATAAATTCCTTCCTATAATCCTTTAAAGACATTATGTTGAACTTTTAAGTCATATCTGAAAGAAAATTTACGGAGAAGCTACAAAAACGTTCGGCCATAGAGCATGAAAAAACGAAAAAACTTTTTTTAAAGAATGGTTTTTGCTCAAAACAACTTGAAAAGCTTAAATTTGCATTCAAAACAAAATTTATTGTAAAAGCAAGGGCTATAGGCCTAGAAAATTCGTCAATTGTTTTCAGAGAAAAGATGAGTTACTTCTGTATGATTATGTTTATGTAAAAAAACTCGAACTGAGTTTAAACTAAACTGTTTGGTCTCCGAATATTGGTCGTTTTGAGAGGAAAATAACGACTATAAGAGAGTTCGAATTTTAATGATCTACGAAACTTTTTTAAAACAGCTACGTTCCTTGTTATAAGTGCCAGATCCCTAATCAGTAATTGCCATTTTACATCATATTTGAAATTTGGCGGGAATTCTAGCTG
The DNA here is from genome assembly GCF_013076305.1 of Rhopilema esculentum. Next base: position 3,922,068 of record NW_027019809.1, on the reverse strand, counting down.
GGCCTACGACTATAACGTGGAGTTGAAGTAGCTGCAGCATCAACTTCCCTCGCATGCTGTTTACATTGACTGCGATGTTTAAATTATAAAAAAAGTCGAATACCATCACATATAATGTAAATAATGACAGGAAGATACTAAACTAGTTTGCTCACCGTATCCATAGCGTATGCATTAGGGACTCATCTTTACCTTTGGTGCTGCGATAGTAGGCCAATAACAGAACACCATCTCCACCGCCATTACCAAGACAAATACAATTTAGCACTCTGCTGAAACTGTAGCAACTCAACTCAGGAGTTCCAAAGTTAGGGTGTAACAACTAGTTTTTATTTGGCAGGAGCTACAGCAATATCTTATAACTATATTTGGTTTATAAACAACATTTCGAATACAATTTCGAAGAACTCGTATCATGGCTTTATTACGTAGACAGTCGAACAAAGGCGACTGTCTAGTTCCCAGGATAGGGCAAAAGTCTTATCAACAGCAATACTACAATACTTTATCTTTCAAGCTTCCTTTGTTTTTAACTCTCAGGGGATAGGTGGTATTGTGGCTGCATGCAATATGGAGATATTCTTGAGCATGATGCAACATCTAACCAATCCAATCTAGTCATGGCAGCCAGAAGTGTGTGAAACACTCGCTGACTGACTGTTTCCCTTGCTTTAGGTTCACATAGGAAGAAGGCATAGAAAGGCAAACTTTGTTTCATTCTTTGTTGATATCATTACATTGATAATTGTACTTAAAAACTCTAGGCCATGCCCATATCTTAAACACACCCAGTAAAAAACTAAATAGATAAGAGAACAAAGCTTTGAGCTAGAAGGGTAAGGTAATGTAATCGAGAAGTTTTGGAAAAAGGGTGGCGCTAAACTCAGTCAACATAAGGTTAACAGGCAATCTGCTCTGCAGAGAAGTTACATAAAGTACATACGTATGTTCTTAACAATGACGTCATATAAATAAAAGAGGGCAGTCCATTAGGAAAGACGCTTGATACAGTTGACCTTATGAGCAAGAGTAGTAAACGATTTCAGTATGAACTGTTTTCTTGCTGAGACGTTGGACATTTCCAGTCCCCATACATATCTTCGATCTTTCTTCACTTTCTTCGCGTTGTTTCAAAAAGGCAGTGGCGGCGCCAAGGGGTGGCATGGGGGGTAATTACCCCTCACTATTCTGAAAACATGGTCTACATACTTCTTCTAAAAACAGATTGAAAAGCATTGGGCAGGGGTAGACCTAAGGAATGTTATCCTGATACAAAGCGTGGTCTCATTGGCCAAGCCCATTACCCTCCCACTTTGTAATAGCTGGCACCGCCACAGCAAAAGGGTGTGCATAATAACACTGGCGCCGCCACTGCAGAGGGGCGTTTCAAGGCTATGTTGTCTAAGGTTGTACGAAAAAAGTACTGAATGACAATACGTAATTACGTTACTTAGAACATACAATAACACCAAAATACCTAGGGCATTCCGAGAGATGACGAATCTTAAATCTACTTCCTCCTTGGCCTCAGCATTAAAAGATAAAAACAGTTTTATATTATCATTAACACATGGGATTTTCCTATCTGATTCGAGGTTGGTAGGTTTTCTTATGGGAGGTCCTTATCGTTTGCAACCTTGGAGATTGCAGATGCTATCTTTTGGACAATAACATCCTTTGTGATTATGTTGAAAGAAATATAACACTGAAAAGATAAAACAGTACGTTAACGCTGTTGCAAAATTTTGCATTGTTTTAGGACATTCTAAGGGCAGAATTTATCTGTGAGAAAGGTCGTTATATTTTTCTTTTTTATTCATGCTGAGGGTTAAGGCTCTTCTAAAATCAAACAAATGACTGAAGATTAATCTTAAATGCTACATCAAAAAAACACACGAATGGAAGAAAACCCTTATTTTAATAAGTTTTGTCTTCTCAATACATACACCTTAGTAACAAAGATTTTGGAACATTTTTATGGTGCTAAGCCATTCTTAGATTTAAAATATTTTGTTACACTCTACAACTACTGTTAGAACGCTGCATGAACGTAGATTAGGCCTCGTGGCGATGACGTCAGATCTTAGAGAAAACGTTTGGGATACATATTTTAATGATCACTTTAGAACAAATAATAAAACTTATACAAGTCAGTAGACTAGAATTAATATTTTCTATGCCAGCTCCACAAAAATAATATAATCGAATTTTTAAGAGACAAGTGCTGTGGCAAATGCCGAATGTTTCCATGGTCCGTTGGCATTGAGATTCTCAACCCCCTTCTTAGAAACTCAAAGATATGCCGCAAGAAGATCTAATATATGGTGGCTACGGATTTACTTTAACTTTGTCCAGTTTTCCACAATATTAACCTTGTAAATCATTTAAATCAATTTAGTCCTTAAACATTAATGAATTCAATAAAAATGTCAAAAGAAAACGCTAAACTCAGTCTTCAGTTGTCTGATTTCACAATAAATTTCACAAAAGGTGAAATGGGTAGCATTGCCACTGCAGCGGGGAACAGTGCGGAGGGTATCGTCGCTGAGAAGGCTTAAACTACGCCATGCAGCTGTCAATCACCCGAACATTTACAATGTTTTTAATCTAATCAACAGTGAATTACATACGGACTAGACCTTACAAATGGCAACATAGGCCGAATCGAAGCTTGACTCAATAATCAATAACGGTAGATTACAATTATGTGCAATTAAAGTCAAGTTGTTGCCATAAACAAACGATTTCAATCAATAATACTTTATAATTTGTTTCTAGTAAAATACTGACAATCAACATAATCATAATTATAAAGGAATACACAACTATCATACTATCAAAATATTCAGAACCTTGAAGGATAAGATACTCGGGATGCTTCACTTATCTTTGAAAGCGAATGCAATATTTTAAAAAGAAAGGTTTCTCAAAAATATCTAAAACAAAATGCTTTTGCGAACCGTCTGCGATTAATTAAAGTAGTCAAACTCCGAAGCTAGGAATTAGACTCATGGTTGCAATTTTGAACTGCATTTCATGGTGTAGACGCCTATTTAAAACGACTGGGTCCTTCTCCAAGAATTCTCGCGGACGAGGGCTGCAGAAGAAAGGCCTACATGTCTACGATAAACACCGTTGGTTCAAAGCGTGAAGTGGTTTTAGTAGAAAACAAAAGGAAATATTAAAAGGCGTATTAACCTTTATGTTCAGCATTTTGGGTTCAAATAGTTTTGATCAGAGAAATTAAAGGCTAAGCTATTATTATCTTCGATAATAAACAAAATCTGTAAAAGGTTGCTATACCATTTAATAGCGTGGAAAAGTATGACGTAAGCATATTTTCATCGACGGCAAAGACTGCAAGAAACTAAAGTCAAGAATCGCTTATATAGGTCCCATTACGGCCAACAGTTTCAGTGACCCAACGAGCAGAACAAAATGCAATAAAATCATATACTTTTGTGCCATTTTAAATAGCTCTTATAACAACCAATTTTATAAGTACATTACGTGAAAAAGGGTTGTGACCGCGGGTCCTATAACAACCCTAAGAAAGGCTTGCTACAAACTACGAAGCTACAAACTGCTACTAAAATACTCATCGCTGATGCACGTATAAATTTCATCTTCTAATTCAAGATAGTTCTGTACAAAAATCCGGCCTAACCTTTTTTGCTACAAGTATTTGCTCTTTTCAAGATAACCTAGCAATGTTTTAAAACATAAACCGAAGCACCAACGCATTTCATGCGAGAAATAATTAAACACAACAGAAACAGTTCACCTTAACCCGCGAAGCTGTTCACCTTAACTGGTGATGCTGTTCACCTTAATTTGCATCCCTCTGCCTCAACTTTCAGATGAAATGACATTTGCCTCAGAGCTCTTCCTCAATGGACTGAAACAGAATTGTGAAGCTGATTAGCAACAAATGTGAAATAGAGAGTTATATGTCAAATATCAAGAAAATACCAATAAATGAGAATTAAATAAGTGTGGCATACGAAGTCAAGAAAAGTGACGTTCCTTCTTCGGGTAAAGCTCCTCAAACATTTGAATCTATTTTCAGAAAAGGTATACAATGCTGCTGGGGTTGGGAGTGAAACATTGATTTCCTTTAACTCCAATGACCTTAGGAAGTCTCGGGGACTTCAAGGTCTCGGGGGACATGTACCGTATGGCCACCATGTTTTTCAGGCTCTGGCGGTACACAGTGAATTTGGTGAAATAGGGAAGAACAAGTTCGATCCAACTTGTCAATACATGTAGCTCGCGTTTTGATTGACAATCACAAAATATGTCCAATTTAGAATCCTAATGGCTTAGATAAGACACCTGAACCAATCTTTTTTTAGCTGAACATTGTTGGGGAGACCGTTCTTTAGAGCTATTACTTTATCAATCTTTTAACCAGCAAGAAAAAGCCTCATATGCAAATGCGCATTAACGTAATTGGTTTGTGGAGAAAATTTACACTCCATGGCATTTCAATGTATTAGAAAAATATTTTATACTATAATTGCATCATACAAACTAGAGTTTTATTTTAACACCTCTCGTGACATCATTTGACTCGAGTTCAATGTGGCTCATTTCTCATAAGTGCCACGAATGTTTCTACCATTCTAACATTAAATTGTGCTATGTTACTTCCTTTTCTGCAAGCAGTTCGCTAGTACAACGCCATCAATTACAACTGCGCGTGTGAATATGATGAAGAAACATTTTGAAAGTCAACCGACCCTTAAAAAAATTTGATTTGTCTCCCCAACAAAACCTTTCTAGTATACAAGTCCCAAATCTCGACACCACAAAATTTGAGATAACAGCCACTTCAATGGCCTAATGGTGTGAAATTTTCCTAGACAGTTCATCTTTCTATTGTTGAAAGATAAAACAGTGTTTCTCCATCTTATCCATGACTTAAAAGTAGGAAGCATCCAGTACCTGTGTATTCTGGGTGAATAATTCCTATCTTCTACCAGCGATTCACTAGTAAAACTAAACTGTCCGTTTGAACTTTCATGCTTATATGCTCTTTGTTCTGAATTGGGGTCTTCATCAGTTGGTTCCTCTTTAATAGGGACAATCTGAGATGGAAGTCCACTAAAATGATAATTGAATATCTCCTCAAAATGGTCATAAGATTTTAAAATTTATCAGAGGGAGAAAATCAAATATCATATGAGAAAAATTTTAGGAGATGAATCAAATAACACTGGAAAAAATCAATTAATCTACCTTTAATCTAACAATTCTAAAGAATTCTGACTTTTTAAAAAAAGCGTAGAGACATACTTGATATTTTCGCAGAATTTGACTAGTGGTGCTACAGTATCATCCCCAGTTTCATTTGGGGTATCGGCCGACTTTTTACACGAAGGACTGCCATGTTCCCATGAATCATTGGAAATCTCATCCATGCCTCGTTTTCGCATCCCATTATCCATGACCATGCTGGGTGGTGGGTCTGCGTTCCATTCCTCTCCCTCGTATCCTTCAGCCATGTAATATTCCCGTTTTGGTCTAAAAAGATTGGGTTTAGAAAGTAGAAAACATGACAATTGCATTGGTGACCAGACCCCACGGCAATTGCCTGATAAAGCTACATATCTTGTCGCAACAACAATGGTTTTAATAAATTGTTTGTAATTACAGTGAATGTAGAAAAAAACCAAGCGACGTTGATAAATCAATTGATCATTCCATTCCTTGATCAATCAATTAAGCCCAATAACAACATAACATAACCGATTAATTTGATTAATCACTAAAGTGATCTCATAATCCTTAGCAATAAACCAATGATGTAGGAGATATTTTTGCCAAACGTTTGAGATATTATGGGTATATTAATGTGTTGAAATCAGCCCGAGTCATGCAATGCTTTCCAAGTGCGTTAAAAAAAATCTGATGTATTTTACAGTTCTGCTTCGTTTGCATTCATTTCTTGCTTAAAATTTTTTGTACTGGTATAAGAATATTTGGGCCAGTTTACACAGGAAAAATACACTGCTATTATCAAAATCAGAGATAAAAATAATACTTTCTTAGAATCAATACTTTAACACTGGAGTTAATTTCTGTAAGGGTAGAAGGAAAAGGTTGAGAAAAAGCAGCAATTCACGTTTGATTGGACAAATTTAGGCACGGATAAGTGTACAGAGAAACTGTGGGACGCGCGAAGGCGAGTCCGAGATTCTCGATTTACTGAAGTGTGTTTTTAAATTATTCTATATTAGTGCATCCTGCACACTAGCTTTGGCAAAGCCGGCTTCAAACATTGACTTATATTTGATGGTCATTAATTATAACTGTGTACGGAAAAAGGTTAGGTTATTGAGGAAAATCGATGAGAAGACAGCAACAACAAAAACATTGTATAGAAACTTATTCTAAAATGGCGAGCGTTCAATATTTTAGGTAGCCTTCACTATTCTGGTTAGAAGATTTTATTTCCAATCATCTTAAACAGAATTATTTACATAGAATTAAGAAACAGGTGTTCTTTCTAATCAAGTATATATGTACACAATGAAATAATCATATAAACTTCTTACAATCCTGGCTTTGTCATTCGTCTCCTAAAAAATTCTTCATCATCAACAGTCCATACTGCACCTTTGAAATTTTCTTTTCTGACAAAGCATTTATGCAGTGAAAGGTTATGTCGCACAGCATTCTGCAAAGATAAACACGAGAATTTATTCCAAAATAATTTTTTCAAACAATAAACAATAAACGCGATAAACTATGCAGAAACGCACCGAAACTATTTTCAGTTATTTTTCACTAATAATAGTACAGCAGGGCTGATTCTCTTTAATCTCGTTGTGTGTGTTAAAAATACGGATTCATTTGATTGATTGCAGTTTGTTTTGACTCGCGATTTGTTAAACTGTTTGCCGTCTCACCAAGAACGCCCACAATAGCAATACGTCTAAGCTTGCAGTTCCAATGAATTTAAGCAAAGTAAAAACAATAAACCTATCTGATTCTGACAGTTGTTGTACAAATCGGTGAACAACGTCAGTACAATATTTGCCTATTCTTTTCAAAACGAGCCAAGTTGTCTTCTCCTATAACCTTTTTGCCATTAAGTATTTACTCAAAATAGAATTCTACAATGGCCAGGCAAACAGGGTTTGCTGTGTTTAATTCAAAATCATTTTAATCGCAAAAGCTGAAAAAAGTTTGAAATTACATGTCTAAAGAAAAAAAACTTAGAATGAAAGTTAAACAGTAGGGAACATCCGTTTACGTTTGAAAATTGTATATATTTTGCATGTTAAGTTGCTTAAGCAATGGAGGTTAACTTAATAGCAAATATACCTTGCTCTTCAATGTGCAAAATTTTTAAAACCAAAAATCCGAAAATAGGGTGGATCACCAAACTGCGTACAAGATTTTTTCGAACACTAAAATTCTTAAGGATTTTTCCGGGATTTTTCTCGAAAACAAAGAAATTTTGCCAAAAGTGGGCTACATTTTCGTGGCGTGACATGCCCCACGTGAAAATCCAAACACGCATAAATTTCGGTTGATAGCATGTGCAATAATATTCTGGGCAATAGAGTTTTAGCCGAAAATTCATGATAAAAAGCAGAAAAAATACAGGACTGAGAACACATTTGCCTAACAAGTAGTTTTCGGCTGGGGTGAAGGAAAATTTGATCTGAAGTGTCTTTTTCCTGGCCACTTTTCTGTGGTACAGCTTAATCAACTTAATCATCATAGTCCAAAAATCAAGTTTGAATACAAAACGCAAAATATTGCATCTTTATGCACAAGTTGGTTTTGAACGCTAGGCATATTTTCATTACCTCAGCAAAATGGATCTCCGGACGAGTGGCAAGAAAAGCTGTTAAAATTCGTTATTTAGTTTAAGGTTAAGTTGCTTATAGTTTAGATAAACATTTGAATATATCCCTGCAGACAAAATCAGCTGCAACACCTTGCTTGAGTAAACAAATGTAACTTGATCTTAAACAGAAATGCATTGTGAAAATCACAGATCAGTTGAACATACAGCAACGGTCAAGCAAGCTTTTCAGAAAGGCCATGTGTTACTAACAAACAACCGAGTGATAGAATAAAACCACAAAGACACAATTTTCATACGAAAACGTTAAACTTTGTCAATTATGCGAACTCAGTGTTCGTACGATAAAGCAAAAACCTCCTAAATCACCAGCGAAGCTTAGCAGGAGTCCCTAATCTCCATTCGAAAATACACCAAGGCAGTGATTTTTATAAACTGAGGGCGTCACCCAGCTCTTAATCAATCCTATGACTCCTAAATGAGAAAAAGGTCTTCCTAAATCCTGTTTTCTGGCTTGTCAGACAATGATGATTATTGCCACAAAGCATGCTAGCAGACCGCGATTTTCTCTCCAAAAACTCACTTTTTCAAGCAAAAAGTTTTCAAAGCTCCGTTTTAAAAAGGCAACATCTGTCCGACTAGAAAAAATATTTGAAAAAGCCGGTGTTTCGAAGCAGAGGAAATAAATAAATAAAACTATTTCACATAAAGCTGACTAAAACACGGTACACTAGTATTGCAACCTTGAAAGTACAAGCGTGCAGAGCTCTGCCTAAAGGGCATAAAGCACTGTATAACTGCTTAACTTAAACTTTGCAAGCATAAGGTTGAACATTTATCAAATATTCATGAACAAGTACTCATCTACAATCTAGCAACACGTGATTGCTTTAGTTGGGAGAAATGTTGTTCGATTTTTAGCAGGCCACTTGCTAAAAAGAGACATCAACACAATACCCAAGTTCCGAAGATATCTAAATTTGTTTTCCACTAAGGGGAGTAAGTTCCTCGATTTCCAACAGAACGAAATCATAACCACAATTATATATTTTTAGTCTTCAAATCAATTGCCGAACAATATATTTGCATAATAATATACTGCAGGATAAAATATATCCAAAAAGTGTTAAAAAGTTCAATTGAGATCCATTGACACTAAAGTTGGTTTCAGAGCCAAATTATCAAAGAGAAGAATTTGCCTGTCTTGACCAACCAATAACAAATTAAAAAAGACTCTGATAACGATTTTGAAAACCGATCTAACGTTGTTATTATCAAGACTTTATTTATTGTGATAATTGACTAAAATAAGTGCTGTCAAAGTATAACAAAAAATTCTTCTTTGGCGAATAGAAGCAGAGAGAGAGAAGCATAATGAAATCTCAAAAAATATTTTAGATATGGAGCTACATAATTATGAAAATTATGAAGATTATGAAAATTATGGCCATAATGGTGGCTTATAATGATAGTTTCAAATCCACCTGTGAGCTCTGAAGAGGTTCCATTTTCATACAGATGATTAAGATACGTCTTTTGACGAAGGAATCTTAATTGACGAGATGGAAACAATCACAGATGATCTTGTGCTGGATTCAAAATTATTATCATAGTTGAAATACTGCGAGAATAGCTTTGATATCTTTTATTCAAGACTATTCTCACAGTAATTCATGCTTTATAGTAGATTTGATACCTTGGTTATTCGAACCTCGTTTATCCGAACCTCGTTTATCCGAACCTCGTTTATCCGAACCTTGGTTATTCGAACCTCGTTTCATGTGTAATGTTTTCATTTGACAGAACACTGGTTTAACCTCATCTCCAGTTAAATTCGAGCCCTCAAAGGAATTTTAGAAGTCACGAAGTCTATTAGCTTATCCGAGCGGCTCTTCTCACATTTCATTCCAAGCTGTTCGGATAAACGAAGATGTACTGTATTTGAATTTTTTTCTGGGACACGGTGCATCTCCACCGGTAGGGAGGGGGGGAGGGGGTTGGATAAAACTTTTGAACGTTAAAAATAAATTACTTCAACCCCGGTCCCTGTCATACTAAATGGCTGCTCTCTAATTCTAAAAAGAAAACTTCTTTTCATAATACCTCCTTTTATTCAAATGTATAATTTAGGCCAAAAAAAAGTTTTAGTAACTTTTGATTTAAAATGGCTTTCTCTACCACGAAAATGTTTTGATTTATCGAGCATGGAGCAAAACATGATAGCAGAAATGCAGGAAATTAAGTATCACATAACACTAACCTTCCACGTGCTGGTGTTCTTTCTGAAGTAGGCAAAATGCTTCATGAACCAATTGTAAATATCGTTTAGAGTCAGTTCACCATTAGCAGAGTCAAGAATTCCTTGTCGTATTAAGGATGCATACGTGTAAGGTGGTCTAACATCAGGGTCTTGAAAAATGTGTCCTTTAGTTTTCAGCTCTGAAATATGCAAAATAAGTACAGTGATCACAATTTTAGGGACATTTCCCAACTGCGAAGGCAATCGGAAACTCAAAGTGGTAGCAAAAACCTGTAGTCGAGTTGCTGTAAGGACGATTGGAGATGAAACGGTTATCGTATGAGAGGGGTGTGCCTTGGTCAAGCGACCTTAGCAAACTATTCTTCCTTGCCTGCTCTGCAACTCACGTGTCTTTCCAGTCCTACAAAAACTTCCGACGCACGACCTCTGCAATACAATTTTCGCTAAAAGTTTTGCTAGGAAAGCGACGCTGCTCCCTGAAATAGACAGGGTGACACCAAGAGGGTAATAGGGGGTGAGTAGGGAGATGTTAAAACAAAATGTAAGGAAATCATGAACATTACATAGTGTAACGTAGCAGTAGAAATAGACTGAAAATAACAAACGAATGCTTAAACCAGCATTCTCAAATAAATCCACTAGCTTCTGAATTTAGAATGCACCCCCATATCTATGTTAGTTTCATTAGTATTGCAACAAAAATAGTTTACAATATTTAGGCTACTAAGGTAAATAAAAATTCTAGCCGTGTATCTAAAAAATACTAGCCGATTCTACAATTACCTTCGCCTATGTCAACAACTGTTGTGCTTTCTCCCCTTCTTTTAGGCTTGGCTGCTTCACGCCCTTAAAAGAATTCAAGATTTTATTTACCTTTTTCAACGACTCAGTGATTCAAAATGCCGCGCTGAACATTATCAAAGGAAGGCTGAACAAAGAGCGTTTAGCTGAACCGCATACAAAAAGGCTGATGGTCTGCTTCAGCTTGCAGTTCTTAATTAAATGTTGTGACCAATTATTGGGACCAAAAATTGATGCACAATTGAACCTTGATCCTGTAGGGCAGTTGAATAAAGTTTTATAAGAGGTCTGAAAGGCCATTTGAATAATCAGAATATTGAAAAGCAAAAAGGAGGTTGACATCTAGAAATCCTTGGAAATCTCAAATCTGTCTATCTGTGATCACCGTGGCAAAAAATTGATCATCCTGTCACTAAAAAGTTTGCGACAAAAACCTTATCCAAAACCTTCTTGGGAACAGCTCACTTCTTCAGAAAATCTTTTTCTGAGACGTAAAATCAACTTTAATTAAATTTTATTGACGTTGAACTTATGCATAAAAAAAGGCGTTTGCAAAAAACTAGAATTATGACTGTGATCAAGCCAAAATAAATCATACCAAAATTAAAAACAAGAATCACAGGTAGAGTTACTTTGTCCGCGACAATTTAGGCAGCATCTTTCCTGTAGTTAATTGATGCCCACTACTGTTTCCACAATTTAGGCTGCAAAGCTGTTTTATTTACTGTAAGTTTATTATGCAAAAAATTGGAAACTTGAAAGACCGCAGACATACTAGCAGTCTGTTCCTAATTTAGACCAACAACCGAAAAGAGATCGAGACGGTTGTAACAAAATAGTATCAACATGGCTTTCCTTTTAAAACGTGATATGGAGCATCCATGACGGCGTATTGCGCACGCGTTTCTTCTGTTCAATTCTCAGGTTTCAAAACATCACTTCTAGTCCGTCCTTCGAAGAAGCCTGTGGACGCAGGGCTCCGAGGTAATAGAAAATCGACAACTCATGCAGAGAAACTCTTTACAATAACAAATTAAAGGTTGAAGTGGCTCCTAGCATTACAATTAATTACCTTCACCTATGTCAATCATAGCTGCCGCTTCACCCCGTCTTCTTACTGGATGATACGGCGATGATCGATTGACTGAAACATCATTCGGTGCTTGATTATGAATACCGGCATCAAGTGGCTGAAATTTGCGTTCTACGTTCCGCTGGTCGTCTTTCATTGAAATAACTTTATCTTCACTCCCTGCAGCTCCATCAATACGCTCTTCTTTCATCGCAGACGTGTTTCCATGACCAGAAATATAGCTCCTCATTTGAAATGGAGGCCGAACGTGATAGTGAGGCGGCATATGATAATGAGGCTGTGGGTGGTGCACCGAGTGATGGTGTACATGAGGAGTATGCTGTTGTATTATGCCATGCGGAGACGCATGTAGGTGTGGGGGAGCACCTGTTGATGAGGATGGGGATACATGTTCGCTTCGGTGACCATGGGGTGATGTTAGAGCGGTTCTTGAGTGGTGGCTAGACGAATGGCGCTCAACATCCTCTCGTCTGTCTGAATGAAACGACCTCACGGATCCATGGTGAGACGGTTGATTATGAGGTAAGACCATCATCAGCGGATTTGAGCTTGAGGTCGGTGGTGAGATAATCCGTGGAACCGAGGCTGCCCTGATATCATCCTGACAACAAACGTTTCCATCAATCAACATTCGATAAAAAGAAGTTTAAACCAAGACATTCTACATATACCAAGATCTCATTTCCATACACAATCAGGTTTAGCAATGCGTTTGTTGTATGACCCAGTATTCAATAAAAAAATCGATTATTGAATTAGCTCACATTCTGCATACACAGTTACAGCAAAAAAGCAACCAAGAACCCTTTTATTCAAAATGCTATCCCCATCAAAGGAAAAATTCCAAAACACCATAAGGTAGGTACTCGTTTTTATATCGAATACATCTGTAGAACTTATCCACTCTTGCATAACGAAATAGCATGATTCCCTGCACAAAGCAAAACGATTTTTACCCTTACTAGTTTGTATCCGCAATATGATAAACTAAGAGAGAATGTCAATAACGAAAAACAGTTTCAAAATACGATTCAGTTATGTTCTGTGAGTTTCAGGGCTAATAAAATAAAATAGAAAAGTTAGGTTATCTGTAAGCAAGGCAATAAGTAATGTCTTTCGTGCTTTTTCACATGAAGTTTTATAAGAAAATTACCTTGTCGTGAGCAAACTGTAAATGAGCCAAGATAGCAGATAATTTTCCCCGCTCGACAGCCAGCTAAGATAGAAAATTTCGCATTTTAGAAAAAGCAGCTTTAATATTAAAGAGAGTCTTTTACGACCAAAAATTCATTTGCGACTTGAAAAGGCATGACGTAAAAAGCAATTTTCTTGGTTCTAGGGATAAACGAGGCTTTGGGGACCTGAGAACCTGGGGTTCATGCAAACATATGTTTAGGGAAGTGGGTAAAATCATTACTTTTAATTTCAGATTATAGACGTAGATCTAGGTATTGGTAAATGAGGAATTCTGAATTAGTATCCATGTCGATAAGATGGGATCCTCCTATCTCTGCAAGTGTACGCTCTTTTGAGAAATACTTGGATTTTTGAAATAAACTTTGCATAGCAAAGTGAAAGATGTTATAATGGGACAATCAGAAACATAAAAGATGTTAATAAGGAATAATCAGAAAACCAGAAAGGTACCAATTGCAAATTTTCATCAAAAGTAAAACCAAAGCTCCATAAAAACAAAGTGCGTTTAACATGGAAACAAAGTACATACAACAGCATCAATCCTATATCCTCTTATGGCGAATATAAGTAAATGTGCAACAATAAATTTCTCCCGAGAATTTATGAGTAAAAAACGTGAAAAGGTATAGTCCAGTTACTCATACATTGAACAATAACTTTGGTACAACTCATGCTGGAAAAATAAAGGTTATTTTACACGATGGTCATCAAACAGTTTCATAAAAGTAATATTGAGCTGGAAAATAACTCAACGTTTCCATGTTAACTTAAACCTTGCATGATAGCATGGCTACAAAAGAAAAATAACATTTGTAAAGATAAAAATTGAATAAACCAGCAGCTGTGCTATGATTGTCTCTCAGCTATGTTATTGGTATAAAAATCTTTTGGCGAATGACAGTGTTTTGGTATTGCGCTACAAAAGAATCAGGCATTTTTGGCGTGTGGTTAGGAGACTACTAGTTGACATGTGGACTCAAAAAACCAAATAAACAAAAAACCTAATGCGTGTCAACGCATTTAAAAAATTGAAGAGGGTGAAATTGAGGTAGAGGCAAAGACAGCAGTTATCAGGATGCAGACAAAAATATAATACACACCCTCTCCTCCAGATCTTTTACAACGTAACCTTGAACTCGTGCTTGGGAAGCACCATTTTCGTCGAGCACATGGGTACCATTTAAATGCCTAGGAGATATGACATTTTTTCTTGAATGGTAATCTCATGTGTGATAACGTTTATTTCAATAATAATTTCATTATCATAAACCATGTCTTAGATAATCGATACAAATATAATTATGCTGGACAGAAATATAAGTAAAAAGATAAGGTCCGTGTTCACATGTTCCCTTAAAGTCGTCAAACAACGTCCCCTGTTGCCTCTCGCGATCTTGATAGAATGCTTTCTTTATACCCCTTAAAATTACGAAAAATTACCATGTCTTTTAAATCTTTTAGTTTATAATCTTTTCTTGAACACTTGAAAAATAAGATAGAAAACATCAGAAAAAATATACCAGATTCTTCCTTAAATCTTCTACAAAATGCATTGAATGTATGTCATAATACTGTATGTTTTGTACAGAGAAAATAAAGACGATTGAGGTTTCTATGGCTATATATGATCTTTAGAGCTATATGTCTTGAGCAACAGTGGAAAGGACTTGCCACATATAAGGGAACAAAGGGTGGGGGGGGGGGTAAAACAACGGAAACTTACAGAATGAATTCTCTCTTGTCTTGGAATCTCTTGTCACAACTTGGCCATTGGCATTTCCCATCTTTAAACAGTCTGCTTATGACTAGAATTGACAAATAACTAGGATTATGTAAAGCAAACATCATAATAACAGTTTAGGAAATAAAAGCATTACTAGTCAGCAGCAAGGACTGACAGAGATCAAAACCAGGAAGGATAAAAAACCAGGAAGGATGCATTAGTCTTCAGTTCAACTGTTCATGTTTCCGATATTGCTGAGGTTCGCTGTAGAGTCTTGTAAGCGAAACCAGGTATGTTCGCATGAATTCTAAACTCAACATAGCTACACCTATTTGGTTTTGAAAGAATCCGTCCATGAGAAGCCAAGCCCTAAAATTGACCAAAAAAATCTTACTTTTATCAGATGACTAATCAAGTTCAACCATAGGAAACTCATTCTTTAAAGATGGGATTGTTTTTTCGACGATAAGGCCCCTATTTCTTGTAACCTTTACATATGTAGTAGAAAGAAAAACTCTGTGAAAATGTAATGGTACGTTTTGTGTTTCTAAAAAGTAGCTCTTTGGCACTTGGCATTTAATAACCTATCGGAAACTTTTAATCAACAATAAAAATAATCAAGAGTTTAGTCTCTCATAAAAATGCGCATACAGGGGCGTAGCGTGCGAAGGGCGTGGGGTGGGCGTCATACCCCAAACTTTCAGAGAACTCGTCGGTAGGTCTACATTTTTAACAAAATAATTTTATGCCAAATGAAGAAAAAGAATTTCTGTCGGTAGCATCTCTCACAAACCCCCCCCCCCCTCCCCCAAGCGAGAAAGGTCACGCTACGTCACTGTGCGTATAATCAAATACAATTGGCTACTTTTGATCTACAGCCAACCAAAAGCAAGAGAAAAAATATTGATTTCTTTGATGCGTTTTCCTGGCAGTATTAGAACGAGTTGCTGCTGAAAATCAAGGCAAAGGCAGCGATAAACCCTTTTCAAAATAAAGATAAACAAGACCTTGTTTGAGACTACAATTAGTTTGGAAGGAAAACCAACAGAATCCGCTCATGGCCGCTTTGATTCGTACGGGTCACTCACAAATAGATCCTTATTAGCAGCGATGTATGAAGGCTGCCGTAATGAGATTAATCAAGCTCATTTTCAAGAGAGATATGAATCAGTGTTAATCACTGGATTAACAGATGGCCAGAAAACCGCGTCCATGCACGAACATAGAGCTTACAAACAAGAACATCTGTCTCACACAATAGACTCGCCTCTCTTACAAAAAACATTTACAAGCAAAGCAAGATCTTTCTTTCAAAGAGTTCTGGAGACTTTATGTCTGGATAAACAAATTGTAATGAAAACTTCAATGAGTGAAAATTGCTTTTCATTGCAAACTGTCTGGCTATAACAAGAAGGAGTTAACTAAAAGTTAACGCGAACATCATCAGTTTTGGTTATTTTATAACCAAGAAATTTAATTTGGTTAACCGCAAGAAAACATTCTTAGAGGAGAGCATGGAACAAAATAAAATATTTTTCCAGGCATTTTGGATCTTAATTTCAATAACTGGTCATTTGTGAGACAAGACATTATGAGACAATTGCAACATATCTGCGATTATTCGTGCTTATCCATATAGCACAAATTCATCTCTATTCACTTTTGTGCTAAATCAAGCTTTGGTGTGCTTTACTTTTTTAGAGCATGTACAATTTCTCATTGTTTGGCATACATAATCTTTTAAAGTGCATTTGTTTTTGGCAGAAAACGGAACGCACGATGAAACTTAACGGAACTGATATGTTATCTCTAAGTTATAACAAGCATAATTTACCCAGGTAATCCTTAGCTTTTTTGCCATCTTAAATCACGGCGCCGTTTAGCTACACTAAACATGCTAAGGTCTGGGATCGAGTTATGACTCATACGTCAACACGAAACAAGGAAAAAGGAACTGCAAACCCATAAAAGTAAAGAAAGTTGGTGGCACTGACTTTCGAACTATCTTCGTGGCAGTAATGACATTATATAACTCTGAATCATTCAAATTTCGCCTCAAGCTAGGCACCCATCTGAAGTATCGTCACATACTTTGACACCTGACTCTTCTTCCATTCTTTCGAATAAAACCGAGCGCATGAAATGATGCACAACTCTTTTTGAAAACTTGTGCACAAAGCTACAGTTCTTACATCGCCCCTTCACAATTCCATTTGCAAAGACCACTTTTATTTGAAATCGTTGAGCGCATGGAGAATGCTAGAAAGCACTTTTCATTTTCCTCTATTTGAACTTAGTAAGCAACTGTTTGGAAACCTTATTTACAAAAGTACAAAAAAACATCCGCAAATTTTGCATTATTAAGGAACTCTCGCCGTCTATTTTTTGTATCCGACATATTATTCCTGTAATAAATTCACATTGTTGTCCTATGAATTATAAATTGATAGGTTCTAGAGAACTTTGAACACAGATAACGTAGCTCTTTAAGATTCTAAAATGCATTAGAACTGCAACGAACTGTATCTTAATTCTGAAAATCCTTTTCGTCTTGAACTCATTTAAGTATGAAACATAAATAATCAAGAATAGAATTAATCAAGCAAGGCTTGAAAATGGGCAGGGCTCTTCCTTACAAATGAAAACAGATATTAAAGATGGCGCAAATATTGACTGGCCGAGACTTGTTAGTATCAAAATCTTGATGACGCTACCAAACACGAGAGAATAATCTGGAAAATTATTAACAAAACAAAAACAGGCAACACGTGGCTATTAAATTCAGTCTAAAGAAAGCGCGATGTGGCGAGGGAAGGATTAAAATTAAACTTGTGCAAACGAGTAGAACAAAAGACAAATATGTACTTTAACATCCGCAATACAAAATTTTTCTGATTAAACAAAGATGGTTCCCTTGGCGTCAAAACCAATTGCTCACAATCAAAGATTCTCGAGCTAGTTTGTATTATTTTGTTGCATTTAATTATAGATTCCTTGCTTTCAGAAATTACATGCGCATTCTTCTTTGGTGTTTTATTACAGTCAACGGTTGATGCAGTCCATACATTAAAAAACAGACGGTTTGGAATGAATAAATCTTTTATACTGTATAACAGTACACGCGCGATGAAAACACATTGACTTATTCCTTCCAAGTTTATTTAACGTCAGCCAGAGAAACAAAAACCTTATTGCATGGGAAATTAGGGCACAACAAAGCAAACAATTATCAGTTCTTTATTCCAATAAGTCTTGAACTTAAATAAATTAATGTCGCAGTTCCAAACGATTATTTAGGCTGCAGTTGCATCACAAACATTGTCAGAGGCGTCTGTAATCAAAGGCCTCTTTTCGAAACTTCTGTCAACAAAATATAAACTCGACTGCTAACAAGCCGCAGTATGCGCCCAATGAAACAATCCTTTGCGCAGTTAAGAGTGGTTGTTGTGACTAAATGTGAGCTTGCCTGTTTTTTTCTAAAACTAGCGGAGGTCAGAGCGCACTCAAAAACATGGGAAGTGATCGTGAGCCTATGGGATAGCCTTGGGTCAAGAAAAATAAGGGCGTATGTTTTTTAGCACACTGCTGTCACAAATAACTTTAATTTGAAGCGCTGTAATTTATCCAAAACATTCCTGCAACACAAACATGCTTTCACAAATAACTTTATTTTGAAGCATTGTAATTTATCCAAAACATTCCTACAACCCAAGATAGCTTCATCGCGTTCCGGAAAGAAATTTTGGTTAACAGATGAATCCCATTAATGCGGACATTCAAATGGCGTATGGTAATGCTCTGAATTAGCCAATTCAACTTATTCGGGGTTAACTAATTGAAAGATATTGGAATTGAAAATCAGCCAGAACAAGTTAAAGTATGGATTATCCGGGGTACAACTTAACCGGCCGTAACTGTACTGCATAACTTACAAGCGCGGACGTGAACTTTCATAAATTTTTTAAACAAAAGATCAAGCTAGTTTTCAATATACCAGGTGGACACAAGAGTAGGTTTATCTCAAATTCTACCTAGAAAACTAGGCTAAAATACGCATGTTGCTTTGCAGGTTATTAATGCGTGGGTTCCTGGGGTCGGCTTGTTTGCAGCATCCATGAAGCGTTATCATTACTCGATTTCATATCAGCGCTCTCTACATATCGATCAATCAGATGTTGGCTATTTGAAGACGAAACGACTCGAAAGAGATAAAATTTTCCCAAAAGCGCAACGTGAATCGTGGTCATATCTGTAAGGTCAAACGAACCGAACATGCCTGATTAGAATAAGCATAAAAAGCAACAGTTGACCAAGAAACTTCAGTAATCAAATAAGTTATGGGTCTACGCCGCGTTAAGCGATTTCGATCACATGATGAAGTCGCACTACCGCTGACACGAGGGTCAGTGGGACAGATATCGTGGTATAACCTTTAAATCTTTCGATTGAAAAATGTTTCACTGTAAGAGAAACTTATGCAAACACGCATCATTTCATAAGAAACCCTAACCGTACAACAAGAAAAAAAATTCCCGTATTGATTATCCACACGCGTAAGAGACAACTTGAAAACGATTCATTTAAAGATGAGATGGAAACGATACTTTTAGAAGATCAGGAAACGACCTATCTCTGGCACAACTGAATGAGAGAATATCCTTGTGACTGATTAAGTATTCTGTTTGATGTTATGTCACCTTATGTTTTTGTTTGCTATATTTGTTAAGAAAGAACTATTGTTATTTTTTAAGAAACTTTCAGTACTAGAATCAACGAAAAAGTTAAGAAAGTGAATTTTTATCTTAAACCTCTCTAGCTTCTTTTAAAAATATGCATTTATGAGAGTGAAAGTAGGATCCAAGTGGGACACTGCTGACTAGGAGCCTAATGATAGCATAACAAGTTGATAAATAGAAATTGCCATTTGGTTTTTTTGTAAAGACTTGTTTATAAAGGAAGCATGGGATTTCGTTTAATAATGCGGAAAAGGTTGCCGTATCTTTCTGCCTAGTTTACCGACGGGAATATCTGTTTGTATTCAAAACATGAGTAAGGAAAACTCCAATTGTATCCACATACTTAACTCCATTTGAATTAGATGCAATCCAATTTGCTTGTCTGGTATTTGTAACTGCATCAATTGTAGCACACAAGGGAACATTGTTGCATGCTTTCTCCATGTGCGCAAACAAGGTCTCAGTGGAATATTTAGACAAAGTATAAAAGAAATTTTTTGTTTATGCTCCAGAAAACCAAAGTTTCCAGCGAAAGATTCGTCAATAAAGTCGTGTCTCTACGGCATAAACAGAACGACACGCATGATACCAACAAAACGTAAACATACCTTGGGACTCTTCAGCTCCGTTTTTCATATCATGCCTAAAAAGGAACATAATCATTACCGCTATTTATCTTTCTTGTAGCTTAATGATATGCACAAATTCGGTTTAGTTTTACAGTGTATTGGTCTACTTTATCATAACCAAAAAAGGTAGATATTATAGCAAGCCTTCGACATGGAAATGGTATATCATTTGAGTTACAGGATATAAAGACATGCTTACAATGCCTGTCAAAAGTACTTGGAACACCCAGCAATTTACGCTGCATTTGATATCTTTCATTCTTTTCATGAAAAAAATTGCTACTTCCGCCCCCTTCGCCCTAAAACAATTTCGATAATTTAGAGAAATATCATAAAAGAAGCGCAGTAGATAGGGCTTCCTAAAATCCTAACCCGTTTGATAGTAAACCAACATTGTTCTGTAGGGGAGAGGAGGATGATTGATTTTGACCTTGGAAATTGATGTCAGTGTTCCAAGACTTTTGGCAGGCATTGTAAATGACAATTATTTCTTCAACACAGCTAAAGATGTCTGTAATCTAATTATACAACTTTGCATCGCCTTCTTACAAATAATTGTACTTCATGTCACATGCTGATAACACTATGCTATACCTTTTGCATTCTCAAATGTTATCCTTTATTTTAATCCTTTATTTTAATCTTAGGCATTCCAAGATTTCTAGATCTTTTTTAGAAAAAAACATTGCAAATATTCAGTTATATGTTCACGAATTAAAAATTGGTATCTTTATTCTTCAAACTTCAAAGAAGCAGGGAGTGTTTTAGTGATTTCAGTGTTCATCCATGACATTGTTGGCGCATGATTCCATGATTTAAAGCAATTTTGCGATTCAGTAAATTCAATTCTAAATGATGCGATGACTGTGCAGGTAAAGTGACATTCTTCTTGCAACAAACTATCAAAACACAAAATTTTGCGCAGGAAAAATTTAACGAAACAGTAAGCAGGTATGGATTAAACGCTGAAATTAAGACATTATTCATTATCTCTCCCATCACGTGAAAAATTGCTTAAATTCTATTGGCTGTATATCACTCTTACGTCATTAGCTATTGTCGTATTGTGTGGCTTAGATTATGTTTTGCTTCAATTTCAAAGTTTTTCTTACATACATACAACATATGCTGCGATTTGCGAGACTAAACTGCATAGAATACAGCCGTTTTCGAAACAATGGAAAATAATGTCTTGTCTTGAACAAATACTAACATAAGGGTAGGCTGAAAGAAAATCAAGATTATTAACTCCATTTTGGGATCACATGTTATAGATGCATTAATTGTGATGTTGGCTTTATGCCCTGTTATTGTCACTTTGATTGAAAAAGAAATGGTGTTGAGATGAGAAGTCAATTTTTTACAACCAAAAGAGTCTTGTGGAAATAAAAATTTTGATGATGTGAAGTACCTTACCATAAATAAAACGTGAAAAAATTGTCATTATTTTGGCGAATTTGACTAAAAAGATTTTGGCGGCCTTTTGGCTCTTTCCGAATAATTTTTACTTCGTTGAAGTCTTTAATCATATGCAGGTGGAAACTAAATATAAGAGAGACTCTTTAACTTCTTCACCACAACCTCATTAAGCTAAACTGCATCACAAGAAGAATTTGTCGATTAAATGAGTAGCTCTACAAGACCATGAGCTTTGGAACAATAAACGTGTAACGATGAAAGGACACTGGCTCAACTGTTTGTGATTATTCTAACTTTCTGTGAAAGGTGACAATGGTTCAACAACAGTAACAGTAAAAATTGATGAGACTTCGATTTTGCATGTTCTGTGAACCAGAGAGCCATTAGGCCACTGTAACAATTACGGTGATCCCTCAAGGAAGGAATATCATGCTAATTCTGGAAGCCCAATTGCAATACGCTCATCGTGAATATATGGATAGCGCGTGTCACAGTCCTTGAAAGACTGGCAATTGCTCGTTTCTGCAATAATGGTCATTCACTTGTAGGAGCCTTCAATCAAAAAATCATTGCATGTCTTTTACCAAGAGGAGCCTTGAACTCCCAACAAGTTGTGGTCCTCTCCATCGACACTGATTGCATGTCATTCACTAAAAGGAGCCTTGCAGGCGCAACAACCCCAAAAATGTCATGATTGCACAACGTATAACTAAAATGATATCATCTTGTGTGTTGGGTCGCAGGGTTAGCTTTCTTCATTTTCACTTCGAATCAGGTTTCTAAGCCGGAGGTGTTTACCCGTGAAAAGAAAGGGCCTAAAAATCCACCGTTTGAAAGACTAAAGGTAAATAGACGAGATCTATGTTGACTTCAAGTCATAAACCAGCTTTGACTTATCAGATCAACATGCGAGAAGAAACACTTGCAAACCCCCAAAAAGATGGCAAAATCAAAGAAGATATCATCTAACATATATTCGAGCTCAGAAAACCTTGCGCAAGAACAAACGGCCTGCAGATGCAAAGAGTCAATAGATAAGATGAATAAACGTACACATAAGAATTCACCTCAGTGATTTCCTATCATAGAACTAAGGAGAGCAAAGAAAGTCATGTTGCCATCAATATCAGTGTGGTCTTATACAGTTAAGTGACCGGTTTAGCATTCGCAAGATCATTTCTAGCCACGTCAAGACATATTCTCGACATTCTCACAAATGGGTGTAAACATTTTATGACCCATACTTCACAGCTTTTTAGTAGTAAAAAGTACTTTTAAATAACAAAGCACTTCTGACGAAGAATTAAGTACTCCTGAATTTTAGGTTATCAAAGTTATTATGGATATCGCTCTTCCTTCGTCATTCTAGACTTCACCCAGATAAAACGTGAGGTTCACATAGATATGCAGGAGATTTTCACCGTGTAATGACGTCAGGAGAATTCAGCTACCACATGACGTCAGGAGAATACAGCTATCATACTCAAGTACAATCTTATCTGCGGCTTGTTGCTACTTTTTCAAGGTAACTTATAACTTCTAAAAACTTCGAGTATCGAAGTTTAGTTCTCAAAAGACTGTAGTTCTGTCCTTTTATTCAGTTTAAAAGAGAATTACCAACGTCATATTTTGGTCCCTTGATCGATGAGTAACACAGAATTTTCTACTTTGTTTAAATACTTTTCCTAGACCTATAATTTCGCGTTTGTAACAATCAGGTTGCGAAAAATGGAGCATCTGTGACCTACCTGAATATTTATAAATTTTGTCAGTTTTTATTTGAAATAGATGTGGTCATTCAACCCATGGTCTCCAATATTGACAGTGGGGAGAAGAAATACACAATCCATAACAACAAAGCAGCATTTGTAGAGCATTGTTAGTTTACTTAAAACATACGCCTACAGTCAAAGAAAAATAACACTTTTTCAAAAACAATTACAGTGGGCTTGGCTAACAAACAGCCGCGTTTGAATAAGTCAAATTCATTGTGAGTTGCTGCTCGTTTCTGTAAACATGTGGGTTATGGCTGACAAAGCTTTCGTTGCATTTCCATATGTGAAACCAGCAAAATCAGAAATAACTTTCCCAATGCTCGTATTTGACACTAGCAAAACATTAGCAAAAAACGACGCAATAACCAGACTAGGGTGCGAAAAGGGGCTAGCTGAAGAGCAGAGCGAAAGGAATGAACAAAATCGAGTTCGCAGTTGTCTCAGTTCAAATGAACAAGTTCTCAGAATGAGCGAAAGGTTCACAGTGTAAACGCTGAAATCTCCAGAGTAAACTCGAGACTGTCATCCCCAAACCAAACTTCATTCGTTATAGAATGAAAATGAAGCTTTGAAAGTACAAATACTTCACTCTGTCGAAAGACGCAAATGTCGGATGATACTGAGGTGCTCGCAAAACCAGGTTGTCAAAGACTTTGGTTATCAATTTAGCATCAACAAACTTCTGTTTCAAATAAGCGAGCTCTCCCAACAATTAGAAAGTTATTAGAAAGTCGACGAATCTTTTAAGAATCAAAACTAGCAAACTGTTGGAATAATTAAGGGCACATCAGAAGACTCGTTGAATCGGCCACACGAACAGAAATTCCAAGAAATTTATAGCAACGATTTCAACTATTTACGAGCATTTTGATGACGTCTGGTAGACAACATTTATCGCAAAATTGTCTGTAACTCACATCAACCTGGCAGGATTTACAACGATTGCCCGTCATTTCACTAACCATCTCTATAAGGAACACCGGCAGATGTGTTTAAGTTACATAAGAATTATCAGGAATGGATTGTCTTAACGTGGAAGAAAAAATGTCTAGAAAATATAGAAAAATATAGAAAATAATTTTTTCAAGGATTTCTAGCAACGTTGTTGATGACGTTTTGCTAATTGCTAAATTGAGGAACTTGTTCAACGTATTTTGAGAAGGATGAATCAAGATTCTGATCTTTACAGTTCACTGATGTTTGTAACAAGGACCTGGAATGCTTATGATTCCGGTGTAACAAGAATCCGGAAAGCCGACCGGTCACTCAGCTTAACAACATTTTGCACTCCGAACCTACAATATCGATGACGTTTAGAGGAAGCACCCTCTACGATAATTTTCTAATCAAACTTACATTTATTGAATTAAAAAATGTGATTGTTTCTTCTGGATCTAAATGAACAATTTTCCACTGAACATAAGTTCGAGCATCACAGCTTTTCAAAGCCGAAATTTCCCTAAAAACTTTCAACATACTGACATTTCTATCGAAAATTACAGCAAAAAGATGATTGAAAGTTGGAATTATTTTTCGAGTCAAAAGCAATCCAGGAGAATTGAATGGCAAATTCTCCAGCATATAGGAAAAAGTTTGTTAAGTCTGGTATAATGTTTATGAAAGTTAATATTTCACTTAATAGCGGATTCATTAATCTAGTTAAAAATCTATGAGAAAATTCTATTGGTGCTCTTTTCAAGTCGGTTTATCTAAAAATGGATGCACATTTGGCAATCTACTGAAACTTTTATAGAACGAAAATGAAAACTTCAACAGGTTGAAGATCTGCATTACGGGATGTATAAATTTGGTAAGAAAATGGAAAACATTGCTAACATTTCATTTGGAGACAACAAAATTTTTTTTCAAATCAGCTTGATGATTTTCTTAAAGAAAACCGGTTTACATCAGAACAAAAACTTGACATTCGCAATACCAAAAACGAATAGCTGCGTCTGAAAGCACATATAATTTGCATTCTAAAGTTTCGCCTACATTTTCGCTTTGCTCCAACTGCATATTTTATCTTAATTTGCATTTCATTGCATATGTAAGACGGATTTTCACAAAATCATCGCATATCTAGATCTCAATTTGCCTCAGATTGTCAACAAAAAATTGAAATTGATGTTAATCAAAGCTAAAAAATCATAGTTCTGAAAATAAAAATCGAGTGACTGAGATATTTCGGATTTTCTGTTCTTGCAAGGGATAGATTTTCTTCTGAAATTATCTGCGCCGAAGGAGTCAAACATAGAAGAAACAAAAGATAATCTTTTATACTTGGAAAAAAGGTGTTTCAATTATTTATCGTATATTTCCATCTTCCGTATGGAGAATGTTTGTTAATTTACTCGCACAATTTGCAAAGGAACCCGAAAACTATGATTAGCAAGAAAAATTGAATTTGCAACGCCAGCTGGTACAAAGCGAAATCTTCGACGATTCTACAAAACAGTATTTTCAAGAATTTTAGCAAGACTGCAAAAAGCCCAGATTTGATGATAATTAAGTGAAAATTTTGAACGGAGTTAAAAATATATGTCTTTGAAACATTATAAGGACGACAAGCAAACGCTTTAGGTGTCCTTTATGATTAGTAAAAATTAAAACCGTTTCATGTTTGCATGATCTTGAAAATTATTGATTTTATGGAAAAGTTGTGTTTATCGCTTTTAAGTAACGCCACACTTTTAAGTACTCTTCTTTGACTGCATAGTTAAATTTCTATTTTGTAAACATTATTCACAAAATGGCGATTCTAGGATCTTATAATAAAACCTGAAAATAATTTTCATACATTTGGCATATATAAAGTTATGCATTTGAACCAATTTAATCTCAAATGGTACGAAAACAAAATCAATTCTGCTTTGCACTAATCATTAGCTTTTACTTTTCGACTAATTTCTCAAAAAATCAAATCTGCTAAAATTATTGAATTTTGAGCATGTATCCAACATTTGCGCTTTTGGTTGAAAAAACATGTTTGCTATCGGTGTAGCTATAATTGACATCGACAAAAATATTCAAATACGGTAAATTGAAAAAGAATGGAGACTCTAATATGTAGACAGGTATCTTGAGGTGAAAATAATGGCTTAGTCAGAGGTGAAAGCTTGACTATAATTATACTGGTGTTCTTTCCAGACGTAAAACGGCATTGTTAGCGTCTAAATATCTACACGACAATACAGAACATCGTCTGAGAAAATTCCAAGACAAAAGATGACAGCAGTGGGAAAAGAGATTTATAAAGAAGAATGTAGGACTCACCGTTTGGGCTTGCCGTCACTTGGACTTGTAACATGTTCTAAGTAGCCATTCGTGAGAGAGGAACTCCTTGTAGGGGACATCTGAAAACAAGCACAGTTCATCGCAATGTGAATAGGAATCGTGAAAAATCCAGTCAATCTATTGTCTTATGCTAGAAATCATTTAAGACAGTCCAGTATGCGAGCGCTAGCGATCTTCGCCCACCGTACGACGAAACATCAATCATTACCCAGCCAGATATACAACACACATTTGTAGGTCAACTGAATTAAAATTTAATGTTGCTGATTCGTAATTTACCGGTAAACCTTAGGTACAGCGCTAAGTAAACACAAGCTGTTATATCAAAGTAAGCACATGCTCTTTATCCTTGAATGACAATGAAACTATAAAAGCTCGAATGAGTTAAAGCAAAATACAACATGAAAATTCTCTACTTTGCAGACTCGAGAGACGTTATGGGCGATGTTTGAGCAGTTGTTTTTATGTACTTTAATTACTGTTTCCTTTGATAAAAGAACAATGCTACATCACCTGTCTGTTTATGGTCTATCTGCTAGGTATGATTTCAAGATGAACTTGTATGAGTAAGCAAACTTACAAATGAAAACTGAAAGTTGTGCGGCCAAATCAAAACACTAACAAAAGTTCAAGAGCTATGATTCAGCATTATCGCTACATCGCCAGTTAATTACTGTTTCAGAGCAAACTTGAGAAAGCGATGGCTTTAGGCTTCCAGTTCCTTCACAACCCTCTATGGTGTCTTACTTCTTTACTCTTTCACGTCACTCTCTGTTTATTAACATGAATCTTTATTTAATCCGAAACGAATCTTTTTGAATCTTTGTTAATATCGCCCATATTCCTTACAGGTTTCTATACCTAAGAGGAGAAGAGTCCCGCATACCCACAAGAATGGGAGCCAAACACGCGCTTTTTGAATCAACAATCTTCACGTGAAAGCAAGTTTTATTCGCATCCTTCTAACTGTGATAGAAATTCGTTGTTGTGGTTGCTTTGAATGAGAGCTCCCCAGTTATTGTAAAAAATGTGTTAACACCACGCTGCTTTATTAAAAAATTTAAAATTTCGCCTAAATTTTTAGCTACACGGTTGGGTGTGGAATTACACACAGATCAAAACTGATAACACTTCCTTGCAAGTGCGCAACAAACGTCAAAATGTGAGGCATTTGAATCTGTTGACAATGCTTAACCATATCGCGTGCAAGCTTCTACTCGTGATGCTAATATAAAACAAACAGAGAATATTCTCACCTTCATACAATATATAGCATCTTTAACCAAAATTATCTAATACCAACTTCCACATCACAGTGTTCGGTTGATCTTATGTTATCTTTCAAAATAACAGGTTGGTAGGCCTCTCAATAGTAAATCGAAAGGTTTATTTAATGGAAACGTTACAAAAAGCGAGCCAAATTTGCGATTTTCCGCTAAATTTCTTTGCTAATGTATTTTCAGTTTTCCTATGTGCCTGCCAAAATCGAACTTATTATGTAACTGCTGTTAAAGTATCGCTCAGACATCAGCAAAAATAACAAACAAAAAATCTTAAGCACAACAAAAATCTCATTGGACCCCAAAAAATTCACAACAGATTAAAAATACTTTCGAGCTGAAATTCTTAAAGATGGCGGACACCAAACACCAAAGAACACCAAAACAAAATCAACGAAGCAGCTAGGCCAGAGTTGCCAATAACATCACAAGAAAACAATATGAGGAAGCCATCAGTAGTGACACTCACTCTAGAGATTGCAGACCTCCATGGAGAGTTTGATGAATAGAGATAATCCATTCCTCTTTATATTATTCTTCAAGCTTCCAAATAAAAATTCAAACAACCGTTTGATAGCCATGTTCCAGACACAGTTTCCATCTTTCGTACCAGCTTTGCAGAGCATAAACAGCAACAAATAAACACAGGTAGAGTATTCAGAGCTTGCACAATTTGTCAACAAATAATGCATAAATTATTACTGGATTCACGCGAATGCCACTGTTCTTGCAAATTAAAAAATTTTTTTAAACTATAAGGAAACGTAGAAAGAATTTGGGAGAAGATGTTTAAGTTATACCTGTACTTAATCGTAGCGCGTGCGCTGTTTGTAACGTCTAGGCCATTTATTTCTGAGACTGAATACCATAATATTAAACATAAAGGTACCAAAATAGAAAGTTTTTGCCATGAAATATTTTAGCATTTCAAAGAAAACCTATTATCAGCCTTTACATAAAAACTTAAACCATTTTCATTATTTCGAAATTGATATAATTGTTGACTAATTCAAGCTCAAATTTTTTCTATTCTTAAAATCTTTCTTTTATGTTAAAATCTTTCTTTTATCTTTGATGTTAAAATGCTTTAGTTATATTTGCATATTTGCGAAGCAAAAGCATTGCAAAGATAAAAGACAACCCAATCCTTAGAAAACAAAACTGCTGGAGAACAATTTTTGTATTTTCAACTCTTTGCAATCGATGGAGCCCAGACTTTGCACTGCTTTAAATGTACATAAAAAGATACCCGAAAATCTTGGAATTCAAAGGATTTTTCGAACTATTGATTTCAAAGTTATTTGACTGTATGCCCGACTCAGCTCAAGATGAATACGGAAGAAGAGGAAGAAAATGAAGAAAAGAAGAAAATTGTAACGAAACTTTCCAAGTATTTGAAAAAGGATTGCTAATCAAGGGTAACACATTATATCATAGGCAACGAAGACGATAGGCTCCTGGCAGGAAGCTGTAGGGAATGTCAGGTTCGTGACTGAGAGTTTAATTAATTCTACAAACTCTACTAGTTTCAAACTGCAACTTTGTACTACAATAAATGCTAAATATCTTCAAAACAAGATAAAAATCAAATATAGTAATATAAATAAAAAAACGGGAATCTTACAATCTAGGATTCGAAACGTGTTAAATCTATTTAGCGCTTGATCATGTCTTCGCATAAAACTGGAATATAGGCCCAATGAAAACAACAAACATTCTTTTAACCAGCAAATAACTGACTGGGAACAAATATATTTCGTAATTATTGAGAAGAAAGATCCTGCAATTTTTATAGATCTCTTTCATCTTGTATTTTAGAACTTCTGGAGAAAATTATCTGGCACTGTGCACCAAAACGTGATGCATGCTTTATGGCAGAAATTCAGGAAAACAGCAATTTGATATGTCAATTCGGACCTGAATGTAACATACTAGCAGGATTAATAAAAATTATTGTGCAAGGAAGTATGATTTGATGAAGATTTTGATGATGAAATGATTTAAGAACGATGAATTGAAAGATACCCAATATACATAATAATAATAATAACAATAATAATAATAATAATATTAATAATAAAAATAATAAGAGGATTATTTATACAGGGTAAAACCTTGTCAATACTACGAGTATTGTCATCAATAAGGGCCCTGTTTGAAAGAAAAAAAATTTAACTCATCAAAAATACATAATACAAAGTAAAAGCCTTAAAATGTCTTTTAATATTTCTTCATAAAAACAGGTTTACTCTATCTTGCTATTCACACGGTTGGATTTACGATCATATTAGACGTGCATCTCAGAGTTGCAACTTAGAACCGAAATGCTTTATACACCAAAGCTTTGCTGACCATACAAATCTTTTACAATGAATACCTCAAAACCTATTTGCGTTGGATACTTCTAAGCTACTATATACAAAGCAGTCTGAAAAGAACATTAATATAGCTATCATTATAAAAGACTGATAATTAAACAGAAAATAATAAACAGGAATATAAGAGCAAAATGAAGATATAGATTGGTGACTATAGCGTTTAGGCCGGTTATCCTAAATTTTGCATAATGTTTCAAGAATGAAAACTATCATCAACAAGTAGAGTACGTTTTCGTTTACATCGTTTACACTTTAGGTCTAGTATCAAAGGCTTACGCAAAACAATATGGCAGGCAAAAAATTTTATAAAGGAAAGTGTAGTAGAAAACTAGCAAAACCTGATTTGGAAAACCGCAGAAACCACAGTCTAATGAAGTTCTCGCGATTGCAACTGGCGTGGTAAAGACGCTAATTGATAGACAAATAGCTAATAATGCCAAGATCCTTAAGGTAGGTACTTGAACAGAATTTGTGGACGGGACAAGTTTCTACGGCAAATGTTGATTAAGCTACTGGGCGGAGAACACCAGTGGAAACAAACTGAACCACCTGGTTTGACCAACGAAGGAAAATAAAAGCTTTGCTTATTTGAACAGAAACAGTTTGTTGACATAGTAGAAGAAAGTTTGGCAATATTCTATTAAGCCAAAGCATGGAATGATTACAAATTATATGTCGCCGAACAATACTATGACTGACCTCAACGTACCCAATAAGATAAATTAAACTTGTACGCACGAATTCCATCTGTTTTGCTTGCAACCGCTAAACTGTATATCAACAAAAATTAGACCGGGTGGTGAAAATAAACTTGGGGTCTGGAACGAGACAATACAAAAGATGATGCTACTTGTGTCCTGAAACATCGTAGCAAAAAGTATTGAGACTAAACAAACCACGAAAGATACCGGTATGTTAATTAGCAAATGGTTGCGAAAAGGTATTTAAAATTCAACGTGGAGAAATGAACCTATAGAAGTTAACTATGACTAGGTTAAAAGGCCTTCAGTTCTGATACATCGAGTACTTGAGGCAAATTTGATGCACCTATTGAAAACATCAGTTGAATCAGTTGGTCGTTGCATTGAAACACACATTATAATGGTAAACTGAAGGTACACCTGATTTGCATGATCGGCCAAGATACGGCTGTCTGGGAGGGATCATATCGGAAATTGAAGTTTATAATAACCAAAAATTTAGCCTTGTCCATCTTTCTCGCAAAACAGAGGTGCCTTAAAAGTAAATGCAACGCATTTCAGCTCAAAAGATTTGGATTCAACAACACATCGTCGGAACTTGACTTAGCTAGCCACCAATATCTTAACGTAGGAAAAAATCTATAGAAATAAACGAAGCAACAATACAAGGAGTGATTTAGCTTCTATCAAGCATGTTTTTGCATTTGGTAACAACTAAGG